>RCWM02000360.1:0-352500 GCA_003667255.2 Euschistus heros
AAAAATTACTGAAAAGAACTGTATGATAATCTCCTTAAACTAACAAAAGTCACATTGGTTTTCAATCATTGGTATATATTATTTGTTTTTGCTAATTTCCTTTAAACTAGCTCATTTCTTTTGCTGAAATCTGTTTAATTCTCTATGAAATTCTAAATTAAAATAAATCAAACCAAATGAAAATTCGAAACTTTAATTTAAAATTTAATTAGGAATTATTCCTTATTTGGTTGTTACATAGAAAGTACTTAAAATAATGAAAAATAAGCGCAATTATGACTTTTTTATTCTTTTCATATTCCGGAGGATATGTTTTTTAATCCCATTGAAATAAAAAAAAGGTGTATATGTGGTGTGTGAGTGTATATCAGCCTTTTCATAAGAATAGTGTAGGTTTATGTACGTTATATGGCAGATAATCACTGCAAAAATGTCTGCCCTAACATTTGACATTTGGCCCCATGTCAGTCTTCTGTCAAAGATTCTTTTATATTCCTACGATTAAAACACCTCCGCTGTCAGTCCAATCTGCTATGAATTATCTGGACTTAATTTTATGAGGCACGTCTCTCTTTCACATTTGACATATATTTTACTCAAATGAATTTTATAAAAAGATAAAAATATTAAAAATAATTTCAATTCATATGTAAATAACGGATACAAAAAGAGTTACATAATTTTCTTTCTTATCGTTTCTTACACAGATACGTCATGTTCGTTCTTATTATTTCTTTTTTAGCGTAAAATTACACTCAACATTCGTTTGATACTTTACAACAAATGAATGAATTTTCAAACCAAATAAATTAAAATTTAAGACTTTATTTAATTTTATAATAGTTTTTAATAAGTCAGTCAGGACTTGATTAAAGAAGCATTCCATTGCCAGAACTCCAATAAAATAGATATTTACATTTATTGGGCCATTGTCTGCGAGGAGGTAGTTGGAAAGGCTAAATATTCTATGCATACTTTGGGTTTTGAAGTAGATATCTTTATGTTATTGTAACAATATTGCGAATGGAAACCCTTTCTTATCAGTGACAATATGCAGGCGCGCCCTATAATCCTAGTGGTTACAAAACGATAGCCTGTGATAAAGTGCAGAGAAGCATGGGAGCGATTGAGAAGCTCTAATTACCTGTGAGCCTCCGATAGTCCCGACCTTATCTCCTCTGTCTCCTCTCTCCCTCTCCCCTCCCTTCGCCCCCTCCCACTCCTATCCCAACCCTACCTATCTAACTCATCTAAAATATTATAACTCCTCTGATTTAGTTTTTATAGAAAATACATTTTTAAACGGCGAAGGCTATATCTATTTCATACTCTATGATAAATACATCCCTGGTTTACTTGAAGAAAGTGTAAAAGTCAATGTTGTATACTTTTCAGTTGGTCACATTGGATCGTTTTCCAAAATCGTGTAATTACTCTAAACACACTATTTGTGCCAAAATAGATACTTTAAGGCCATATTAAGAAGCACAACTATTTTTATTCCAACAAAGGTACATATTAAAAATCCTTTCAAATTTTTCATATGTTTCTAAATAAAATTTGACTTATCCATTTATTTACGACAACCATTTATGTATAGATATCCATTTCTATTTGACAATCCATACTAAACGTATGTGGATGGCTGTGATGTTTTGGTACTAAATGTTTTTTATTCTTGATCTGCACCCCGATAATTTAATAAATATGCATTTGTGATGATTTTTTTTTAAATTTTAGTTAAGTCATAAACTTGACAAAATAAAACTTTTTCCTGCTTTAAAATTATAGTCTTCTCCCTAAATATTGTTCATTATTAGCTACATCTAAAACTAGTTATAATCTTCAAGTTTCTCAAATTCCATTTCATTATCTTACATATCTAACCTTTCAGGTAGCATTTTAGTAATGTCCTTCTACTGATGCTATGTAGGAAATGGCCGCTGTTAGATGTTTGATGGGGTTTCATAATAAAAAAAAAAAAAAAAAAATCCTGTCTATTTTAAATAATTATTTATTGTTTGTTAGTGGTGTATATTAGTTGCAATAAAATATATTTTGTTAATAAAACCGTTTCTATTATTAAATTCCAAAATTGAAAACATCCTTTGCATACTGAACGATCCAGAGCATGATCATATGAACAAGGCCAATTATAAGCAAACGGTGTGTCTTTTTTGTTTTATTTTATTTATTTTTTTTTTTTAATTTTCCTGAATTTCAGCATGTTCATTAACAAAAAAAATATAAAAAATTTTGATGGAAAAAATTTTTGTTTCTCCTCGGAGGGTCAAAAAATAATTGCTGTAACATTGAAACCAATAAGAAAAACCTAAATAAGCTTAGAGAAAATCGAACCTTTTAAATAAAAACGTTAATTATTAAAGAAATAAATTAAATACCAAATAGTATTTATTATGTACATCATATAATATAAACTTATTAAAAAGATATATATTGTGCAACATTCTGACAACGAATCGCCAATGTTACTAAAATCTTTCACTAGTAACTATAGATGGAAAGAGGATTTTTCTTTGAATTCATCGCGAATTAGTGTTAGAAAACCAGAATATGAAATGAAAACAAATAATCTGTTCATTCGTTGTAATGAATTATAAAATTATAAAATTACGTTGGGGCTTAAAGTCCTTATATACCCTAAAAATAGGAAAGAAGGACGGATTGTTCTAAAATTAACCAACCTATTCCCAAGAAAAACATTACGTGTAAAATCTAATACTTAAAAATCATTTGATATAATGAAATAATTTAAAATATTTCAAATTTTGGTTGAAATGAACAGATAAATATTTTCACCAGCACCATTTTAACTTGCTCTGAAGGCAAAGCAACAATGACAAAATGTGATCATTTTTTGTAATATATATATATTATAATTTGACTTTTAAAATGTAGTTTGTTTTTAAAGTTGGTAACACCAATTTAAGTCTAATTGTTAGATATTATCTCGGTATAAATTTAATTAAAATATTTCTGAACCAGAAGGTAAAAAATCATGAGTAACATGGGGAAGGTATACCTAGAAAAGAGTAATTTCATCATACTCAATTCACTATCAAATTTTTAATAACAGTATATTTAGGAAAAGAGGTGCTGTTAAGAAAATTAAATACACGTACACAAGTCTGTGTATATTCTTGCCTGCAACTAAGGTTTCTCAAGCTTGGTAATAAAAGCAGGATTAACCTAGAAACGCCTACAAGCAATACATGAACAGGTTAAGAGCCAAGTAACGTTTCATGAAATGTAACAACTCTACAAGGACCAAGAAGTCTGATTACCTTTCCGATGGCGTCAAAATACGCTGATATGAAAATTAACAATTTTGTAATAATCATTTCTTTATTTCAAAACAAAAATTTACGACTTTGTGTCGGTAAACTTATCACACTTCATAGAACGTAATTTTTTTTTTTTTTAAATTTAACCAATGTTAACACTAAAAAAAAATATGTATTTTAG
The DNA here is from genome assembly GCA_003667255.2 of Euschistus heros. Taxonomy (NCBI): domain Eukaryota; kingdom Metazoa; phylum Arthropoda; class Insecta; order Hemiptera; family Pentatomidae; genus Euschistus; species Euschistus heros. The sequence goes on from RCWM02000360.1 coordinate 3,487, forward strand.
CTGAGCATCTTTAAAATATGCAATAACACTGACATCTGTGATTTGTAAAGCGATGATATGACTGTCAAATACTAAATTTAAATTGACGCTCGACAAATATAGGTCTGCTAATCAAACCTGTTCTACTAATTCGTAAATGATACCGATGTATAGTATTGACGATAACATGGTGACATTCAATAGCTTGAATATATAAAGCAACTTAATTAATAGAGCTGGTTATTCGACATAAAATGGATTTTCAACAATCAGTCCAATTTAACTTTGATGGATTTCCTCGCTACTCACCTAAGAGATAACACATATTACCTAATCATAAAGATAGTGATTGGATAGTTGTAGATTTTAAGTGTTCTTTAAAACAATTCTCAAAATCTTTAAAGCTCTAACTTAGGAAAACTATTACATTGTCATGTCAAGAACTGCTCACTAGTACCAGCTTAATAGTTTTAACTTAGAAGGTTTCTTGGCCATCTTCTTTTGTGACGCCTCGGAAGATTATCAGGAATGGAGTGTGAGGCAAATTTGGATACTTGTGTATTCGAGTGGGTATAGAGTTTACCATAAATCATTCATGTTTTTAAGGATTAAAGAATTAAATAATAGATAATATTTTAAGGTGAAAAAAAAAATGAAAATTGAAAATGCTAAAACGTAAAGCCGATCGACAAGACAGATGGTTTAAAATAAAATGGTTCCAAGAAAACCAAGAATAGTAGAAGCTGGCACCAGCAGCACAGACGGAGTCTGAGGACTTCCTTTTAAATTATGTTAGCTTACAGGAGAATCGACCTAGTTATGTTGCAAACAAACACATAAAAAAAAATAAATACCATCCCAATCTAGCTACTAGAACTGGTGTATTTGTTCGCTCTGCTACAACGATTGCTAGATCCTTTCTAAAAGATGTAGGAATGGTTTTAGAAGTTGTGTGGGGACATATCAAGGTAGTATCAGAGGCATTTAATGAAGTTTGTGGTGAAAGTATCCAAAACTGCTTCAGGAAAACTAGAATAAACTCCAAGAATTTACTTTCACGATATGGCGTAAAGAAGGAATTTTTCAATATTTATGAGACGCGATCTCAGAACAATGAACCTAATGAGTTAAAATTTTATCAATTATTTTTTAAGCACTCTGACCAAAATGTTTAGTTAACGAATAACAAAATTTATAATTTATTTCAACCTAAAACTTCAAACTGTTTGAGTGACCTCATGATTGTCATATTTCAGTCTCAAATTCGTAAACAATTGTTTCTACCCAATGACACAACTATTCCTTGGTAAATATTTTACAGCTTCTTTTTTGGGTGCGATCACTCCACCCTATTCATTGTTATATCTATGTATTTTTTTTTCCTAGAGACCTTTATGATATTTGACCGTATTGAATGGGATTCTTACAGACATCCATTACTTTTGCAATGATTTTTATTGGATAGCTTAAAAATCAGTGTCGAATGAGTCAGTTTGCAGAAGCTGTGTTAACCAATTAACGAAGAAAACTTAAGCTTTTTTATGGAAAGCTGTGTATTTTATTTTAGGTTCTAATTACACAGATACTAGCATAATGGGGTTCAGCAAAGAGCTATTAAGAACAGAAGGACGGACGGGAAGTGAAGTTCGTCCGCAACTGTCTTGCGTCTACAAAAGCTTTACAGGTGAGTGCTGTCTTGAGGTGTTCTATGCCACCTCTCTATAAAGTCCGTTTGGACTGCGGGTGATATGCCGTTGTAATGAACAGTTTGATTACTGAGATAGCTGCATAAGGAACGGAAAAAGTTCGGATTCGAAAATTCCGACCTTGAGTCAGTTACAACTTGAACAGGAGGAGCTGGAAACCCTCGTCCCAAAACGGCTAATCCAGTGGGTCAGAACGCTTTTGCGGACTTGTCAGGCAGATTGATCCGCAATTGGAACCTGGGCTTCTGGCCACTTAGTGTAAACGGTCGATGCATGTCAAGAGGTATTTCGGGTGCCGTTCGACAACGGTAGGGGGCCAATCCGACTAGTCGATGTGTAATAAAGGCAAAGCGTTGTTCATTCTGGCGGTTTGGTTGGTGAAGTGCTTGAAGAGGGGATTTCTCGTGCGCTGTATCTTTGTTTGGTGACATGTAGCACAGTTCTTTACAAAGTCCCGTGACAAATTTAGACATATGTGGCCTAGACGATATTTTTTTTTTTCCACGGAGCCTCTTGATCTATAACGAGAGTAGCTCTACGGACCAGGGTGTGATGGAAAGATGTGGAAATTTAGCGCAAAACTGCCGATCTTAGGATTTAGGGAATATAAGGTCCGTAAGTATCCAAGGGACGTATCGCAGAGAGTGAAAAGTTGCCTGGGGCAGTTGTGGTGGTGCTAGGACTAAGCTTGGTCGAGACGAGTCGTGGAAGCTCTTGGTAGTCGGGGTCTTTCCGTTTGAGCCTTGCGCGATGTCAGTTTCGTTCAGTAAACTTTTGATTTCTTGCTCGCTAGTGCTTTCAATCCGTGAAAGCAGTTCGGCTACTATATTCTCTACGCCGTTGATATAGTGTTGACGACGTGGTGAACTGAGAAATATACCGAGAGTTGTCGCTGGAGTGTCTTGGAGCAGCCTTCGCAGTCTTTTGTTGAAACGCGTAAGTTTAAGCGGGCGGTGGTTCGGTATAACAGGTAAAAGGGGGCGGCCTTCCCAATAGATATCTGAAATGTTTATGGTTTCATACAAGGCCAGTTAACTCATGATCTGTCATAAGTAGAGTACCTCTGCTGCGTGGGGTGTAAGCTTCTTTGAGAAGAAAACCCAATGGTTCCAACGTTTTTCGACGGGTGGATCCTGGTGGACTACTCCGCCAATAGCTGTATCACGGAAGCGTTGGTGTGACCGTGACGCGGTGGTGACCTTGTCTAGGGTGTGCCGAGAAGAGTTTGTTGCCTCTACAAAGGTCGCTTTCGGTGCGTTCAAAGGCGTGTCTGTCATCGATTTGAAGTCCTATTCGGATAGATGATTGTCGGTTATAGTCATGAGGGGTAGGTTGTAGAGGGAGCCTGTGATTTGCGCTGCCTGAGGCAAAAACCGACGATAAAAGTTCACCCTTCCTAGGAAGGTTACGGCGTTGTTTTGCTGTCCATCAGGCTTAGGAAAATCGGATATAGCCTTAATTTGGTTCTCTAACGAGGCCCGACAACAAGTCTTTTGTATTCTAGGACCGTAAACAGTGTTACATTCCTCCTGAGCGGAAAACACACTTGGAAATGTTTCATACTTTAAACTGGGTTCGGTAAGTCGCGGGAATATGCTACGGAGATCGGTCTAGTTCTTTCAATAGATGACGAGCGCTAGTAGGACCGGTCGTCCAAATCTGTAAATTGGCCAGGTTAGCCCGCGGAGGACTCGTTAAAAAAATCTTTGAAAGGTTTGTGCAGCGGTTACGTAATCAGTATGGCATGTAGGGGAAATTCAAATGAGCCGAAATGGTGTTGTCAATGGCAGTTTGCAAAACGTCTCTTTGGTGCAAATGGGTATTCTCTTGTTGGGAAGCGTGGGCCAGGTTCCAGGGTGGAAACGATGGTTGGTTTTCTAAAAAAAATTAGTACCATCTTGAATATTAGGGAGGGGGATACCTATCAGGTTATAGTGAGGTCATTTAATTGTCTGTAGTCCCCACCACAAAAGTCTCCAAGTTCCATCGTTCTTCCTTACTAAATGTCGTGGGCTGGGACCATTGGACATCTCGAAGGTCGACATAGCCCCAAGGCGAAGCATATTGTCCAATACGGTCTAGCTGCTTTTATTTTATCGTGTCCTATCCGTCTGGGTTTGGAACTATATTGGGAGGGTCCTGTTTAGGTTTTTATGTGGTTGTTGCGTGGAAAATTGTGGACGGGGATAGCTGATGCGGGAACTGACCGGATATTTTGGACCAAATTCGTGAATGGAGAAGGCAGCTTATAGTGTGAACGGGGGTTGAATTGCTGAATAGGAAGTACTTGGGTTAATGTGGGTGAGATGGGCTGGATGGTGGAAACATAAGGCATGTGTGAAGTCCGTCTATAAGGTCGTCGGCGGGGCATAAAGTAAACTACAAGATGTTAAATGAATTAAAAAGTCAGACCCGATAATCGGCTGATGGGAAATCGGATCATAAAAGGAAAGTGTAGGTGAAATGATTTTAGGGGTACCGAATGTGAGCAGTGGCCACTTCGCTGGCCGTAGAACATTGATCGGGAGTCGGTAGATACATAAAGGTGTTGTGGAACAGGGTTCAAGCGCTCCGAAGATCTCGGAATGGCAAGAAAAGAGAGGGACGTACGACTCCTGTATCAATGGGGAGGGTGGGGAGAAAACGAAGTTTTGTCGTCGTATCAGTTAAGAAAAGGCGACAATTGGGGCCGTGGCAGGAACAGGTCGCCGCTGAACCCTGGCTATTAGTTTTTTGAAATGTACTTGCAGGGAGCTACACATTTCTGTGCTCTGTCTCCGAAAGAGGAATGGTACCAACAAAAGCCGTCTTCCAACGGTCTCTGACGTAAGATGGGAGAACGCCGGCGTGATCTAGAAGAGGAGCGAGAGCGGTGGTATATCTAGTGAGATTTCGAATTCTTGTGTTAATGCCGCGATTTCTGTGTAAATAGGGTGGTTTTGACTTTGTAGTTCTACATTGGATACGGATGGCTGAGGTTGAGATACATCTAAAATTTTATCTGCGGCTGTAGCTAATTCATCAAGAGTAGCGGTATGCATAACTTGTAGTATGGATTGTGTAGTTACGGGTAGCCTCTGGATCCATAGCTGCTTTATAATATCCTCGCCGGTATTGGGGAGAGGCTAAGGATTCATATTCCTTAGTTTAAATATTCTATAGCAAGCAGATTTACTAAGAGCAGTTTTAATATTGTTTAAAGGAATATATTATTTTATCATCACCTACATGACTTTATGATACCTAAAACCTCACTCTAATATGTTGTTTTAACAAAACAATGCAACATAATAAAGTGAGGTGGTGGATACTCTAAAACAGCTTTCACTTTATGGTTGAGAGATGTTATACCTGTTGTTGTGAGATGGTATCCTAGAAAATCGAGCTCAGAGACTCCAAAAGTGCATTTGCTGTGTTGACTGCAATACCATAGTTGTCCAGACGTTTGAAGACTTCACGAAGATGAGTTTCATGCTGTTCTTCATTATCTGATGCGATAAGAAAGTCGTCGAGGAACTTAAAAAGAAAGTCGAGATCGCGGAACTTGTCGTCGACAAATCGTTGGAAACTTTGTCCGGCGTTTCGTAGTCCGAAATTCATACGGTTGTACTCGATGAGTCCAAATGGTGTAATGATCGCAGTTTTCTCGCGGTCCTTCTCGGCGATCGGGATGTGATAGTAAGCTCTGCGGAGATCAATTTTAGAAAAAATCCTCTTGCCGCTCAACTGCATAGTAAAATCGCGTAAGTTAGGAATTCCATACTGATCTGGGATCGTCTGTTGAGAGCGCGGTAGTCCCCACATATTCTAAGGCTCCCATCTTTTTTAATCACCACGTGGAGTGGGCTTGACCACGGACTTTTAGAAGAGCGACAAATACCTTCTTTTATAAGGTTTTCTATCTCCTTTTTGGCTTCTTGGTAGATTCCTGGAGCTAAGCGTCGGCACTTAGCGGTCACTGGTCGACCTTTTGTCTCGATGAAGTGCTCGACTATTCCGCTGGAGGGTCCACGGATTGGTGTGATTTTGGTGATGGTCGGGAACTCATTAAGTATATTTGCGAAACGTTGATTAGTCGGAACTACAGAGAAAACTGGAATTTCTTCGGATGAAATCGTTCCAGAAGTACGGCAGCAATTCCGTAGGTCGATTAGACTTCGGTTTCGTAGATCTACCGTGAGTTGGTGCCAGTAGAGGAAGTCCGCGCCTAAAATTGCCTTACCAACATCAGCTAGGATGAACGTCCGTCGGAGGGGTTTTTTGAGACCTAGGTCCACTTCTCTCATGATTTCTCCGTAAGTCGCAATCGTTGAGTTGTTAGTGGCTATAAGATTGATTTCGGAAGGAGTCCTGCGTCGTCCTTTAGGAACGGGGAGTAGTGAAATAGATGCTCCAGTATCGATGAGAAATGCTTGGCCTGTGATCCTATCTTTGATGAAAAGGCGGTGGTGTGGGTGCATAGTGAAAGTTTCCGCCACAATTTTCACTGACTGGGGTTTAAAGACGGCGCTTTGGATTCCCAAGCGCACGGTTTGGTACAGCGTCTGACCTTATCTTGGAATTTTCGGTGATAAAAGCAGATGCTGTTGTCGTGAGATTGTGAGCGTGTTGATGATGGTCGTCGGCTGGAGCTTCTACCGCGGTTTTTCGAGTTTAGGATGCGAAGGATCTCGTCTACGTCCAGCCGAAGTTTGCGAATCTCGGAGGAACAAGATTTGCATGATGTTGAAGATGTCGTGGTTGACGCGCGTGAGGTTGTTGGTTGCAGAACAGAGTAGTTTTCCGACGGCGGTGAGACTTCATGAATCTTGTCGGCAATTTGAGCAAGCTTCTCCACGTCTGTGTGCTCAGTTGCGGCAAGAATCGGTTGAAACCGAGAAGGTAGGTTTTTCAACCACAATGTACGTATGAAATCAGTATTAACGCTGTTACCGGCGAGTTGTTGCATTCGTCTTAGCAGCTGCGATGGAGTTTGATCACCTAGAGGTATTTCTTCGAGGAGTTTTTTTATTCTAAGTGATTCCGACTCACCATATATCTGCAGCAGTCGTGCCTTCAGGTTTTCGTTAAGTTGTTTTTTCCGTGTTCGTCACGAGGTCCTGGACTTGGATAAGGACGTCAAGATCTATAATAGGAATTAAAAGCTGGAATTTGATATTGCTCGATGTAATTTTTGATGCACGGAATAACGCTTCACATGTGGCAAACCATAACGCCGGAATATTTTTCCAAAATCGTGGAAGACGGGAAGTAGGGCCTTGGTATCCATCTATTTGCGGGAGACTGGCAGGCTGTTCAAACTCGCTAGATGGGTCATTAATTTTATCTACCATTGTGAAATTAGCCAAAATTATTTAATGAATCGAAAATTGAGAAAAAAAAACTATTTAAATCGCGTCGGGGTCACCAATTGTTAAGTATTTAAAGACTAAGAGGTAACTTAACAATGCGTTTTCTAATTTCTTTTTTATCTTAATAAAGTTCGGACAAAAATAAACAAAATAATAACTTACAGGAATTCTTTACTGTTAAAAATAATACTGGTAAAGTTTGAGAAACATTAGCTAACACACAACAACACTCGTTCACTTTTTTACACACACTAGAAGCTTAGTCAAGGTTATCTTTTTAAGTATTCAGTGTTGCCATGTTCATGGTTATCTTTTTAAGTACTCAGTGTTGCCATGTTAACGTTACAAAAGAAAACTATGTTAGGTTAAAATAATTAAGTAATTAGGTAGTTAAATTAACTTCAGGACAAAACAAGGGTCTAATTTTTAAATGCAAACGTTAGTGGGGAGAAAAAAAAAATAAATAAAATATTTAATATTTTATCGATATTTTTATTGTTTTAAACGTTTGTTCCATCGTAATTAATTATTATGCAATCAGTTTTCGATAAATTGGTCAAATTAATTTACTCTTTATTGATATCTGAACTTACACACATCAAATAAAGTGAACAAAATGTAAAAACACAGGAATCCATAAATATATAATATTTTAGCAGTTTCATAAAATTTAAATAATAAATCCATCTTCGAATTAATTGTTTACGCATAAAAATAGTTTAATACCAATTTTATTTTCGATGTGGTAGGAACTAGCAATTGTTAAACCATCGAAAGTTTGGCCATTCTTCAGAACACTACCAAAAAACTACTCTCAGCAAAGTTGCCATACACCATCCACCCTCCCCCCTCCAATCAACCTCAAATCAACCTCCTAAAAGTTTCCAACCACGTAATACCGAATCAACACCTCGGCACTGGTTCTCCACTCTGGTCCTTCCAGAAGAATTAATCTCTAATTGTATATCGCAAGTTTTTCTCACGGAGTTATAAGCTTGAAAGATAACATATAAAACTTAGGGATCAACTGCTCTTCCGAGAAGTGCTCCTTTTCGGTAGTTTATGGCTATTAGGGAATTTATGGCTCGTATAAGAATGACATTATACCAATAAAGCCAAAGAAGTTTGTTTTTATTATAGAAAACCAATCACAAAAAACGAATATTGAACCCTTGAACCAATAAAGTTGGGCAGGTTAAAATAAAAAGGTTTTAAATAGAATGACATGGTGAACAACATGTAAAGAAGATAAAATTAAGTTAGTAGTTTAAATCGTCTTTATATTATCTAATTCTATAAAAATTTACTAATTTAAGGTTCTAGCCTAATGATGGGAAAGATTTTTCCGAAACATCAGGAGTTGTAGAATTTTTTTTTCATTATATTTGCCTGCACCTGTTGTTCATTCCATGCAAAGAAGCGGATGTGATATAAAACTAAACAACTGGCATGTCAGTAATATGGGAGTTGAGCACACATCGGTACCTACTTCATTCTTGCATTGTAGAAAAAAAATAAATTATGAATTAGGAGTGTCATGCTGAAAGAAGTTGTTAAAGATTATTATTATGTATTTTTAACAGTAGGGCAAAGAAAATACAACTGTTTACAAAAACACAACTTTATGAATCAAACAGGACGGAACTGGATGAATGAATAAAATATATCCTTGATCCCATTCTTTATGCCGTGTATACAGCTGATATCCCAACTCATCCTAATACTACCCTCACAACCTATGCTGATGACAACAGTGTGTTATCAGGCAATGATGATCCATTTGCTGCATTTCAGACTCTTCAGTCACATATTACTTTCCTTAGAAAATGGTGTCATAACCGGAGAATTTCTGTTAATAAAAAAGAAAAAAAAAATTTTTAAAATGACAGTTAAATAATTTTAACTAAAAACTTTGACCAAATTACTTGTGGTTTCAAATTTTATGATTCTAAGATAAACTAAATAATTGTTTAGTTCTCTCAGTAAGTATCAAATCTTAATTACTAACGAAATAGGCACCGTTGCGACAGTTGCAAACCAAAAAAATACATGGATGTATACTAAACATTTTAATTTTATCAGTACCTATATTGTTTTATTTTGTAAAACTAAATGGACTAATCTCGAAATAAAGTATATCAAATTCACAAATTATTTTTGAAAAGTAATTTGTGGAACTAACTACAACAAGCTCCTTATCAACTACTATTTATGGATTAATAAAAACAACCAAAAGAAGGAAAAGAGAAGAGGGGATGCTGAAAAAAGCGAGGGACGAGGGATGCTGGGAGGAAGAAAATTAGAATGTCTCTCGGGGAGCGGGGAAAGATGGTTACACAACAGAAGAAGGAAACAGGAGACGCCAAAAATCGTTTAATCTGAGTTTCTGCCCAGGCTGAGCTCCCAGTTTTTGACTTCAAAGCTCCTCTCCTGTTTTCATTTCGCCAGGTTCTACCAGATCCGATAGTTACCACGAGTTTTGTTAGTCCAAAGAAAGGTATATGTTTGTTTTTTTTTCTTTTAGACTTATGTTTAAAACAATTAATAATATCTGATTTGGATTTCAAGAAAATTAAGTAGTTGAGTTCAGTTCCTTTGTAATAAAATAATTAAACAAGCATCAATACCTGTCTATTCATTTATTAAATTCATTATTCACGCCTTGCAGAGTTAGATTATTTAGTGGTAAAGAGATATTTAACTAGCTGATCTATATCACTGATCCTCGTTAACCAGATCCAGTATCTAGGACTCCATCAGGAAAAACTACTTTGTACTTGGAATCCTCAAACAAGACTTAAAAGACGAGAAACTTCTCCTTGTTTTCGACTACTCCAACATTTACAAGGAAAGTGTTCAAACCTCCCAATCGATTAAAAAAGAATTATTAACTCGACAGTAATTAGACACTTTTGGACAGACGGTGTTGAGCTTCGGGGCTTCACTAAACCTTAAAACTCTTCTCGTCTTACAATCCAAAATCCTTTGTAAAATCCTCGATGCTCCTTATTATGTCATAAAAAAGTTAGCTATAAATATCTTATATCGATAACTGTGAGAAGCGTTTAAAAAACAAGGATAGGATAGGATCAAGTTATGGTGCGATCAAGAGTGGAGGTTAGTAGGCCATTAAAGGTATGTTACACTGTGTAAAAAAAAAAAAAAAAAAATGATTATCTAAAATCTACCTATATTAATGTACATTTATAGTTTATACCAGGGTTGGGAAAAAAATAAGCTGTAGCTAATAACTTAAGCTATAGATAAGTTAGTTAAAAAAGAAGGTTAAGTGACATTCTATTGTTGAACTTTTATTTAAGTATTAGTAGTGGTTATTTATATGTTATTTACTGCCCTTTGTAATAATTTTCTCGTTGTAAATAATGTGCACGACTGTAAATATCTGTAAATATACGACTATAAAAAAAAAAAAAAAAAAAAAAAAATATATATATATATATATATATATATATATATATATATATATATATATATATATATATATAGTTGATCATTCCTCCTTACTAGAGAAGAAAATACTCATAAACATCGAAGTGATGTTTAACTCTACATTTTTGAAGGTCTTTCAATCAGGGACCGAAACAGTTATTTTTTTATTCAAAAGAGTTATGAAATAACTGTTTTAAAAAAACTTTTACTCAAAAGAGTTTAAAATAAAAGTTCTGAAATAACAGTTAAATAAAAGTTCTAGCAATAAAAGTAAAAGTTAAAAAATAAACTTTTATCTGTTAACACTTTTATATAAAAGTTAAACTTTTACTTTTATCATTTAACATAAAAGTTAAAAGTTATGATAATTTCATTCGGCTAGATAAAATTTAATCATTATATTTCTTTCAAACTTTCTAGCATTTTTAAAGGGTGTCAACAGTTTTTTTAACAATTAGGGGTAAAGCTGACTAAATTAATACTTTAAGGACGTCAAGGCTGATTTTAATAAAATTTGATCATTGTTCTTTCATACTTACTAACATTATATTAAGTCATCAGTTTTTCTAACAATTAGAAAGGGGGGTTTAGCTAAATTAATATTTAAAGAACGGCTCGGCTGATTTTAATGAACTTTGATAATTATGGTACTTTCACCCTTAGTAACATTTATATTGAGTCTTATCAGTTCTTTTAACAATTGGGGAGAGGAGGGTTTGGCTAAATTAATACTTTAAGGACGTCTCGGCTGATTTTAATAAAATTAGATAATTTATTATTTCATACATACTGATATTTTTATAGAGTGTTAACGGTTTCTTTGACAATTATGGGAGGGGTTTGAAAAAATTAATACTTTAAGGACGTCTCGGCTGATTTTAATAAAATTTGATGATTTATTCTTTCACGCTTACAGATATTTTTATAGAGTGTTAACGGTTTCTTTGACAATTATGGGAGGGGTTTGACTAAATTAATACTTTAAGGACGTCTCGGCTGATTAAAATAAAATTTGATAATTTATTCTTTCATACTTACTGATATTTTTATAGGGTGTTAACGGTTTCTTTGACAGTTATGGGAGGGGTTTGACTAAATTAATACTTTAAGGACGTCTCGGCTGATTAAAATAAAATTTGATAATTTATTCTTTCATACTTACTGATATTTTTATAGGGTGTTAACGGTTTCTTTGACAATTATGGGAGGGGTTTGACTAAATTAATAATTTAAGGACGTCTCGGCTGATTGTAATGAAATTTGATAATTAATTCTTCCATACATAATGATATTTTTATATTGAGTTAACGGTTTCTTTGACAATTATGGGAGGGATTTGACTAAATTAATACTTTAAGGACGCCTCGGCTGATTTTAATAAAATTTGATAATTTATTCTTTCATACTTACTGATATTTTTATAGGGTGTTAACGGTTTCTTTGACAATTATGGGAGGGGTTTGACTAAATTGATAATTTAAGGACGTCTCGGCTGATTTTAATAAAAGTTGATAATTTATTCTTCCATACATAATGATATTTTTATACTGTGTTAACGGTTTCTTTGACAATTATGGGAGGGGTTTGACTAAATTGATACTTTAAGGACGTCTCGGCTGATTTTAATAAAATTTGATAATGTATTCTTTCATGCTTCCTGATATTTTTATAGGGTGGTAACGGTTTCTTTGACAATGATGGTAGGGGTTTGACTAAATTAATACTTTAAGGACGTCACGGCTGATTTTAATAAAATTAGATAATTTAGTTCTTTCATACTTACTAGCATTTTTAAAGAGTGTTAACAGTTTCTTTAATAATTAGGGGAGGGGTTTGACTAAATTAATACTTTAAGGTCTAAGCTTGATAAAAGCTGTTAAATATTTATTATTTTTTATAGTGGGTGAGGCGGAAAGGTGCAAATCGGGTTTTTAAAATAATAACTGATTTTCACTATATTTCGTAATCAAGTTTTTTAGCCATAAAAAACCATTCTGAAAGTAACTCAACTAATTTTTTTATTATTTGTGGTGATCACATTTTAAATAAATCGTAAATTGTGGGGTAAGAAAGAGGGGCTAATTGGGGGTAAATATTTACGTAAGATCAGTTTTCCGTTTTTGTTGAAATTAGATACTAATGTTTCTTTGAAAAACATTCCTTTCTTGAATAAGTTTCAGCTATAAGAGCATAAATTAAAAAAAAAAAAACTTTTATTTTTAACACTGCTATATAAAAGTTAACTTTTATTTATACCATTTGAGATAAAAGTTATTAGATATAATAACTGTTAATGCAAGGTCAGTAATGTTCTCTACGGCTCATGCGATTTGAAACTGACTAAATTTTTCAAAAAAAAGGGTTTTTAACGTTCTTTTAGCAATTGGGGCCCCCCAGAATTTGACTAAATATATACTTTAATGACTTCACGGCTGATTTTAATAAATTTTGATAATTTATTCTTCCATACATAATGATATTTTTATGCTGTGTTAACAAGTTCTTTGACAATTAGGGGAGGGATATGACTAAATATATACTTTAAGGACGTCTCGGCTGATTTTCATAAAATTTGATAATTTAGACCTTTCATAATTACTAACATTTTTAAAGAGTGTTAACGGTTTCTTTGACAATTGAGGGAGAGGTTTACCTAAATTAATACTTTAAAGACGTCTCGTCTGATTTTAACCAAATTTGATTATTTAGACCTTTCTTAATTACTAACATTTTTAAAGAGTGTTAACGGTTTCTTTGACAGTTATGGGAGGGGTTTGACTAAATTAATACTTTAAGGACGTCTCGGCTGATTTTAATAAAATTTGATAATTTATTCTTTCATACTTACTGATATTTTTATAGAGTGTTAACGGTTTCTTTGACAATTATGGGAGGGGTTTGACTAAATTAATAATTTAAGGACGTCTCGGCTGATTTTAATAAAATTTGATAATGTATTCTTTCATGCTTCCTGATATTTTTATAGGGTTTTAACGGTTTCTTTGACAATGATGGTAGAGGTTTGACTAAATTAATACTTTAAGGACGTAACGGCTGATTTTAATAAAATTTGATAATTTAGTTATTTCATACTTACTAACATGTTAAAGGGGTGTTAACAGTTTCTTTCAAAATGAGGGGAGAGGTTTGACTAAAATAATTCTTTAAGGACTAAGCTTGATAAAAGCTGTTAAATATTTATTATTTTTTATGGTGGGTGAGGCGGAAAGGTGCAAATCGGGTTTTTAAAATAATAACTGATTTTCACTATATTTCGTAATCAAGATTTTTAGCCATAAAAAACCATTCTGAAAGTAACTCAACTAATTTTTTTATTATTTGTGGTGATCACATTTTAAATAAATCGTAAATTGTGGGGTAAGAAAGAGGGGCTAATTGGGGGTAAATATTTACGTAAGATCAGTTTTCCGTTTTTGTTGAAATTAGATACTAATGTTTCTTTGAAAAACATTCCTTTCTTGAATAAGTTTCAGCTATAAGAGCATAATAAAAAAAAAAAAAAAACTTTTATTTTTAACACTGCTATATAAAAGTTAACTTTTATTTATACCATTTGAGATAAAAGTTATTAGATATAATAACTGTTAATGCAAGGTCAGTAATGTTCTCTACGGCTCATGCGATTTGAAACTGACTAAATTTTTAAAAAAAAAGGGTTTTTTTTTAACGTTCTTTTAACAATTGGGGCCCCCCAGAATTTGACTAAATATATACTTTAAGGACGTCACGGCTGATTTTAATAAATTTTGATAATTTATTCTTCCATACATAATGATATTTTTATGCTGTGTTAACAAGTTCTTTGACAATTAGGGGAGGGATATGACTAAATATATACTTTAAGGACGTCTCGGCTGATTTTCATAAAATTTGATAATTTAGACCTTTCATAATTACTAACATTTTTAAAGATTGTTAACGGTTTCTTTGACAATTGAGGGAGAGGTTTAACTAAATTAATACTTTAAGGACAGCACGGCTGATTTTAATAAAATTTGATTATTTAGTTCTTTCTTAATTACTAACATTTTTAAAGAGTGTTAACGGTTTCTTTGACAATTATGGGAGGGGTTTGACTAAATTGATAATTTAAGGACGTCTCGGCTGATTTTAATAAAAGTTGATAATTTATTCTTCCATACATAATGATATTTTTATACTGTGTTAACGGTTTCTTTGACAATTATGGGAGGGGTTTGACTAAATTGATAATTTAAGGACGTCTCGGCTGATTTTAATAAAAGTTCATAATTTATTCTTTCATGCTTCCTGATATTTTTATAGGGTGGTAACGGTTTCTTTGACAATGATGGTAGGGGTTTGACTAAATTAATACTTTAAGGACGTCACGGCTGATTTTAATAAAATTAGATAATTTAGTTCTTTCATACTTACTAGCATTTTTAAGAGTGTTAACAGTTTCTTTAATAATTAGGGGAGGGGTTTGACTAAATTAATACTTTAAGGTCTAAGCTTGATAAAAGCTGTTAAATACTTATTATTTTTTATGGTGGGTGGGGCGGAAAGGTGCAAATCGGGTTTTTTAAATAAAAACTGATTTTCACTATATTTCGTAATCAAGATTTTTAGGCATAAAAAACCATTCTGAAAGTAACTCAACTAATTTTTTTATTATTTGTGGTGATCACATTTTAAATAAATCGTAAATTGTGGGGTAAGAAAGAGGGGCTAATTGGGGGTAAATATTTACGTAAGATCAGTTTTCCGTTTTTGTTGAAATTAGATACTAATGTTTCTTGGTAAACATTCCTTTCTTGAATAAGTTTCAGCTATAAGAGCATAAATTAAAAAAAAAAAAAAACTTTTATTTTTAACACTGCTATATAAAAGTTAACTTTTATTTATACCATTTGAGATAAAAGTTATTAGATATAATAACTGTTAATGCAAGGTCAGTAATGTTCTCTACGGCTCATGCGATTTGAAACTGACTAAATTTTTTTTTAAAAAAGGGTTTTTAACGTTCTTTTAGCAATTGGGGCCCCCAGAATTTGACTAAATATATATTTTAAGGACGTCACGGCTGATTTTAATAAATTTTGATAATTTATTCTTCCATACATAATGATATTTTTATGCTGTGTTAACAAGTTCTTTGACAATTAGGGGAGGGATATGACTAAATATATACTTTAAGGACGTCTCGGCTGATTTTCATAAAATTTGATAATTTAGACCTTTCATAATTACTAACATTTTTAAAGAGTGTTAACGGTTTCTTTAACAATAAAGGGAGAGGTTTAACTAAATTAATGCTTTATGGACATCACGGCTGATTTTATTAAACTTTGATCATTTAGATCTTTCATAATTACTAACATTTTTAAAGAGTGTTAACGGTTTCTTTGACAGTTATGGGAGGGGTTTGACTAAATTAATACTTTAAGGACGTCTCGGCTGATTTTAATAAAATTTGATAATTTATTCTTTCATACTTACTGATATTTTTATAGAGTGTTAACGGTTTCTTTGACAATTATGGGAGGGGTTTGACTAAATTAATAATTTAAGGACGTCTCGGCTGATTTTAATAAAATTTGATAATTTATTGTTTCATGCTTACTGATATTTTTATAGGGTGTTAACGGTTTCTTTGACAATTATGGTAGGGTTTTGACTAAATTAATACTTTAAGGACGTCACGGCTGATTTTAATAAAATTAGATAATTTAGTTCTTTCATACTTACTAACATTTTTAAAGAGTGTTAACAGTTTCTTTGATAATTAGGGGAGGGGTTTGACTAAATTAATACTTTAAGGTCTAAGCTTGATAAAAGCTGTTAAATATTTATTATTTTTTATGGGGGGGTGGGGCGGAAAGGTGCAAATCGGGTTTTTTAAATAAAAACTGATTTTCATTATATTTCGTAATCAAGATTTTTTGGCATAAAAAAAAAAAAAAAAAAAAAAAAAAAAAAAAAAAAAAAAAAAAAAAAAAAAAAAGTTTGAAAGTAAATCAACTAATTTTTTTATTATTTGGGGAAATCACATTTTAAATAAATCGTAAATTGTGGGGTTAGAAAGAGAGGCTAATTGGGGTTAATATTTACGTAACATCAATTTTCTGTTTTCATTGAAATTAGATACTAATGTTGCTTTGGTAAACTTTCCTTTCTTGAATAAGTTTTAGGTATAAGAGCAAAAATTGTAAAAAAAAAACTTTTATTTTTAACAGTTATATGAAAGTTTTACTTTTATTTATACCATTTGAGATAAAAGTTAATAGATATAATAACTGTTAATGCAAGATCATTAATGTTCTCTCTACTGCTCTGATTTACATAAAACTTCCCTACATGATTACTAACATTTCCAAAAAGTGCTAACTGTTAATTTTGTTTTTATTGAAATTAGATTCTAATTTCTCTTTGGTAAAGTTTCTTTTCCTGAATCGGTGTTTGTTATTTTAACATAAACTCCAAAAAAATAACTATTTTCAACACTGTAATATAAAAGTTAAACTTTTTCCTTTACCATTTTCGATAAAAGTTAAAAGTTTAAAAGAAATTTTAATGCAAGATCATTATTGTTGTATACGACTCATGCAATTGCAAATTAATTATATTTAACAATTTAGTGGAGGAAGGAGAGGTTATCTACTTAGTTTCACTCGTCCACGTTTTATTAAATTTTATAATCCTGTTTCTTATATAAATTTTAGCGATTTATAGTATCGAATCAACACTGAAATATATTTCTAACTAATATATGGTTACTTCTTTTGAGGGGAAAGGGTGGAATGGAGTTAAGTCGTTATAATGACAGCTGATTTTCATTAAATTTGGTAATCAGGTTTTTTAGGTATCTAATATCAGTTCTCAAATTATCTAACCTGATTAAATAAAAAAAAATTATTGGTAAGGGAGGAGGGAGGTATAATGTAGCACTAAAGAACGATTAATCAAATTTTCATGCGATTTGATAATCATGTTTTTTATAACCTCATAGCAATTTTAGTAGAGATAAGATTATCAAATGTTGTGAAATAACTTTCATTTTAAAATACGAATTTCACCCGTCCAAATACAGAAAAAACAAAAAATTAGCTGTATTCATACATACAAATTTTAAAGGTAATGATAATGGGATGAGTCGTTTAGAGTGCTACTTTTACACCCTACAACCTTCCTCCAAAGTGATATTAAACTGTTTCTACCCTTTGAAAATTTTAATTACATTAGGTTATCAGGGAACATGATTGTCAGATGAAAATCAGATCTTATTTGAAAAACCGGATTTAGAATCCTTATTCAATAAAAGAAATTCAACTAAAGAAACATTAGCATCTAATCTCAATAAAAACAGAATAACTGTCAGCACTTGTTGAAAATATTAGTAATCATGTAGGGAATCGATATTTACGTTTTATGTAAATCGGTTGATTTAATTTTTTACGTAATATTAAAATCAGCCGAGACGTCCGTAAAGTATTAATTTAGTCAAACCCCTCATATAATTGTTAAAGAAATAGTTAACACCCTTTAAAAATGTTAGTAAGTGTGGAAAAATATAATTATCAAATTTTATTAAAATCAGCTGACGTCCTTAAAGTATTAATTTAGTTAAACCTCTCCCCTAATCATTAAAGAAACCGTTAACACCCTCTAAAAATATTATAACACTCTTTAAAGATGTTAGTAAGTATGAAAGAACTAAATTATCAAATTTTATTCAAATCAGCCGTGACGTCCTTAAAGTATTAATTTAGTCAAACCCCTCCCCTAATTATTAAAGAAACTGTTAACACACTTTAAAAATGTTAGTAAGTATGAAAGAACTAAATTATCTAATTTTATTAAAATCAGCCGTGACGTCCTTAAAGTATTAATTTAGTCAAACCCCTACCATAATTGTCAAAGAAACCGTTAACACAATATAAAAATATCATTATGTATGGAAGAATAAATTATCAAATTTTATTAAAATCAGCCGTGATGTCCTTAATTATTAATTTAGTCAAACCCCTCCCATAATTGTCAAAGAAACCGTTAACACCCTATAAAAATATCAGTAAGTATGAAAGGTCTAAATTATCTAATTTTTTTAAAATCAGCCGTGACGTCCTTAAAGTATTAATTTAGTCAAACCCCTACCATAATTGTCAAAGAAACCGTTAACACCCTATAAAAAATATCAGTAAGTATGAAACAATAAATTATCAAATTTCATTAAAATCAGCCGAGACGTCCTTAAATTATTAATTTAGTCAAACCCCTCCCATAATTGTCAAAGAAACCGTTAACACCCTAAAAAAATATCAGTAAGTATGAAACAAAAAATTATGGAAATTTATTAAAATCAGCCGAAAAGTCCTTAAAGTAATAATTTAGTCAAATCCCTCCCATAAAAAAAAGAAACCGTTAACACTCTTTAAAAATGTTAGTATATTATGAAAGGTCTAAATTATCAATTTTTTATTAAAATCAGCCGTGACGTCCTTAAAGTATTAATTTAGGTAAACCTCTCCCTTAACTGTCAAAGAAACCGTTAACACTCTTAAAAAATGTTAGTAATTATGAAAGGTCTAAATTATCAAATTTTATGAAAATCAGCCGAGACGTCCTTAAAGTATATATTTAGTCATATCCCTCCCCTAATTGTCAAAGAAACCGTTAACACATTATACAAAAATCATTATGTATGGAAGAATAAATTATCAAAATTTTATTCAAAACAGCCGTGACGTCCTTAAAGTATTAATTTAGTCAAACCCCTACCATAATTGTCAAAGAAACCGTTAACACCCTATAAAAATATCAGTAAGCATGAAAAAATACAATTATTAAACTTGATTAAAAGCAGCCGAGACATCCTTAAATAATTAATTTAGATAAACCCCTCCCATAATTGTCAAAGAAACCGTTAACACCCTATAAAAATATCAGTAAGTATGAAAGAATAAATTATCAAATTTTATTAAGATCAGCCGAGACGTCCTTAAAGTATTAATTTAGTCAAACCCCTCCCATAACTGTCAAAGAAACCGTTAACACTCTTTAAAAATGTTAGTAATTATGAAAGGTCTAAATTATTAAATTTTATTAAAATCTGCCGAGATATCCTTAAAGTATTAATTTAGGTAAACCTCTCCCTTAACTGTCAAAGAAACCGTTAACACTCTTTAAAAATGTTAGTAATTATGAAAGGTCTAAATTATCAAATTTTATGAAAATCAGCCGAGACGTCCTTAAAGTATTAATTTAGTCAAACCCCTCCCCTAATTGTCAAAGAACTTGTTAACACAGCATAAAAATATCATTATGTATGGAAGAATAAATTATCAAAATTTATTAAAATCAGCCGTGACGTCCTTAAAGTATATATTTAGTCAAATTCTGGGGGGCCCCAATTGCTAAAAGAACGTTAAAAACCCTTTTTTTTGAAAAATTTAGTCAGTTTCAAATCGCATGAGCCGTAGAGAACATTACTGACCTTGCATTAACAGTTATTATATCTAATAACTTTTATCTCAAATGGTATAAATAAAAGTTAACTTTTATATAGCAGTGTTAAAAATAAAAGTTTTTTTTTTTTTAATTTATGCTCTTATAGCTGAAACTTATTCAAGAAAGGAATGTTTACCAAGAAACATTAGTATCTAATTTCAACAAAAACGGAAAACTGATCTTACGTAAATATTTACCCCCAATTAGCCCCTCTTTCTTACCCCACAATTTACGATTTATTTAAAATGTGATCACCATAAATAATAAAAAAAAATTAGTTGAGTTACTTTCAGAATGGTTTTTTATGCCTACAAATCTTGATTACGAAATATAATGAAAATCAGTTTTTATTTAAAAAACCCGATTTGCACCTTTCCGCCCCACCCCCCATAAAAAATAATAAATATTTAACAGCTTTTATCAAGCTTAGACCTTAAAGTATTAATTTAGTCAAACCCCTCCCCTAATTATTAAAGAAACTGTTAACACTCTTTAAAAATGCTAGTAAGTATGAAAGAACTAAATTATCTAATTTTTTAAAATCAGCCAAGACGTTCTTACAGTATAAGTTTAGTCAAACCCCTACCATCATTGTCAAAGAAACCGTTACCACCCTATAAAAATATCAGTAAGTATGAAAGAATAAATTATCAAATTTCATTAAAATCAGCCGAGACGTCCTTAAATTATTAATTTAGTCAAACCCCTCCCATAATTGTCAAAGAAACCGTTAACACCCTATAAAAATATCAGTAAGTATGAAAGAATAAATTATCAAATTTTATTAAAATCAGCCGAGACGTCCTTAAAGTATTAATTTAGTCAAATCCCTCCCATAACTGTCAAAGAAACCGTTAACACTCTTTAAAAATGTTAGTAATTATGAAAGGTCTAAATTATCAAATTTTATTAAAATCAGCCGTGACGTCCTTAAAGTATTAATTTAGGTAAACCTCTCCCTTAACTGTCAAAGAAACCGTTAACACTCTTAAAAAATGTTAGTAATTATGAAAGGTCTAAATTATCAAATTTTATTAAAATCAGCCGAGACGTCCTTAAAGTATATATTTAGTCATATCCCTCCCCTAATTGTCAAAGAAACCGTTAACACATTATACAAAAATCATTATGTATGGAAGAATAAATTATCAAAATTTATTCAAAACAGCCGTGACGTACTTAAAGTATTAATTTAGTCAAATTCTGGGGGGCCCCAATTGTTAAAAGAACGTTAAAAATCCTTTTTTTTGAAAAATTTAGTCAGTTTCAAATCGCATGAGCCGTAGAGAACATTAGTGACCTTGCATTAACAGTTATTATATCTAATTACTTTTATCTCAAATGGTATAAATAAAAGTTAAAAATATAATTATCAAATTTTATTAAAGTCAGCCGAGACGTCTTTAAAGTATTAATTCAATACCTTAAACCTCTCCCTTAATTATTAAAGAAACCGTTAACACTCATTAAAAATCTTAGTAAGTATGAAAGAATAAATTATTTAATGTTGTTAAAATCAGCCGTGACGTCGTTAAAGTATTAATGCAGCCAACCTCCCCCCCCCATATTTTAAAAAACTGTTAACACTCTTTAAAAATTAGAATAACTGTCCAAAGGTGCTAAGGAAATGTCACTAACCATGTAGGGAATCGATATTTAGGTTTTATGGAAATCGGTTGATTTCTTTTTTTACTTAATACATTTTAAGATCATTATTGTTTTCTATTATTAATGTAATATAATTTATTTTTCTATTAATATAGAAGTAAAAGCAAAATACTTTTTCATTTGAACATTTTCACGTAAATGGTTTACAATAACTGTTTTAAAAAAACTTTTATTCAAAAGAGGTTTAAAGTAAAAGTTCTGAAATAACTGTTAAATAAAAGTTCTAGCGATAAAAGTAAAAGTTGAAAAAAAAACTTTTATCTGTTAACACTTTTATATAAAAGTTAAACTTTTACTTTTATCGATAAAGGTTAACTGTTATTTTCGATCCCTGCTTTCAATGTATCTTTAACCTTTCAACGGTCGCGCCGATGTATTTTGTGAAACGCTAGACTTTTTTTTTTTTTTTCTGGTTCTCGCTTCCGGTGAGGTTTCCAGAAAATTGTCTTTAGCTATTCCTTGAGATACAGCTCTGTTTACCGCCAATAATTTTCCACTGTGATTCGAGGGATTGTTTCCGGATAGAAAAATATTTAGTCCTCAGTGTTGCAAAAGTACAACAAGCGTCCGCTCTTGTTTGTTTTGTTTTTTTTCTCGTCTCTTTCTCGGCAATCAGCCGGACTTAACATAGTTTAAGTAGGATTAATTTGTATTTTAACTTTTGTTTTTCGTTAGTGAGCGAAGTCTTAATCATTCGGAATGTTTTTATTAGGTAGAAACCTATAAAATTGAAATATGTTCCTCGAATTTTGCAGCAGCTAGACGAGGAAGAAAATAAAACCAGGCAATCAAATAAAAAATTTGATTGGAGTGAAGAGGAAACAGAAAATGTATAACATGATACTACGTTGAGGGTAGTGATGAAGATGAAGCGGAGAGAGGGGGGTAGCTAGGGGATATCTACATTTTATTTGATAAAATCAGTCCTAAAAAAACAAAAAAAAAACGATAATTGTTTATAAAAACGACGTTTTTAGACGTGAAAATAATTATATTTGACTGTTATATTGTAAATAAAATTATATATAACTACATTTTTTTAAAAATTAATTTCGATCATAAAAATATTTTCATTTACGTAGTATACTGGACATGTGTTCTACTTTGAACGTAGAATGGCCAAGATTATTGATTTAATAGATTAATTATAACTTTTGTACAAAAACAGAAAAAAACAGAGTGTCGTACTTTGTACAACGCAAGACCGTTCGTGTTATTTCATGTTCATCATCATGTTATTTTATATATTATTCTTCACATTTACTTTATGTATTTATTTATAAAGTTCTACTTTTCGATTGATAAATAAAAAAAGTCTACATTGATTTAAATCAATTGCCTCTTCAGCGCTAAACATGAAATAAATCCATTGAGCTGGGCGCTGTTAAATTGTTATGTGACCGGTCTCTATTCCTGCAGAATGCTAGCTTATCGTGCCTTTTATGGCGGTTTTTATCTGCGGAATAACTGTGATCAGTGCACATTATCATCGGCATCATTAAGAATTTACCACCAAGCGCTTATTAAAAGATACTTGAAAGTTGATCTCTATCTCAATAAATCATATCGTGCTGAAAGTCACGTTAGAGGATTTATAGCAATCGATTTAGAATGCATGCCGTGATATATCGCAAACTAAAATTCTTTTTTGTTTTAGGACATGGAACCAATGTGCACACAAATGTCTTGTTTCGTTTTCTCATATTATTAATGTTTGCTCTTTTTTTTTTTTTTATTCTTTCTGATGCATATAAAGATAGAAGCCATTGGTGGAAAAAGAAGTTAACTCAGTTTTAATAAAAATCATTTCTTTTCTTTTTTGTTTTATCGTATTTTCTCACTAGCAGTTATCGTTTTAGCATCCAAAAATGTCAAAAGGGCGAATGGATTTCGGAAATTGCAGGTGTTAACTCAGTTACGTAAAGAAAAAAAATGATAGAAATAAAATAATAGAAGAATACATGGCAAATTAAATTGAAAATGCATAAAGAAAATATATACTAACGTCCCAAAAAGTCCCAAACAGTAACACTGCTTTTATAGTCTAATGCTTCTTCTGAGCATTTTAATAAAAGTGAGTTAACACCTTCTTTGACCAATAGCTTCAATTGTAATGTGGATAATTTGGACTTTATATATATATAACAAATCATCTGACAATTAAGTATAATTAAATACAAATTAAAAAAAAAATAGTTTTTAATTTTTTTCTACACCCGACTTACCTCCTCTTGGCTAAACTAAATTATATTTTTCTTTTATCATTTTCACGTTGTTACATGGCAGTAAGCAGATACCATAACAAAGTAAAAGGGAAGTCATTACCCAGCGTTGATGGGCCAGCGATACTTGCCCCTAACATAGTAATCAAAAGATTTTCATCCAAAAAGATCTCACAACCAACCTCTTTTGTTTATATTTTACCATATTAATCTAGTTTTTAATTTATATATTTTTAATTTTATTTGTTTGCATTGTTGAGAGCAATACATACCATTGCTTTCCACTAAATGTTACTATTTATTAAAATTTCTAATTTCTAAATTTAATACTTTAAAAAAAAACGTATCAAATTTTTAATATACATCCAAGATTGGGAGACATATATATTGCTCTTCATACAGAGTGTTCATTAAATAACTGTTTTTTGATATAAATGAAAGGGCGGAAATAATATATATTAAAATTGCTTTCTTTTGTACTCCTAATAAGGAAAAATGTATATACGATATTTAAAAAAAAATGATAATAATTAAAAAAGCTATTATTAAAAAGAAATAAATAATTATGAAATATAATAAAAATTTTAAAAACCTGGGGCACAAGTTGAAAAAACATTAAAATTATTTTCATTCTAGGAAATTATTTTTGAATACCTAGCTAGATTGTGGAACTGATTTTTCGATTATTTCATTACAAGGATTCGTACACTCCCTTGAAGTTGAAGTTTTCTGAGGAGAAGAAAATAACACGTTTTTAAAATTCCATTAAAATAATATTTTAATATGGCCAAATATCAAGACTACCAGAAACTAGACTACTATAACAATTATTTAATTCCTTTTAGAACAGTAAAACCAAGAACAACTAGTTGAATGATTTAAAATAGCTGAAACAATGAATGAAACAAATTGCAGAGAGAATAGAGAAGAGGATTCTGAGAAGTAGAGATACAAGATTGAAATTAAAAACAGTCAGACGAAAATAATAAACCATTACGGATGAGGAGAGGGCGGCCAGGTGAGAAAGAATGAAAAAGTACTGGGAGGAGAAGAGGAGGTTGAGAAAACATTACAACTAATATTGTAAAGACTGTTGTGTATATGGATTGATTTAAGTGCTTCAATGTGGGCGTAAACTATATATAAAAAAAATATAATAATAATATTGTGACAATTTTTTGACAAAGTTTTGCAAAAACTCATTTTTTGTTGTTCTGGTTCATTAATGATTTTTATATTCATGAGTAGTGCTAACTGTGATGCCAAGAATTTTCAACGTTTGCTGCCATATAAATCTGACATCTTAATTTCATTTGATCTTTCATAAAAAGCATCACCAGGCTTGGATGTCGATAGGGGCTTAAATCGAAGCACTCTTATCTCAGAAACAGTGGTATCAGTATAAATCCCGGGCTTGGGCGTATTGTTGGAAAAATGTAGTTTTTCTTTTTTAAAAAATGTATTTTTTTTGTTGGTATTTTAGTTCTCGAAGAATGAATTTTTAGACATATATTTATTTATTTGTTTAGTTTTTAATTTTTATATTAAACTATTTGGAATAATGCAAAGAATAATAAAGCTGGTCAACTTATTGCAAAAATACTATTTACAGTCGTTCATCCAGAAACACACACGTTCCGCCACAGAGCAAACCTAAAAATCACTTCCACTATCGACTTATTACTGACGAAACCAGCTTATAAGATTACAAAATGTACTGCATTAGAATGGAAACCGAGCACCTGGATGCGATGGCATACAAACAGTACTACTGAAAAAACTTCCCAGAAGGGGAATAACCCGTTTAGTAAACCTTTTTAATACCTGCATCAGACTGAGATATTTCCCTAAAGCATGGAAATGTGCCACGTTATTCCCATTACTTAAACCGGGAAAAAATGGAAATGAACCTGCTCACTACCGACCAATAAGTTTGCTTCCCCATATAGCAAAAATATTCGAGAAAATTATCCTAGAATATTTGAAGAAATTCTGCAGGGATAAAGAAATAATACCACCAGAACAAGCAGGATTTGAGACACACCTATCC
Source organism: Euschistus heros (assembly GCA_003667255.2). Classification (NCBI taxonomy): domain Eukaryota; kingdom Metazoa; phylum Arthropoda; class Insecta; order Hemiptera; family Pentatomidae; genus Euschistus; species Euschistus heros. The sequence continues at coordinate 29,402 of RCWM02000360.1, forward strand.
ACTGAACACCCTTTGGTGAAATTGCAAAATGAAGTATTTCAAAATTTCAATAGAAACACGGCCACTGCATTAATATCAATAGATTGTTCAAAGGCATTTGATGCTGTCTCGCACGGCATAGTATGTCAACAGTTAATAGACAGTGAATGCCCAGTGCAACTATTTTCGCTTATTAAATCGTTTCTTAGCCAACGATATATAGTGGTAAAAGTTGGAGAAGCCTCTTCAAAAAAAGTACCTCTTACTTGTGGTGTCCCGCAAGGAGCGGTTTTGTCACCGATCCTTTTTTATATATGTACAGCAAACATTGTTGGAGCTACATACCACAAATCCAGTGTAACCGCTTTTGCTGATGACCTAGCTATCACAAGCAGTAGCCTCAATGCCACAAGGGCCCTCAGTCAAGCCGAAGTAGCATGTCAAAAGTTGGTTGACGGCTTAAGAAAACTTCATATTGACGTGAATGTTAATAAAACTAAATGTACAATATTTTCATTTCAAAAAGGAAAGAAAAAACTCCCGGTTAATTTTATATTAAACGGACATACAAACAAAATTTCTAATAAATTATTATATTTAGGCATTTACTTTGACAGACATATGATATTTTCTGCCCATTTTGAAAAGAAACTTAAAACTGTACGGACAAAATCTTACAAACTTTATCACCTATTACTATCAAGGAGTCTTTCACTACGGCTCAAGCTAATAATTTATAAATGCGTTTTGCGGCCGGCATTACTCTATGGAGCACCGATGTTCCTTCATCTGTCAAAGACAATGACAAAACGGTTAGAATCATTTCAAAATGGAATTATTAGAAAAATAGTAAAGGGAACGGTATTCGAAAAGAAAAAGTCAAAATTAATAACTAAAAAGCTTCGATTACTGACATAAAAGAAATTATAAATCTAAAACATTTAAATTTTCAATCAAAATTACCACTGTCCGGGAATAACTTGTTTAATAAACTTATAGAAAGTCCAGCTCCCCAACGTTGGCAGAAATATATTACCATGCGTGAATAAATTTAAGTTTTAATTTTAGTTCAAGTTGTTATGTTAAGCCGGCTCAAATAAAAGATGAACCCCCATCATTTAATAATAAATGAGTTAAATCAAAAATTTTCAAACCTCAATTTATCACTTATAAATTCCTTAAAATGTAATCTAGTTACAGTACAAGGAGAAATAAATAAAAATAAAATATTAAGTATAACAAAACTAATAAAAATAAGGGGCTTATAAATAAAAAAAAAAAATTATGAACAGGGTATGTATATTGCTGCTAATCATATACCTGATTTTTATTTTAGGTTTTATGAAATATTTTTAAGAATATACAGGAACCAGATTATATATATATATATATATATATATATATATATATATATATATATATATATATATATATATATATAAATATGTATGTAATTGTGAAAGTAGCTGTCAACATTGTTATTTTCTTACCATCTACAAATCACAAAATTGTATTACATGGAACTGAAATAATAAAGCTTACTGTCCTTCCTTTGGTTCATGATCGGAACATAACAAATAAATTCTATCCCAGAACAAATACGGCCGAGTCCTGGATTGAAACTAATAACACTGTTTCTCAGATACCCGTTCGTTCTTCATTTCAAAATCCCTACAGAGAACCTTGAAGGTTTTTCCCTCTCTGCCCCAGGAGACAGGTTTGAATCGGGCTTCCTCAGGCAGAGGAGTCTGTATTGTTTATATAGACAGAATTTATTTGTTATTTCATTTTTATCATTTTTTGTTGATAATAACTATTATTTTATTTTATTCAATATTTTTATTATTATTTTCTTTTATTGAGATTATTTAATTAGTAATTTATTATTAAGTTACATTATAAAAATAAAACGTTTTAAAATCTTATTTCAGTTTTATAAACGTTATATCAGTCTTATTTTTATAATATAGGTGAGGAAAATTTTCAACTAAATACTGATATTATTTTCAGATTCCTCATCTCAAAAAACATGTAGAAACTTCATTTTGTCGAAATCAAAAATAATTTTTTTTTACCTTTACAATTTTGTAGGATTTTAAGGCAAGGGGCTGACAATTTCTGAAAAAATGTAAATGATTAGCGCTATCTCACATATTTTGCAACTGATTAAGATAAAATTTTAAGGTCATCTAGAAGCCATTCTAGATTCGGAGGTCGTAGGATTTCCCCTTATTGAAATATCTCAAGTTATAGCTGACCTTGGATTTTTTCATTCACATCAGTTTTTGTCCACTAAAATCGAGAGTAAATCCAATGTTATAGGTATGGATAAAAAGCAGAATGTATGCTGATTCTAGTGATGTTATTACTATTGCAATCGGTTGAACACAGCAGTTGTTATGACCGGTAGAAAATGTTGATGAAATCTCAACTTCAAAATTTTAACCTCCTCGAAAGGGGTAAAAAATCAATATTGTTTGATTTTGATAAAATTTCACATATAAGGGTTTTATGGTATGTTAAATCGAGATTTGAGGTCAGTTTTTCATAAAAAAAAGTTTCCACTGATTTACAGCGGATTTCCTTGGAATTTTGTCATTTTTTTAGAGTTTTTGAGCACCCTAAAGCTGGGTGGTGTCTTGAGCATAACAAAAGTTTTTTTATATCAAATACCTTAGATAACTGCAATAAAACGTGAAAGAATCATTTCTCTATCTTGACTGAGAGCTGAGAAAAAAAATAAAACGTGATTTTCATATTTTATTTTTTTTCTCGGTTCCTAATGCCCCATTGGTGGCTATAACTCTAGTTTTGCACTATTATAGGTCCCTACTACCCCACACACAAATCGGCATTCAAATCTGTGAGTTACAACTGCAAACGTCCCCTTGTTAGTTAACTCTAACTAGTTTTTAAGTTTATGTTTTTCGAAAAAAAAAAACATTTCCAGGCACCATTGGTAGCGTCCTTGTATTTTGTACAACACTAGACTTCTTTTTTCTCTCTCTCTCGCTTCTGATTAGCTTCTCAGAAATGTGGCTTCAGCCATTCCTTGAGATACTCCTCTCTTTGCCGCCAGTAATATTCCACTGTTGTAGGAGGGATAGTTTTCTGATCAAAAAATATTTAGTTCTCAGTGCTGCACAAAGTACACGTTTTTTCTCACCCCCTTTCACGACAATCTGCTGGATTCGATATATTGCAAGTATTATTATTTTTCATTTATACTTTTGTTTATTTTAGTCAGCGAAGTATTAATTATTCGGAATGTTTTTATTAGATGGAAACCTATAAAATTGGATTATATTCCTATAATTTTTCAGAATTATACGAGGAAGAAAAAAGAACCGGACAGTAAAATAAAAATTTGGAATTGAGTGAAGAGGAAATAGAAAATGTTCTAGATCATGATACAAAAACCTATGCCAGGGATCTCTATATTTTATTTCTAAAAAAATATTACTCAAAAATATTTTAATATTTATATGACTCCTTTAGAGTGGTAGTATAAATGCTTGAAATGATAGAATTAAATGATAATTAAAAAAAAAAAAAAAAAAAAAAAAAAAAAAAAAAAAAAAAAAAAAAAAAAAAAAAAAAAAATTATCAGATATAGAGCTCTCATTTCATGAATACCCTTTAAACGAATGTCCCTTATGTTTCAGGAGTGTTTTTCCGATAGAAGTTGCCAAATAAATGTATGATCGGTCGGACCCAGATGTGGGACAAACAAGGGGAACTCTTCAAGGTTCTATTATTTTCCTAGTTGGGAGATCTTTTCAAACTTCATATATAAGGAAAAGCAGTATTCACTTTTGCCAATTAAGTTACAATATACGTTTTTTCTTCTAATTTTGTCTTTCTAGAATTGTTTAGTAGAACGCGTATTCTCACTAGAAAATAATACTTACTAAAGGTGGGGTAGAGGTTTTTGTTCAATTTCCATGGTTCTACCTCGCGCAAACTGGTATAAATAACGAATTTAGCAGATCGAAATCGTAGAACTTATCGTATAAACTATTCATGTTACAACCTACATACAGTGGCGTTAAAAAATTTCAACCCACTTGAAATTTTTCAAATATTTAGCCTTTATTAATACCGTTCACAGTAAGACTATAAAAGCTAATCCTAGAAACAAAAACACTTCTAACAACATACCTTTTGCTGACATGTAAGCAATCTCTTGTCGATATCTGAGGCTTATCATAAGATTTTTTAATCCTTTTAAACGCCACCCTAAGTTGTGAATGTTTGCAGAGGATTTAATACGAACTAATCTGATTAAGTTTTTGCTCAGAACAGTGGATATCAATGTCTCCTCCTTCAACTGCGAGAAATAATCCTCTCTCTGTCCGAGGAAAGTTAACCCTCCTGAGACATTTATCGAAGTAAATTATCATTAAATGATGTCCTACGTGAAATTCTTGGCAGTCATGGCCTAGAGGATTGATTAAGAAAAGGAAGGCCAATGAGAAACTCAAATAATTCGGATAGTGCGTGGCAATAAAAAAACAAATAATTACCACAAACACAAGTTGACGCAGTTAGGTAACAAGTAGATGGAACAAAGCGATGGTTTTCATTCTTATTTTTTTTAAGTCACATTTTTTCATCTAGTTATTGAAATTATAAATTGTATACAAATAAATAAAAGTACAAATAGTAAGTGAGATGGTATTACGAGTAATAACATGTCAATTGATTGCAATACAACTACCTATTGGTAGCGCTAGGTCGACATTTAAATCACTAAATTTTTGTTTTTGTTTTTATTGTAACAACTAACTGTTTTCAGTTTCTTTTTTTTTGCGTATTTTGCAACTAAATTAAAAAATTGAAAGTAACCCAGGTAGGAAGAATGCAGATATTATACCAAGCAGGTAAGGAAAACTTCTGAACCTGGCTCTAAAAATCAAATAGTTAATAGAAACGTAAGTGGAAGAACTGTTCCCAAATGGTTGTTATTTTTTTTTAAAGCGTAGCTCTTGGGATACAGTTATTTGAAGCAGTGTGCTTGTTCTGATAAGTTTCCTAAAGCTTGGAGCATAAAAAAATTTTTTTAAGACTCCGTTTTAAATAAGGTTTTTCTTAGCTGATTTGTGGAAGTCGATACAAAAAAGTCCTGAACTACTTTTGTAGAGACAGTTTTTAGATTTAAAGGAACCTCTGAAATTATTGGTAGGAGAATGGTCCTGTAGCAATCTATTTATTAATATGTGTTTGTTTGTTTACTTTTCCTCCTTTTGTCCCTTTGTTCTGGGCTCAGGAACAAGTCACCTATAGTTTATAATAACTTTCGTTCGGATTTAAAGGGATCACGCTTTTAATTTTTTATCAGCTATATTCGTAATTTGGACTTTTGTGCGACGTCGGATCAGTTTTGAGAATGCTAAAGTCTAATACTAGACCACACTCTACCACCACGATCCTGAAATATGCATGTACCTTAATAGTATACAGAATGTAAATTAATGAAAACAAACAGACTCATTCCTATGTTTATATTAATTTACTGCGGATATGTATTGATTTAGCTAGTTAAATTTCAATTACTACCAGTTGACAAGGACCATCAATTTCAGATCCCAATCAAATTTGATCTAGATTGTGATTTCATAATTGAAAACCCATACAAATTCTCACTTCCATAAAGTGTAGATTATCTATCAATAACTATTGGTATTAGAATAAAATAACAAATTTTCCATAACATACTATTTTTGTTTTCTTTAAACTTCTATGATGTTTCAGGAAACTAAAATTTCCAAAATATTCATAAATTAACCTAACCTTTGTATTGAATTTCATGGTCATTATTCTGTATCCTAGATAATATATAATTTATTTTTTCAAATATTATCATTATTGTTTCTTGAATGAGATTTTAGTCTAGGAGTTTTACATTATTCTAATACCGTAAAAGAAAAGAAAAACTTCTAGTTTCAATTAGAATTGTAAAAATGTATAGGTTTTTATTTTATTTATGTGTTTAATTTAATCAATCATTGCTTTTTATTTCATTTATTTTTTTTATTTAATATTTTTTGTTTGGCATTATATATAGTATATTTTGAGGTTCTTTCTTTCTTTATATTTCACTTTATTTATTTTTTCCCCATCTTTTCATTTGTTTATTATTCATACATTACGTGAATGGCTGGTTTATTAACACTGTTTTACAGACCTGCCAGGATCCGACGTTTTTTTGAGGCCGAAGGAAATCCTTGGCCACTCTATCCTTCCACAATTAGAATAAGGCCTTAAGTCCAAAATTAATTAAAGCTACCCGTATTAATTATTGCCCTATTTGAGTAAGATTGTAATACTTTCTCATTAAATAAAAACAAGTATATATATATTACAATATAGATTTTTATTAAAGTAAGTCAAAATAAATATTAATAACCAAAACAAAATAAAAATGGCATAATAAGTAAGTAATTCAATAAGTAAATTATAAAAAAAGATCACAAAGCCACGTTGGTCTTATTGCAATGCCTGCATTGATATTTCTCTGAAGAAAATCAGAAAAAGTAATACGATTCCTATTGAATCAAACAAAAGTTTTTTGCTTCTCTTAGAAAAGTTTCAGGACCATAAAATCTTGTACACTGACGCTTCAAAATGTGAAAATTCAGTAGTGGGTTGTGCAGTGGTGACGGAAAATGAAGTAAGTCTCTTTAAGTTACCTCGAGTCTGCTCCGTTTTCACTGGAGAGGCAACTGCGATCAGGGAAGCACTTCTGCATTGCCTGGAAGCCGATTATGAAAAATCAGTAATTGTCACAGACTCAATGAGTGTGTTACTGGCATTAAAGAAGAATTAACTCAAACATGTGACAATTTTAGAAATTATTGAGCTTTTATGGAGGATTCAAGAGAAACACAATATGATTATTTTTATTTGGGTTCCTTCCCACTGTGACATTTCTGGAAATGAAAGAGCTGATTCAGCAGACCAGTTAGCAAGAATTAGTGACGAAGATGTACTTAGTAACATCAACCTTATGCCTAAGGAAGACTGGGTGAAGCATATGAGATGCTCGATTCAAGCCAAGTGGGATGAGACGTGGAAAACAAATAGATCTAAATTGTTAGGTTTAAAGTCGAACTGCTGAGCAAAGTGGGGAACAAGTTGTCGGACGTCTAGAAAGGAGTGACAATTTTGTGCCGCCTGAGAATCGGCCACTGTGAATTCTTACATGGCTACCTTCTCCGCGGCTTGGAGCCCCCTACCTGCGTCAACTGTCAGGAACCCAGGACAGTAAAACACGTATTAAGAGAAATATTTAAAATTTCAAATACACTGCAAGAAATCTTACAAAATGATGAAAAATCAGTGAAGTCGTTGATGGATTTCTTAAAGGCAATCAGGTTTTATGGACGGATATAGGGGTGGTGGGATAAAAAATCGAAGATGAACTGCCAATGACACTGAAGGGTAGAGGCATCAAATAAATAAATAAATCTATCTATCTATCTTAGCGCTACAACCCGTTGCCGGGTCCGGGCCTCCAATAAATAAATAATAGATAAATAAAAAATAAATTAAACAGTATAACCCTATAACCCTTGTTACATCAGAATTTATAAGTAAAGAAATTATTTTATTTTCGATTAAAAACAGAAAAAGTAAAACTCTCAATCAAAGGTTAAGACTTTTATACTAACTTACAACTTAGGCACAAGATGAATACTTATGGTTACTTACTGAAACATATTTGCACTTACGCACCACACATATACGGAACAGTTTAAGAGTCACTATAAACAAACTTCAAGTTTTTCAGGCAAAAACCTTCAGAACTCTTACGGAATTACCTTGGTACGTAAGCAACATAACTACATACAGACCTATATAAAAGCCAACTGTTAATGAACGAATATGGACTCTCTACAAACGATTTCACGATAAATTACATTAACATTCAAAAACACTCATAAACGACATGGCCACAACTGATATTTCAGATAAGAAAGAGAGAATGCTGAAGAGGAGGAGCTGAAGTTAGAGAAGGTGCCACAGGATTGTTCTCTCATTTTCCTCCTGCATTTCTGATGTTACTACACATTTCAACTTTTATGATTTTTATGTAGTACAAAGATTTGTTTAAAAACATTCAAAAATTATAATTTAATTTATAGAATTTTTTTTTCTTTAGTTGGATTTTACGTTGAAGATGTTTCGTAGACATTTTTAATTGATTATAAACAATTTTTTTTTCTCCGATTTAAGTATGATCTTTACTCATGGGCGATGCATGTTGACGTCTAATTTTAGGAACCTAACATTTTGTTTTGGAGGCGCAGTAGCTCAGTGGGTAAGGTGCTTGGACTACCAACCTCCTGGGCCTGATTTCGAGTCCGGCAGAAGGCAGAAAATTTATTTTCTATTGTATCGGCCATGGATCACACCCAGCCTCGTTAAAAGTGGTTAGTCTTAATTCGGGTAAAATTTGGCGGTTGAGTAAGTATTCTGGCCTGCTCTTCTACTTTCACAACCGTTGGCCCTGAAACAGTATATCCTTACCTAAGTACTGAACTTTGAGTCTCTTGATGTAGTAATATCTGTTTTATTATTATTATTATTATTATATATATATATATATATCATTTTGTTTGATATTTTATTTCAAATATGTTTTTTATTTATTCAGAAAAATCGATTTTATATAAGGTTCGATTGTAACAAGGGTAATCCTTTTGCCAAACTAATCTATTTTACTGATTAATCGTACTTTGGATGGGAGGTTATTAAGGTGATAGCAACATTTAAAGGCTACTTGTTTATAAAATAATTATAAAGAAAAAATATAATAAAATTTATAAGTTTACTTGTATACTAAAATTGCTTGATCATTATTGTATATAAATATTACTATGATTTTCACTGTAGGAATGATTGTTCATCAACAGCTTACTGAATAATTCAACCGATCAGAACTGAATGACAGGGTTTCATAAAATTATCTGCAGCCAAGCAGTTGCCTGTTTATCTCAGTCGTAATATCTTTATCTGGATTGAACCTCTTTGGAGTTTTAAGTTCTGACCGATGAAATTTCCGATCTGTGCCGAGGGCAAAGTTCAAAGGAATTTCATTAAAATTATCCACGGTAGGCTTCATCCTAACGTTTATTTTAGTCAGGGATGGTTTCTTTTTCGATTTTTTTTCTTTTTTCTTATTCGGAGAAATGGAAATAGAAGGTTGTTTTCATGTTTTAGACAGGTTCGTTCGCGTCGTTTGGCAAGGAACTGTCCCCCCCTCTCTCTACCTATCAATCTCTCTCTCTCTCTCTCTCTGTCTCTCTCTCTCTCTCTCTCTCTCTCTCTCTCTCTCTCTCTCTCTCTCTCTCTCTCTCTCTCTCTCTCTCTCTCTCTCTCTCTCTCTCTCTCTCTCTCTCTCTCTCTCTCTCTGTCTCTCTGTCTCTCTCTCTTTTTTGTTTGTTCAATCAACGTTTTGAGTATTGGGACTTCATTTGCAGGTTGTTACATTGTATCATACTTTGTATGACCCACATTGTATCAACATTATTGTAACAAATGTAAATATGAAAATCAGAGTTTGTTTATTCAGAATACAAAATATAAACTGTTTTTTTTTTTTTTTGCCACTTTTTTATGTATCTTCTTCTTTTTCATGAGTCAGTTATGTCCAAACCTTCAATATGAGACACTCAATAATTTAAGATTATTTACAAAAGAGACCATCTTACCAACGATCATTGAATTAAGTAACACCATCTGCCTTCTGTTTAATAGTTCATACAAAAGTTAATAAAACAAACTCTATTAAAGAAATATGAATTATTGGAAAATCAAAAAGTTAATAGGAAATAGCATTTATTATTTCCAATTTATAATATATGAGTTAATTATTTTCCAGACAGTGAACATTGAAGGAATTCATTTTATTATTTAATGAATTGCTGATGTTACTAAAACGTTTCACTGAATGACGTAGATGAATTGAGGTATAAGATTTTAAAAAAAAAACAGTATGAAAAAGAATAATTATAATAATAAATAAAGGCTTAGCGAACCCGAAGGTTCGATGCCAACACCACCGACCTTTGACCTCACACTTCGCTCCAACCCACTCCTCCAAAACCCAAATCCCCAGGTCGGCCCTGACGCAATCCTCCCATCTTCTTTTCGGTCATTTCCCTGACGGCTCAAAACAGGTTAATTTTTCGAAATTCAATCATTATTAAACCTAATGTGTTTAATTCTCCATTTTAAGTGTCGCGCTGCTATAACCTGAACTATATTTACCGGATATAACTCCCGCAGTTCCGGTATAATAGTTTTGTATATCCTAATTTTTAAATTTTTGGAAAGTAAGCGCGAACTGCGTAATTTTACGACCGAGAAATAATAAGCCTTAATAAGAGAATTTCATTTTTCCTTGATATAATAGACCCTAGATATTTGAATAGCTCAACGTGTTCAAACTTTATTCCGGAAATATCTACATTAAATGTTCACCGTTTCTACTACTAACCATGTATTTCGTTTTATCGGCATTAATTACTGAACTAATTTCGTTACCAGTTTTATTGAGAGTATGAAAAAGAAATAAAAAATAATCTTTAATTCGGGATAACAAAACTCTCCTAAGAATAAAAAAAAAAAAAAAATATTGTAAAATAGTACAATTCTTTAGCTACACTTATTTCGTTATTCCTTTAGTTACGACAGATTGAAATCTTAATGTTATTTCTTTGTTTTTCAAATAGCCTTTACTTATCTTCAAAAACTTGATGTTTGGAAATAAAAATGTCCTATTTACATTGACAATTATTAGTAATATATATATATATATATATATATATATATATATATATATATATATATATATATATATATATAACAATTATAACGTCAGCGGTATAACTCTAGGGTTCTTAGGTATCTATTTTGAATAATCGATTCTCAATAGAGATACTTTTCTCGAAGATATTTGGAAACGACGATCTCTCTTTTAAATATGTACACTCTACTTTTAAACTCTTTACTAATATTAAGGTTCGAGCATTTATGTTCATAAGGTTACAAGGTAATTCGACTATCGCTGTGTTGGGTATGAGGGTGTTTCTGGGGATATCGAGAGCAGGTAATAAAACAATCGTTTTATTTTCGGGAGCCCATTGAACGCCCACTTTTCACAATTGTATGCAGAGTTAAATGGCTCTTTCTTTCCTATCGTCACCAGTATTTTCTGTCACCCTTTCTCTACCAAACTCCCTAAATCCAACATTGCATTTCTGAACTCCTTGAGCTCGAATCTTCATTTCTTACCCGCCAAACCCTGTCCCATCAATCAGATTTGTATACTGCACATTGCTCCGCTTTTTTTCGAAAGATCTTTCCTAATCCTATCCTCATCTCTGTGAAACGCCATCCCTTTCACTATAAGGGATGGATAAATAATAGAGCAGAATCATTATATTTACTCCGTTCATACTATATTTATTGATATAAGTTGAATTATATACAACATATAACTTGATAAACAAAAACATACATTATATTAATCATTCATACAATTATTATTGCTACATACTGAGACACACCGTAACAATGTTATATATCCCTCAATTTACTGAAGGAAAAGCTATCTCAGCCACATCATCGGTGCTGAAAATAACATTTTTATCAATCACTTTTTTATCTGAGGAGACCTTTAAAGTTGTATATGAAATTATTACTTTACCCCCCCCCCACTGAATCCATCGTCGATCCCGTCCTACCTTAGTGGGGAATTATATTTAATCCAGGACCGGAGGTGGTTTTTTGTTTCAGTTTTATTTATTTTCTTATTTATCTATATATAGACTAATATTCTATTTACAATATGTACTTCACCAATCGCATATATTTAAATCAATTATTAAGTAAGTAACTTGAACAATCCCTCTTTAATTGTGAGGGAGCATTGTCTCTGTGTGTTTTACTGATGATAGCTTTCACGTTAGTGGATTTAATTATGAAAATTTGATGAACATTTTCTTAAGTCCATCGGATTTTATTATTTAACGTATGGCATATAATGAATCATTTACAATCTATTTAACTTTTGACTAAAAACATTGAATTTTCCACATGTTTGACATCTTAACAACTTCCCTCAGTTCCAACTTGTTCTATTTGTTGTTTTTAAAGAAATCATTTAGTCAAAAGTAGACGTGTCGAACGTTTGTGCATTAGCCTGGTCGAATTTTGGTACTGTCTGTTCAGTTATAGTTTTTTTTTTTTTTTTTAGAGTGACGAGACTTCTTGGTCAGATATTCAAATACCTTCCAAACAAATTTACCTTTCCAATTTGGGAATAGTTTCAACGCAAACAGTTTACTGTGAAAAAGCCTCATAAATGTCAAGTTTGGCTCTTACTATTATATATTTTAAAAATCTTGCATAAAATGATGTGGACTAAAGTCCACAACAATTTGAGGTTGTTCCTTGATTCTTTGTTATCGTTAAGTTTTCTTTGTTATTGAATTTGTATTTTGTCTATAAAGGTATGGCAAAGGTTTTGAAGTTTTGGATGTACTGTAGAGCTTCGACAGTTGATAGTATAATTTCACCGCATTAAGCACATTTTATGCGCTGGGTAAGGAACTGGTATTACTTACTCTTTATAAATATGTGGGAAGCGTGGAGTCAAATCGTTATACTTACGTGTGTGTTTGCATTGTTGAAGATTCCATTGTGCTATTTTATCTGTTCTACCCATACCTCCTCTGGTTCACCTATGTGGTCTTAACGCTATCAACTGTCAACTATCTACTATCCATTCTTATTTTGTAGCTGCAAGTTAGTTCTGCAAGTTCTTTATAGTTTATAAAGAATGTTCTCACACGGGGATAGTTTTCTACTATACTACACTTATAAAAAACTAGCGTATAGTTCAACCATAGGAATAGTTTTGGGCTATACGAAACGGCCACATAGCTCTATACACACTATACCTGAACCACATGATAGTTTTTTTTATCCCGTATGTAGCTTTGCAACAGACGTTTTAAAAACGGTGTGTCCAAAAATAATCTCTTAAATTTCGAGAGATCTCGTCACAATTATAGGAACTATAAGATTAAATTCCATTATTGATATCCGAAAAAGTCATAGTGATATATTTTTTTAATGATATATCTAGTTTCCGTTCGGTCCCCTAGATTGGAAAGCCTCTTTAGGTTCATCAATAACAATATGCCCTAAAGTAGTGAGGTAGTACGGCGGTGTCTCTAAGGATAACAGAACTGCCATCCATCCCTGCGGCCGGCCCTGTCCTGGGCCGGACTTCTTTGTGATCCCTGTTCCAAGTTGGTCTATATCTCTTGAGAGGAAGTGCATGTTTATCTACCTTTGCGATTAGGTTTTACTTCTGAGCTAGCAACTGGCAGATTCTCTTGAAGAACAAGATAAAAGAATAATTGCAACAATAGAACCTTTTTATTGAAATGGACTAGTGACCACTAAAATAATTCTATCATCACCCATCTGTTACTGAGTATTGATAGTTACTAGTTCTTGAATATTTAATAGCGATAAATACCAATACCGAACTAGCTGGCCTGTATGGGGATACAGACTTGGTAAAGTTTATCAAGATAGGACGACTTCGATGGGTCGGGCACGTCGCACGCATGGATGACTCGGCGATACCCAGGAGGATTCTGTCCGGGAGATTGCATGGGTGAAGAAAAGTTGGCTGGCCAAATGTAAGATGGGAGGATTCGGTGACAGTGGACGCACGGACTCAGCTGGAAGTCCGGAACTGGAGACCTGCTGCAGTTGAACGACTTGACTGGCGAAAGCCTTTGGAGGAGGCCCAGTACGGAATGTAGAGCCATCGATGTATGATAAATATCAATACAAAAAAAAGTGTATATTGATATGAATATGTATTTGGGCTATGGGTCTATACTTCTTTTGGTGTAGCATTTGTTTCAAACCCCTATATGTAACATTTGACACGCACTAGCTCTGTTGGTGTTGCTCAGATCAAAAATGGAACTAATAATAAAAATAAATACTACTTACTTCTATTTCCTCTTGATATTATTTTTCCTTTATACTGTAGTTTGTTGATATTTAAACTGCTCAGTGTACTTAAATTTAATTTAACAAGGGAACGTTATGAGTTTTAACTCACAGATTTGAATGCCGATTTTCGTGTAGGTTGTAGGGACCTATAATACTGCAAAACTAGAGATATAGCCCATGAGTAGTGGGAGCCGAGAAAAAAATAAAAATAAAACATGAAAATCACGTTTTTTGGGGGGTTTTTTTCTCAGCTCTCTGATAAGATACAGAAATGATTTTTTTGTTGAAATAATTAATTAAAAGCTTCAAAGAAATAAAACTTTCTTGGCTCCAAATGCTCATGGGCGTCTGTAATACCCACAGTCTGTAGGTCCCCAATACCCACAAAAAATCTGTGAGTTACAAGTTAAAACGTCACCTTGTAAGTTTAAATGCATAAAAGCTACACATTATATAAGCAAATATGTTATGAATATTGCCTAATATATTAACAAATTGCGATAATATATTAGTGTATTCACAAGAATGTTTAAATGATTCGGTGTATAATATAACTTTCTATATGCAGATTTTATAAGTATTTTTCATTGCCTTTTAAATCTTAAGATTGCACGTTTCAATGCTGATAAAAGCCCAAATCTTTCAATCCCTCTGACCGGTCATTTATTTCCTTAATCCCCTGGCACCGTAATCCATCAGGCGTCTCCTTCCATCGATAGGAAAGCCTGAAAAAGTGAAGATTTCGTTAAGGAGTTGGTGAAGGTTTCGAGAGTGAAAACTTTTGTTTCTGATCTTGAAACATTATTTAGATCTGTCTTGCGGGGCTCGAGGATTGATCCCATTTTTCTCCTAGACCCTTCCAGTCTTCGGCTGAAACTGAGAAGTGGGTAGCAATTAAGAGGAGGATTTCTAAGTCGGAAAACTAAACAGCTGTCATTTATTCAGTCCATTGTGCTCCTTAAAGTTTAACCGAGCCGAGTTTCGGATATAATAACATCAGTTCTCAACCTTGATCATTTTTAGTTTTATCACCTTCCTCAGACTTCGTGATAGAAAGTCATTAAGATCTTGCCAAGAACTTTGAAATTTTAAAGATTTTTCCCTGCTACTAGGACAGTCGTTAGCATCAGTAGGCTGGTTTTTTTTTTTTTTTTTTTTTTTCTTCTAGTAAGTTACTTTAACAGAAGTAATTATCATTATAGTTTAACAATTATAAAAAAAATAAAGTAATAAAGTAACGGTCATCGCAAATTTCATGAGTTCTTATCTCAAGGGGCTTATTTTTATAAACATTAGTAGGAAATCTTTACGTGTTTTTCTAACTTGCTTTGTATATGATATATCAAATACTTTTCACATTGTTTTGAGAGCATAAATAAGTATATAGATCCAACAAAGTTTAAAGTGAACATTTTTTTAGTCAGACATTGCTTTTTATGCATAGTAAACGATGTAATCGATAACTCAAACATCAGATAAACATCCACATTATCAGAAACGTTAATCACATTATCATTATTATTAATATTGTTATTTTTAATATTTGGTTTTTTATCGTTTTACTAAATCTTTCATTACGGTGATGTTGGATTTCATTCACGTCTTCGCACTGTGCACAATCTGATGAGGTTATAGTCTGAAGCTTCTCAAAAATCCAGTAGAAATACCGCCAAAACCGGGAATTCAAAAAATTGTGAAAACGATTTTTTTTTTAAGCTGTATATTCTGCTGGAAACTCCCTGAACTTGAATGTTCAGAAAAATAGTGTACAACCATAATCCCTAATAAACTAAAAAATAGATGTATGATTACGCGATGAATATTCTCTCCCAGTGTTCCACAAGGAGATGCACTATCACCAATCGTGGTTTCAATGTGTAAAGCAATATTAAACCTCCCTACTATAAAGGTATTACCATAAGCTATTTTGATGATGACATAGTTAGGACATCCTCTACAAAAGTGAAATAGTTAAAATGTCTTAGCATCAGAGTAAAGATTGTGTGATTTTCATTCATCAAAAACTGAAAGCTTCAAGACTACGCTACTTGGTGATTTCAATCATTTCATTAACGGTCTATCTAGGCAAAAAGCTCGATCGCTATAGGACACTTGTAGGCCACTTCTATAAGATCTAAGATCATCAAATTTCCATCATCGTCTTTCTTTACGAGTTTAATCAGTCTGAATCGTCTATTTTACAAAAACCCCTACCGCTCCTCTCTATGGAACGCCGCTTTTATTTCACCTGACCGAAGGAAACGATTCCTAAACGCCATTTATAAGAAAGTTACATTTTATAAGTGTTTAATACTATCATAGGCATTTTTAAAATGTACAAACAAGTAATAGGTTACCCACAGTAGATATTTTATTTTAACAACCAGCCTTATACATCACCGACTCACGTTCAATAGTATCTGTTGGCCTGTCAAAGACAATATTTCTCAAACTTTTCACAATTCTGATTATCTAAATCTATTTTGTCTTCTTGAATCCAACTAATTGTTGATTTATTTTCTCCTAAAGGTATTTAAATATCATTTTTGTTAATCTGGTTTCATCCATTCTGTAAATATGACCAAAAAAAAAAAATAAATAAATTACTAATACTTCAGAGGTTGACTCCGCTTCTACGGCCAAACTAGTTCCATTACAAATATAAAGGATAAGTTATGGTACTTCTCCATTGTTATAGCATCATTTTCTAAATTTATTTTGTCGGCATAAGGTTATTGAGAGCTTTTCTTAGAATTCTATCATCATAATTTGGAATTTAGCAGGCGGAAGTGAATAAGGACCAGCTATTTTTGAGCCTGATAGCATTGTAAAAAAACAAAAAAACAACAAAAAAAACTGTACCACCACAACCCATGAAGGGTCTTGGGTTTAGTACTGTAAGAAACTGGATGACGGCGGCACAAAACAAACAAGACTCGAGGAAGATGGTAGATGAGGCCAGGATTCGTCACGGAGTCGTAGTACCATGAAATAAATGAATAAATAATGAATACATGTTTAGTTATAGAAAGTTTCCTGGACGAACATTTTAATATTATTAAAATTTTCATCCAGGAAAATCATGAAATGATATAAAAAAATTATATAGTCTATAATAAAATTAATTACAGCCCGGATTACAATGGATTCTAATTTCAGAAAACTTTATCTAATTCGACGCTCAATTTTAAGTACACTTCAAATGGGGCCATAAAGGTGGGGAAGTTTATTTTCATGCTATTTGTTTCTTTTATGGGCCGTAAATTTTAAAGTGATATAATAAAGCATAAAAAATACATTTATATTGCTCTTTTTTAATGCTGAACCTTGTGTTATAAAGGTTGTAATCAAGTCTTTTTATAGGAATGAGCTTTGCTATAACCTTTACAATTATAACGTTAGCATTTTATGAATGTGTTTAAAAAATTGGGACGTGTCTTTTTTTTAACTCTCTTGGTTTCATCCCTCATTAAATTTTTCCATTTAAATCTGTCACAGACATAGATGGCAGCTTCTTCTAGATATGTTTGATCACTAAACCTACCAACATTTTACGTATACATATTTCTACCATGATTTCTCGGTAAGAAAGAATGATAATAGAGGAATAGCTATTAAATAAACACTTTCGATATGTTTTTTTAAATAAAATTAAAGTTAAAAAGCAAAGTAATGAATGATGTTTCCAAGAACTTCCAACAAATAGTTCGAAACGGATCATTTGAACCATCATGGTAGGTTTAGTTTTATTAAATATAATTTTAAATTAATCCTAACGCACCTTTGCACCAATACCATCTTTATTAACTTAATGTAGATTTGCATCAAACACATACTGGATACTTTTAAGCCCAAAATAGAAACTGCATATATTACGCCTTAGAAAAATATCTCAAGATGGAGAAACTAGAAGATATAAAACAGGTAAGAGCTATAAATTAAATACTATTCAATTTAGCATTCTTTAAAGAGGACAGCCAAATTCTTTATTATCACAAATCTTAAGATTTTGGATATACAAAAAACCACTGTGGTAGGATATTTATTTTTGTTTGGAGTCGCATGACATTTTACAATATCCAATAAATAAAAGCCTTATCAAATTATCATGGACCACAAAAAAAATATATATTACAGGATATGTGAAACATGAATAGAAATAAAGCCCAAGATTTAAGCCAGGAATCAATGAATACTGTCAATTTCAGAACCTCCCACTCAAGCAATACTGCTTAACAATCTTATAGGCTCTATGCTTAAGGTATAGTGAATGGTGGCATTAATTTAACTTAATTTTTGTTTTTATATGTCTTCATTTTGACACTCCTAGTTTTCATTGCACAAAAAATACTGGTTCTATTTTTTAAATTAAACAAGTTTTAACTGTTACAGTTTTACTTTCCTTCTTTATTCGGAAAAAAAGGGATCTCCCAGCAGGGAGTTTGGGGAGAAGAGGAGGTTACGCAATTACTAAGAATCAATCTCATCCTACCACGAGCCAGAAATGACCTCCAAACTGAAAAAAATCTTAGATTTATCTATATATGCTTGGCATAATGTGAAATTTTACCTCGTGTGGTATAGATATTCACCGTTCCTTAACTTTCGGCTAATAATCTTTTGTTTACTATTGCTTACTATTCTTAGCTTACACGAATATTTTATCTAAAATTAAGTGTAGCAGAATCTCATTAATCCGCCTCCTGCCAGTCCGACTCTCTGGGTGGGTAACCTTAATCCCTCGGAGGGGGGAGGGGAGGGTGATTATTTTCGAGAAATCCCAAATATCCCAATAAAATTGTACATTTTAGAGTGCAAAGGGTCAAGTAGTTTTACTTTATTTTTATATTGGTAGTGTTGTGCTTGTGTGCAAGAATTCAAGCTTGGAGCTCATAGGGTCAGTGCTTGCTTATTAGTAGCGTCAAAGCATCAAAACTTATAACAACATCTATGTTTTACCGAAATATTTGCTGCACAATTGATTCCAAAGGCAAGAATTTTATATTCAAAACACTCTTTCAAAACGGTCGCACTTTTGTATTTTGTACAAAACTCGACTTGTTTTCTCTCTATATCCCTTCTGCTGAGATAAACGGGAAATTGGCTTTAGCTATTCCTGGAGTGACTCATCTAATTACTGACTCTAATTTTCCACTGTGATAGGATAAGTCCTGGAACAAATTTAGTCAGCAATTGTCATTAGTGTTACACAAAGTACAACAAGCTACCGCTCTCGTTTTGGTTTTTTTCGAGCCCTTTTCTCGACAATCTGCTGGATTCGATATAATGTAAGTAGGATTCTTTTTCATTTATACTTTTGTTTATCTTTGTCAGAGAAGTATTTATTATTCGGAATGTTTCGATTACGTGGAAACCTATACAATTGGAATATATTCCTCGAATTTGGCAGAACTAGACGAGGAAGAAAAAAGAAACCAGACATACAAATAAAGACTTGGAATTGAGTGGAAATAAAATAGAAAATGTTATAGTTCATGATATAGAAACTTATGTTGAGAGTAGTGATAGATCTGAGGAGGTGGAGAAGGGGGGGGGGTTAGCCAGGGAACATCTACATTTTATTTGTAAAAATCATCCCTCAAAAAAATATGGTTAAAATAATTGATAATAAAAATAACCATTTTAAACCTGCAAATAACTATATTTTACTGCAATATAGTAAATAAAAATTTATCTAGTTGTAAATAGCACTAAACTAAATTGTCTACAATTCGAGCAGAAAAAACAACAACAGAAAATAAGCTTTGTAGCTTAAACGGGGAATTAGATTTAAGCTTTCAAATTTCAGAATTCTCTGTGAAGTGGCGGTAATATTACGGTTTTGCGATATACATCCTTAAAAACGTCGCGACGTTAAGAGTATACTTTATTATAAACGATTTTAAAGTTGAGTGAGTTTGTCTCAACCTTTACTTATATACTGGTACTGCGACCAAGACTATAAAGTAATCGCAAGCTGAAAAATATTTATGCAAATATATTAGTCTGTTAGTGTATATCAAGTACGTTTTTATTTCCATTATTTTTTTTTAAATGTTAATATAAAACTGTAATTATAATTATAATAAACGTATTACTATGTTTTATTGTAATCTCCTGTTAATCCCCTACCCCTTAGTATATTAGGGATCGGAATAAATCAATAAATGTTCTACTGCAATCTCAATTATGTTAAAAGGTATAAACTGTATATTCATGAAATAAACTATAGAGGCATATACTGATACTTCTTTATTATTTATTTAGGATATTTTAACATATTATAGTTCATTTGTTTAGTGAAGAAGTTGCATTATAATAATTACTTCAATAAATATTCAGCTTTTGAGAATCGTGGTAAGTGGGATTTGATGTTGAGTGTTCTAGTCAGACTATAGCAAGGTGGGGGTAAGCAGCTGTCAACTCCACGACCTTAATTTGCTTTGCCATATAATTTGCCATAATTTGCCGCGATTAAGCTCCAAAGGTGTGATCTCCTTGGTAGTTTTAAATACTTGTGAGTTGGCATGTACTGCTAGCATAACGGAGCACTCGGTAAATATTGTTCTTAAGCTAACAAAATCTAATTTTTGTATTTAAGAGTTAGCATTCTACTAGAGGCTGTGCCTGTGCAATTTATCTACGAAAGTCCATACAGAGTCCAAAATATTTTATGAAATCTAACATTTTATTTTACGTATACAATTTTTTCCCATTCTTTATTGGGATATTAATGGATCATTTAAATCTTAGTGGTTTGATGTCGCCTTAGGCACCGTTCCGATGTTCCGAAGTCAGATTAATTGATTTGTGCTTCACCTGTGAAATTAGCTAATTCGTCAAATGTTGGAATAGTAATTAATACGGTTAGATTAGGGGTCCTCCTTGACACGAAATGTAAACTCTAATCATTTGGAATGACAAAACGTTTCGATATAAGGCAGCGATAAAATGGCAGTTTTTGTATCTATGATTTTTTTCCCGTGTCTATCATAAATAAGTGGAGTTATTCGTTAATTTTATTTTTATGGTAGTTATTTTCCTGACATATGACAGTTTTCTTGTCAGAAATTAAGCATATGAATATTTTTTTATTTAACATTTGTCGCTAGAATTTACATAGCACTAAGTTACTTTGAATGCTGGAACCAATTGTTTATGTACTGTATTGGTATTAATGAATAATCACGTTTTTGCCGAAATTATATAAGTTTTAGGGCTTTTTTTTTGAACACGCTCTAGCTCTGGTGGTGTTCCTCGGTTCGGAAATTGGACAGAAGTTTCTTCATCAGAAATTTATGTACATATAAATTTTATATCTATATACACATATATATATATATATATATATATATATATATATATATATTTGTCTTTTTCCTCTTATGGTAACCCCATGAGAGGATAATTTATTTATCGTATTTACATGTGCCATGCCTGTTTTTAGGCATACTACACGTATTACCAAGTTCATTGGTTTACATTTTTTATAAATTCAAGTCGATCTCATTGTCTTTTTTGTACAATCAGATAAACAAAATAAATAATAAAATAAAACAAAACAAAAAGGAAAAAAAAAAAATTAAATAATAAGAAACCGAAAGAAATTCACGTTAATACAAGTTTACAAAATAATAAATCCATTAATAACACACAATAATAAAAATAAATAAACAAATAAAACTAAAGCACTACAAGATACTGCCTACTAAAGCACGATTATACTGCTTGCCTACATTCCTCAGTCAGTCTGTTAAAGTCTATTCGTTTAATAAATTGTACAAAATCAAATTTAAATTTGGTCAAAAGTCTCTGTTCGGTTTCTGGCCAATTTCCTTGTTTTAGTATAATGTTCTGTATCAGTCTTGCCCTAATGTTGTCGAGTCCTTTACAGTCATATATTAAATGTCGGAAATTATGAACCTGTCCATCAAGAGGACACCTGTTATTGTTTAGTATGTTGAAGCATTTTAAGTATTGTTTGGTTTGTCCGTGTTCTGAAAGTATTTGGGTCAGCTTGTAGTCAGTGCTTAGTATACATCTATAATTTTGCGGTGTGATAATGGGAACGAATCGATGAGATCGGAGATTTTTCAGAAACGGTCCACTTATTGTTCCATTTAATTATAGAGTCCTTTCCTATGTCTCCTTTTATAAAAGAGATAGGGACCTTATCAAATGATACTGGAAGGTCACTGTAAGCCGCTAACTTTGCCAAAGCGTCAGCTCTCTCGTTGCCTTCTACTCCTGAATGACCCTTAATCCAAACAACATCAATTATTTTCTTGTGTTGGCTATGTTGTTTAGTCAAGTTTATTCTAGTTTTCTCAGTAAGTCTGTCATGAATAGTTGAGTTTTGAATTGAGTGTATTACGTTCATATTGACCGTATAAATAGTTATGTGTGTGTTGGTATGTGTTCAATTCTCAAGTAAGTATTCGGTGGCCTTAAGTTCTGCTAACTTCTCCGCTTGGTTATTAGAACACTCCTTTCCTAACCTGTATTGAGATTCTATGAGCCTATCATTTATATCTTCAACTAACCAAGCACACCCCACGTTGTCCCATTCTTATTGCCATCGGTAATTATAACTGTCCGAGTTTGACTGTCTGTTTGTTTGTTTGCCAATATTTGTGCTTGTATTGCTGGATGAATCCAATATATAGATAGATATCCTATATAACATATATATGTATAATATTATACTCTAGAGGAGACAATCTATATAAGACATACTCAACCATTCCTACATATAAGACTGCTATAAAGTTTTCGTTATTTTTTTAATATTACAAGCTATTTTCACATATTATATAGTAAGCTATCTAGAGAGACTAGAAAGATTGCATGACCCCGGAACATCATATAGCTTAAAATCAGGAATCTGGGGAAATAATCTTTTTGAAGTCTATTGCGAAACTATTTTACTGGCTTTTACGAATATTGCATGTATAATTAAACAATATTAATTTCGTTTTAAACCTCTCTCTCTCTCAAACACTGAAACAAACATAAACAATAATATTTAATTACAATTGAAGAGGAAACAAATTAAAGCCATGTTGATATTAACATTTGTGAATGACGAAAATTAATATGGAATGCAGTTATCATATATAAAGTATGATTGCGTTAGCGGCATTAAATTTTAGTTTAATTTGGGTCGCATGGCTACCGCCGTTAATTACTTACATATAATTAGGTTTGATTATTCTATATCTCAAGACAAAGTATTCTCTGTGGTCTGAAGGAGAAACATACGTAGCCGTCGCTGTCTTGTTGGATCTCTAAGCAAACAGGGAAGTCCAACACGTGCCCCACTCAAGACAATTATATCAAACAGAGCCTCCTTACACAACTGACATGTTAGGGCTTAATTACATCGCGCTGTGGCGAGGCCCTACCAAAGGTTCGTATTGTTAGGTTCCTTGTGTCAGCTTCTCTGTCTACAATCCTTACTCAATGTAGTTTGTTTACAATGCCATTATTATTTGAATAGGTTAGGTTCAAAATATGACAGTGACTTTATATGTATAATTTAACATTAATGATGGGCTCACATCAGAATCAGTTTTTCAAAAACAATATGAGATAGCACTAGGCAATGTGTACCTAAATATTGAATTATTAACCAGATGAGATTAAAACCAAATGAAAGAGTGAGTAGAAACAAACAGCAATAACGCAAAAATAAATACGAAGCGGAGATAGTTGATTGATTTATATATCTACAGTTATATAAAACATTATTTATACATAAATCATACGAATTCAAAATTAATGGGTCATAAATGAAGACTGCACTTATTTCCAATTGGGATATAAATAAAATCGAAACACCATATTTTATATAAATCTTTAGAACCCTCCCAACCTCTATAATGAATCGTTTCTTTAAACATACCAGACATAAAAGACAAGAAACTGCTCGCCGTTTCCGGCTACTGCATTGGCTAGACAAACGTTCAAAGCTCTAAATAAATTACAGTTGTGAATATCAATAGTTAATATATATGCTTTTGTATATTTTTTGTTTATTGTCCTTTTATCTCCTGATTCTGTATTTGGCTATTGCTTTTTTTTAACCCTGATAATTACAATCAATGGCCAGCCGAAACGCTGGAAATATATTAAATTCGGTTTGTTAATATCGAGCAATGTGAAAGTTTATTTGACTGATCCCTCTCAACATCCTACTCTACATAATTTCATCCAGTCATTCAACACATCAAAAAATTTAAAATACAACTTGAATGTTGGTGATTCGACGATACCTAGACGTTGTTTAGCATCGGTCATGTTATGGATCTAGCCTAGAATCGGTCTCTGCCCTATGGCTACTGAATAAAGTCATTTACATGACCAATTAATAAGGACAGCTAAGGCCCGTGTACCCTCCACAGCCACGGGCTTTAATATTCAAGGACCCGGCATGCGTGTATTGGTCTGTTCCATATTCGCGTGTTGGTCCCGGTCAGGCGGCCAAGTTGTGTGCTATTTATGATAATGTGCAACCAAGATAATGTTGAAAATTGTAGTGTTTGTTGTAATCTGCAATCTCCCTCTCGTTTCTGTAAAGTAGTGACATGTAATCCTAACGTGTTGCGAATTATGTTTGCAACGAATAAAATATGTTTTGTTTTTACAAAATTAATTGGGTAGGTTCATTTATTAAAAAAAAAAAAAAAAAAAAAAAAAAAAAAAAAAAAAAAAAAAAATTACAAGTCGAAGTTACTTATCATTTATGTCATGTCGAGAAAATGAAAAATCATTAATATATAAACATTAACACTTTTCATGTAATTCACAAATTTTATCCTTCATAGCATAACTGAGGTTAATTTTATCGAGCATTTATTGAAACTAATACACTCGCTAACTGGTCACTATATACAATTGAAACAAAACCATTTCTTTAACCATTTAACCTTTAACCATTTCTGTTCGCATTGAAATTCTTAAACCGCTTATCAAGTTGGCATAAATAATAAACCAATATATGATTTTATTCAAAATCTATCTCATACTAACCTTAGCACATACATCTGATAATGCATTTGTTTTTAGAGAATTCGGTGAAATTAACGAAGATTTTCTAGGGTTTAGAGAAGGGGGTTAAATATGTGTTTGAGAACGACTCAGCGGCTTTTAATGGAATTTTATATTTAATTTTCTGACATACTAACGTTTTAAAATTGTTTTAAAAGTTAAAATGTGATGTTTAAACTTTTATGGGGAGGAAGGAGAAGGTTAAATATGTATTTGAAAACGACCAAGACGATGTTTAATGAAATTCGATATTCAAATTTCTTACGTATTTACTAATATTTTTAAACAGTGTTGACAGTTAATATATATTTTTTTAATTCTTAGGGAGTGGAAATGGGGGTTCAAACCCATAACCCCAACCGAAAATATTACTGGGACATTCTTCGAATCAAATGGAAGGACCTTAAACATGGATTTCCTAAATTTTGCGGTTAAAAATGTGTTATCTTAGTCAAGCTCTCATAAAATTCTAGGAATATCGAAAGCAGAATCAGTATATAAATATATAAATCCCAAAAACCTCTCTCACCCCCTCTTATTAAAAAACTATATTTTAACTATGAAACTCTTTTAAGATGTCAGTATTTAAAAATTTTTTATTATTAAATGTCATTAAAATAGGCTAGGGAATTCCAAAGACATATATAAATACCTTCCCACACCCCTCAAAAATAAAAAAAAAGTTTTTAAACTGTTATTACCCTTATAAAATGTTAGTAAGAACGTAAGAAGCTTGATTATAAAATTTGCAATTTGGAATATCAAAAATGTATATTAACTGAATTATATTTGTCAAAGATTTTCTATACAAATTTAATTCTATTCTAAAAGATTAATCATGATACAATTTTGTCCATCACTGCCCAAGCACAATCTTATGTTTGTAATTAGGAAACTAAATGGTGTACAGATAATAATGATTCCTCGTTATGTGATTTAGTGATCCCTAATTTCTCGTAATGCCCTTGCTGGCTCGGAAAACTTAAGGTCTTCAAAATCCAAACTTTTTGTGTAATCGTTCATCCAAATTAATACTGAGGTCCATCTTTGGATTTCACAATGAGATCTACTAGCTAGTATTAGGAGTTTTATATGCTAAAAGTGAGATATTGTTTTTCGGAAAGTATTTCAAGTAGCATTCATTAATAAATATATATATATATATATAATATATATATATATATATATATATATATATATATATATATATATATATATATATATATATATATAATATATTTCATAAAAGAACAAACCTTCTTTCGTTTGTTACCACTACACGAAAACTACTGAACCCATCTGTACCAAATTTTAACATCACCATCTTTATAGTTTCAGCAAGGAATAGAATTATTAAAATTTATTGATTTTCAATTAATCTGTAATTTAAAAAAGCGATTATGTGGATAACATTAATATTTGAAAATTGACCGATAGGTATTGATCGCCGTTATACATGTGATCTTACAATGCAAAAAACCCAATCTGTAATCGGTTTCAATTGAATGTTAACCATTGAAAATTCAACTTCAACTCACCAGCAACAATTCAAAATGTCATTTTCCACACACTGTGTTATGCATAAAATATACAGCGCTTGTACTCTGACCTTTTTGCGTGTTATTAAAAATATATCTATATCAACAAAATTTTACCTACCTCATTTTTTTTTCCACACTGTGGAATCCTATTAGTCCTTTTTTTTTAATTTTTGTATTTACTGTTCCTTACTACATCATTTTCATAGTCGTAGCAAGGAACAGTAAAATTTACAATAATAAAAATTTAAATGTACTATGTTAAGTGGCAGGAACGAGATTTGCCACACTGTCGAGTAGGTACTTATATTTTTCAAAATTAAAATCCAGCTGTATGAAATCAATAAAATTATTTCTGATGAATAATAATGATTAATAAACCAAAATATTGATCCTTGGTTTTTGGAACTTCTGAAAGTATTAGATATCATGAATAAATATGAGAAAAATAATTACACAATTTAGAATTAAAAAAAAAAATGCCAGTGATATGTTTATCTTTTTTAAAATAAATATTGCAAATTCAACTTCAACTCACCAGCAACAATTCAAAATGTCATTTTCCACACACTGTGTTATGCATAAAATATACAGCGCTTGTACTCTGACCTTTTTGCCTGTTATTAAATATGTATCTATATCTACAAAATTTTCCCTACCTCATTTTTTTTTTCCATTTTCTGCATAACAATTTAAAATAATTTATAAAGAAAGCAATCAAAATGTTTTATCAAATCTCATTTTATTATTTTCTTTATTAAGATAACGTTTATTTGTGGCTCCTATTCGGAAGGGGCTGTCACCATAGCTATTCCAAGAATAGTTTTCATCTAGACTCCCTCTGACCCAGTTTCCAGATTTCTTGTTTTCATTCACATTCAATAACAGACCATCCTGTAGCTCTGATATTAAAATTGTTTTATGCCAGGACGTTTGATAAAGATCAGAAAAACGGTTTCAATTAAATGTCAAATTGTTCTAAAACATAAGCCGTAAAATTGTGTTAACAATTATCTAGAATAAATGAATCGTATTAAAAAATTAACGCTACTATATGAAAGGACCAGGCATTTTTTTTTGTTGACTATTTGACTACCAAGGAAAATCACTGAAGGAATCACTACCAAATTTTAACTACACTATCTCCATAGTTTAAAGTTTGAACAATAATAAAAACTTATCAATTAGAATTGATAAATTAAGTGCCACTTCTATTGAGATTATTTTATTTGAAAACTAGTTTCGAATGCTAAACATTCATCTTCAGTTCTATATATATATATAGATTATATATACTTAAGTAATGTAACATAGTAACATAGTTACTGATATGTAACATAGTACTGATGTGTTGAAAAAATTTTTGTATGTTTTAGAGCTGAAGATGAATGTTTAGCATTCGAAACTAGTTTTCAAATAAAATAATCTCAATAGAAGTGGCACTTAATTAATCAATCCTAATTGTATTGATCCTTCTATATCATCATACGCACCTCAAGTGAAAAACTTATCGATCTTCAATAAAAGTTTTATTAAAAACGGTAAATATGTGGATTACAAAAAGTTTGAAATTCGGCCGATAGGTGGCGGCTGCTATTCTGCAAAAGAGTTTACAATGTTACAATGTTATCTAGAGTTTGAGACTGATAGTGAAATCTACTTATTTTCAATTAAATGGTTGTTAAAAAAGAGATACAAATACCTATTTGCAATTTTCGAAATTCATTCTCTTGAGTTGACCCATCTTTTAATGTGAAATTTAAGGATGTTACCATCTATTGATATGTGTGTACTTAAACGGTAACTGCAGTTAAGAATATATATATATATATATATATATATATATATATATATATATATATATATATTTTTTAAAACCCCTAAAAACCTTCTTCCACCAATAGTTCCAATTGTTAATTCATTTTGGTATTTTTAATTGATACCAATGATTTAGTCATCAAACGCATTATGAAAACTTTGCATTAATATCTAGTAAGTAAAATTAAATATTAATATTAGTTTATTGATTTCAAAAACTAACCGAGGCTCAAAGTAGGACTTCAACAGTTGACTTGTTGAGGTCAAGGGGATGTATGATTATCCTACGTGTGAATTCTTGTGTTACAGTAAATATATCTTTGGATTACCAACTTATTTATTATCTTATTTCTTGGAGAAATTAGTTGAGGTTGCTGTCAATAGAGCAAATAAAAAAAAAGGTTCTTATTAAAAGATATAATGATAATATTAATAACATTTGCAAATAAACTGTAATTCTTTTTATTTCTTATTTAGACAGTTATTTTACGGTGGTTCTTTAAATTAAAGTTACAGAGAATGGAGTACTCTTTTATTAAAGAGTGTTAATTTGAAAGATTGCTTTGTTTGGTTGAAGGAATTTTTTATATTGGATCGAATATTTTCTTATTTCGCTGGTGACGCTGAGTGAACTTACCCCTTATTACTCCCAACTTAGCAATGCTAACTCCTTTAGGATTAGCTTTTTTTTTAGAAAGGGGCAGGGGAATAGGAATTGTTAAATCAGACTGATTTTATGTTGACGCAGATGTACTTTGACCTTTCTATCTTAAAGGTAAATTCATTGCTTTAAAATGGACTATCCTTTTTATTGAATTAGATAAAAACAAAACTTCTATTTCAACTCTTAAAATTATTCTTTAATTAATCTTAAACTTATGATAAAATACTCAAGATGTTTCTATTTCCTGGTTACGAATACCTAACTAGCAACTTTTGATTTTTTCAAAACGTATAGAAAATAATTATTTTATCAAAGAAGTGTGTTGAATGACTAGGTGAATATATTGAATAAGAAATGTTGGCTGACATCAGTCAGAAAAAATTGAGGCATTGTTTGAAAATTGAGAGGAGAGGAAAAAAATAAGAATAAATGAAATGAAGCATAATAGATTTAATAAAAAATTTTAAATGATCTAAAAAAAATATACAAATCATACAATAATAAGGAAAATAAAAATAAAATGAAATATAAAAGAGTTGATAAACGATATGAATTTTTGTGTGCAAATTTATAAATTTAAATTACAAGTTGCTTCAGTGACTGTGAAATTTTTTCTCTAGTAATGTCTTAAAATTACGAAAATTTCGTTGGACACTGCCATGTTTCTTCTTTGAAATAAATAACTGAAGTCCAGTGTTAGTAAACAAGCTTAGAGAATACTCTAAAGGGATTATTAAGTATTGGTAAATAAAAAATAGCATTAAGATATTTACAGACTTTTGTACTCTGGAGTTTGATAAAACGGTCATGTTTTCCATACAAAACTATGATATTCTTTGGAAATAAAAACAGACAGATTGTATTATTCATCAGTTAAGAAAAAGCCATTGGTTATTATTTTTAAAGTTAATAAGGAATAAATAACGAATACAGTATTGACCGCAAAATTACTTTATATAGTCAGTAGTTACAGGAGTATAATCAGGCTGTTAGGGCAGGCTCAGTTAGTGCTGCCTGCTGTATGTTCATTATCCCAAAGGCCTCAGTGGCACAAATTAGCGTCACTGGCCGGATTAAAACGACATCCAACACTGTTCCATGCCCTCTTCCTCCTACCCTGATTACTTCTTAGTGCGCCCAAGATGGTTTATTACGTGTGAGTAGTTGTAATAAATTGCTTTTCCAGGTATTAGATGCTGGAACCCAACTCATTTATAATAATTAGTCTGGCTCCAGAAGAGACATTCTGTTAGTAACTAATCATACTGAGTAAATCTTGAATTTACGACAAGGCATGTTATTGGTCAGCAAAAAAAAATATTTATTGTAAAAATATTTTTTAATCAGCAGAACAATTATCTTAAGGCCGATTCTCACAGATTAATTTAACTATAAATCAATCATTAAAAACTTGTTGAACAAGGGAATGAGTAAGTTGTCTATTTAGGTTATCATAGCCGCAGAATGATAAGCGTACGTACCAGGCTAGTTTATACTAGCCAATAGCAACGCTTGTTAGATAAGAAAATTCTCTCCACTACGAAAGACTTTTCAATTCAACAAACAAATTGTGTGTTGACCCTTAACCAACATAATAGTTTACGGTCGAAAAATCCGCAGGGATATATATATCCTAACAGTAACACCTTTAATTTTAACCGCTACGCGACATGTTTTCAAGCCCATTGAGGTTAAGGTTCTAAATATATTTTACTTTCTATTCTTCATGCGCTTTTCAAATTGATCACGTTTATTACTTTTATTTATTATTATTATTTTTATTACTACTGTACTAAGAAAATAAACAAAATAATTTCAGAATTGAAAATTTTATTTAACAACAAAATTTCATTTAATGAAGCCCAGTCGAGAAAGGGGTCTTTTGGGACATTTTTATTGCGCTTGAAATTTTTTTTTTCTCATTTATTGATATTTACAACTGTACAAAAACATATACATCAAGTAAATGTATTGATAGTGAATACAATGACATGTAAATAACTTGTGAAGAACTACTCAGCAGTATTACTTTATTAAAAATTCTACAATAGAAGGTCCCTGGTCCATCTTCTTTTCAGACGCCTCGGAGGATTATCAGGAATGATTATGGAGCTTATTATGAAAGGATAGATATCTGGTTTGGGCTATATCTGCAACATATGGAGCATTAAGATCTTTATGGATAAGTCTATTGGTCACAAAATAAGGAGCATTGAGGATTTTTCGAAGGATTCTGGATTGTAAGGATTGGATACAAGATGAATTGGATGGTTTAGTAGAGCCCCAAAGCCCAATTCCGTAAGTCCAAATGGGTCTGATCACAGTCATGTAAACGAGTATTTTGTAATTAATTGGGAGCTTTGATCGTTTGTCTTGAAAAAATTAGCTCGAAGGACAGAGCACCGATCTGGCGAGTACTTACTGCAAGAATCAGTGGGAAAAAGGATCCCATGAAAGGGGGGGTGGAAACGTTAAAACAAAAGCAAACATTGTTTGGAAATAATCTGTACATAAAACCTATTACCCAATTATATATGAGAGAGTTGTGCTAATATTTTCGTATGGTCGACAAAGTAGAGTTTTGATATATGTATATATATATATATATATATATATATATATATATATATATATATATATATCAAAACTCTACTTTGTCGACCATACGAAAATATTAGCACAACTCTAAACAGTTAAACAATCTTTTGAGTCTAGCCTCGAAATCACCAGAAACGCCCCCATACACAGCACAGCTATAGTCGAAGTGGGGGAAGATAAGGGAAGTAACTAGTAATTTGCGGGTTTCGAAAGGAAGAAGATGCCAAATGTAATTGAGACGTTTTAGGATTGGGATGGTGCGACGGGAAATTTCAGATACATGGTTTTTCCAGGATAGGGTTTGATCGAAAATGTTGAAAAAATATAGACCTACGGACTTGAACTGTGTGGGACAGCAAGACAATCCAATATCAAACGCATTCAATCTTTCCAATCCAAAGTCCTCCGAACAATTGTTAATGCACCATATTATGTTTCTAATAAAACCCTATATAATGACGTAAAAAAAATTATTTATTTTTTCTATTTTAATTTTTGTTAAATAATATTTATTATTCATTTATAATATTTATTATTCATTTCGTTTTTGATGTATGTAAGTAACTATTAGTTTTTTTTTTTTTTTTTTTATTATGATTATTTGTGTTTATGGAACATTATACATATATTTCAATAATAATGAATAATTAAACCATGAAAAAGATGACGTTCAATAAATCAAAGATGTGAAGCTGAATAAAAAAGAAAACTGAACGATCAGTAAATAAACAATAAAATAACATATAAGAGCATACAATAATAAAACCCATAATTCCAACTTCGCTATCCATAATATAATAATAATATAATATAATAAAAACCATAAATTCAAGAAGGCTCGGGATTGAAACTAATACATCAAGTAGAAAATAGCCTAAAATGAAATACTATTGAATCATCAGAAGTAATAAAATCATTCAAAACCAATCCAGATTTTTGTTTAAATCACTAGATTAATATTTCCATTAGCCTCATTTTAAATTTTTTTCTCATAGGAACGGTAAAGCCAAAAACCAATCATAGGAAAAACCCAAAAATATAATCTAATTGGCCCCGTTTTGCCTTATTATGTGAGTAATAATATATTTGATTTCTTGTCTTATATTTTTTAAAAATAAGATATACATGATCTATTAAACAAAGTGCTGATGCTTTCAAAATGTTGTATGCTTTAGAACTGATGATGAATATTTAATATTTGAAACTAGTTTTCAAATAAAATAATTCCAACAGAAGCGGCAATCAATTCATCAATCCTAAAATAAATTGGATTTGTAGTAGAACCCTGAAACTTAGTTTTAAACTATATCTTACTTTTTTTTTTCTTTTTCTTTTTTTTTAAAATGAAAATAAATTTTATTTTGGGGCCATTGCCTCTTAAGAATAATTATAATGAACAATTAATGGCAACCTATCTGCCGAATATATAATTAAGAAACATATTAAAGCAAGAAAAGTTCAATTAAAATTAAATTACGGAATTTAAAAGAAAATTAAATTACAATATAAAAGTAATAAAAAGTAATATTACATGTTATAATATACAATATACATACATGTCACAGGAAAAACAAATTATATCTTAAGGTTGAGAATTTAAAATAAGCCACGAAAACCAAAATAAGGGGAAAATATCAATGAAAAATATACAGTAAACAAAGCTAAGAAATATAAATTATTCGGAAAAATAATGTATCGTTTCTGATAAAATAACATAAATTATGCCAAAACCAATTATACAAATTTAGAGCATTTGTACCAAAATAATACTGTAAACAATCAATATTATATTCTGAATATTTAAATTTCATTTTAAAGAAATATTTTCTTCATCGATATGACTATTAGTTTGAATATTTAACGAAAATTTGGAATTTAAAGCTATTATGAGTGGAGGAATGGCGAATGATGGAAGGGAGGGAGTTCCAGAAGTTAAAAGCTTAAAATGAACGAAGGTTTGAAGGATGTTGTGTTGAAGGTAGTCAGATAGAGA
Organism: Euschistus heros; assembly: GCA_003667255.2. Classification (NCBI taxonomy): domain Eukaryota; kingdom Metazoa; phylum Arthropoda; class Insecta; order Hemiptera; family Pentatomidae; genus Euschistus; species Euschistus heros. The sequence goes on from RCWM02000360.1 coordinate 63,090, forward strand.
TCTGAGGAACGGGATCTGGTTTTGCGGGAACTCACTGATGATTTCAATGTTAATGCTTTCAGGATATAGGGAGGTGACTGAAAGGAAAGTGATTTGTAAAGGAAAGAACCAAGGAAGTATTGTCTTCGGAAGGAGGGAAATAACCATTTTAATCTTGTGTTGTGGTGAGATAAATGGTCACGGTATGGAATCCTTTGAACGAATCTCATGCAACAGTTCATGAGCTTCTTCAATCTTGCTGAGATGCAGAGAGACATCCATACACTACACTAGAAAAATCAAAATGGGGGAATATGAGGGAAGAAATTAATAGTTGGCGAGTTGATTCTGGGAGGAAGTTACGTGAGCGGTTTAGGAGTTAAAATTAAACCAATTTTAAATTATTCATAAATTTAATTTGTAGAGTATCACAGGTATTGCTCAAAATGATCTCCACTATTTCTAATACAAGCATGATATCTTTCTCTTATTTCTGTGGTGGTTGTTCTTAAAACGAATTCTTCCTTCATTATGGTAAATGCGGCATTGATTTTTTGAATACCAAGTTAAAATTTAAAACAATTGCTTTTTTCGTTGATACAACAAAAAAATAAAATAAAATGAAAAGTGTCATTTGTAGTTCACATATTTACTGGAGAAACGTTCAAGGCTTCTAAATTACAAATGACTTATTTAAATAACAATACTTAGAGCTATCTATAACCTACTGCACTTGAACTTATAATAATAAGGAAGCTGTTGGCTAATTTTCGATGAGTACAGCACCAACAGAGCTAGAGCATGTCAAAAAAGTTTCAACACTTTCAACACTTTAAACATTTTTTTCAAAACGTTACTTTATTCATTAAACACAAGTATAGCTCCCCAACAAAAGGTCCTAGTGACAAATATTTTAAAGAAAAAAACATCGTCACTTAAATTTCGTATAAGGAAATTGTCAGGAAAATACCGATTCGACAACACCAACAGAGTTGGAGTGAGACAAAAAATCCAACTCTTAAAAACTGTCAGCAAAACATAAAATTTTACTCGAACAATGATGGCTCTAAAACAATAGGTCCTAGTAGCAAATGTTATTTAACAAAAGATATTGTCCATTTAATTTCTGAATAGCGTGTCTAAATCGACATAGTTGTCGAGGGTGAAAATTTGACCTCCAGCCAAAAGAAGTATCGACGTAAAAAAATTAAATAAAAATTCTCAAACGTTTCCACGGTTCCTTGGGTCTTAATATGTTAAAATTGTATGAAATTATTACTAAATATTATCATTAATCCAGTAATTTAACAAAATTTTGTATATTGAACATTATATATTTACTGTAAATGAATAAATTATATGCAATATTTATTTTATAAAAAATACATAATGAAAAGTATGATAAAAACTAGCGGGAACTAGAACCTGGAGGTCTTGTGCGATGAAGAGGTTTTTATCAAGAACTTCACGGAAATTTGAAATTCCATCGGGTTTAAAGAAGAGGGTTCCTCTGGAAGGCTTTAAGGAATCCGGACTCATGAATAATTTAAGTTTCCTTACGGAACTGATAAGTACTTCTTAATTATTTGGAAATTCATGGCCAACTGCAGGTAAGTTGGTCTAGCTAGGATGAAGCACTTGTTAGCTACATGGCCAAGGTGCTCTAACTCAATTTAAAGGATGCATATTTAAATTGAGGTAACTTTATAAATAATCAGAACAACATTATTCAATGAAAAGTTTATAAGTTTGTTAAGAACTACATAAATATTTAATTTTGTGTATTTACATTTTACAAACCAAACTATAGAATATTAATTTTTTAATGTAAAAACTAAGTTTTTGTAGCAAAGGGTTTGTAATTTTTTGACATTAAAATAAATTTAAGTGTTATACTATTCACCGATATATTTAATATAATTTAAAATGTTGAAAAGATCATAAAGTAACTCCTTGACATAGGTATGTGGAAGAAAGAAGTTAAGTCTAACTGCAACTGGACTTATAAAGTCTTGTTTCCATGCCGATTTTTAATGTACTTCAGGCCAAACTAACATATCCTCCAATAAATTAAGCCACATTCATTTTTAAAACGTGTTTTCTTTTTAAATATATGTCTTGCGTTTTGGTCTTGTTTCTGTAGTCTTCTTCCTATTGTTTCTGTATACAACACTATTAGTTACTTAAACTAGAGCTTGTATTTATGAATAAGTATGTATAGCAATTTTTTTATATTCCTAAATTCTGTGGAAATTTGCATATTTTTGAGGTATTTAATTGCATTTTTTACTCAGTATATTCGCATAAATATATGCATATGTTTTAGGTTGTATTTCATATAATTCACAGCCTTACTAATAATAATATAAGAAAAATGTGAAGCAGGGAAACAATTTATTATTACTTGAGGTACGCATGATGGTAAAAAAAGGATCAATACAATTAGGATTGAAGAATTAATTGTCACTTCTATTGGGGTTATTTCATTAGAAAACTAGTTTCGAATGCTATGTTAATTCATCAATCCCAAATTATTATTGTATTAATAGATTGTTAAAAATATGTTTATTTGTGCACAAGTGTAGCTTTAGTTCAGATTACATACATTAAGTAGGTATTATTAGTTACTATTCTTTAAAGCAAAATCCATGTTTAAAAAAATAAAAATAAAAAAATCCATCTCTCTGTTATTTGATCTGATGTCAAAAGTAGGACTCATTGATGCTTTCATATAAATTACTGATAATCAATTAAATAATTATTTCAATTTTTTTTTTTCTAAAACACGATGGAAAAATAAAATATTTACTTTTTAAAGTATGCAAAACATGATTGTATTGACATATTGAAATCTCACTAATGAAATTAATACATTTTTGAACAAAATCCTACGTCTCCTTTCCTTTAAATTTTCTTGCATTTCAGAAGGGTGTTTGACATCAAAGAAAAAATAATAAACTTTTCGCTGGGATTATGAAATTAATGGATAATTAAGCGTTTAATGTTTTAAGCTACTTTTATTTTTTTTTTCATGAATAAAGGAAGATTCTAATTATCTCTGTTTATGTACTGTCGGTTATTCATTGCGTTTTACTTCGTTATACCTTACTATTATATGCAATTGTGCATTCATATACGTGCATAACCACTTCACATTATCGTTTTTTTTTGCTGGCTAATCGCAACTAATGTGTGTTTTACTTATTTAGGTCACACTGCATCTTACTATCTTCGGTTATTCACTGTCGTTCATATATCACTATTTAGGATGTTTTGTTTCATTATTATATATATTCATGTATTTATATATCTATGTAACCACCTCACATTATCGTTTCTTGTTTTTTTATCTCAACTAAAAAGTTTATTTTTTTTTCTATTCTTGGCATCCACTATTTCATTTCAGACATAGCATCAACCTTCCATATAAAGAAAAAAGAAACATTGTTTCTATTCAATTAGCAAAATTTCTTAAGTTGGTACTAAATATATATTTATTTATTTACTCTAATTACAACGTCTGTTTCCTAAATCCTATAGCATCTTCCTTTACCTCTCTACAGTATGTCTAGTATCCTAACAGCCTGTCACGTTAACTCCCAATCCTTACCAGCTCACTTTGACGAATTCCAACAATACTTTAGTCAAAATTTTTTCCACATCATATCCATTTCCGAAACCTGGCTTAAACCCTACATTCCGTCCTCTTCCGTATTCCTTCAAAACTATTCCCTTACCCGCCATGACCGGGCCGACCGGACTGGCGGTGGAGTAGGAATCTATGTGCATGACAGCCTAAAGACAAGAATTCTTGATTTCTCTCCCTCATCCGTACAACCTCACATAGAGTACTTATTCATTGAAATTTCTGCTGGTACCCAGCATCTACTTTATGGAGTTGTATACCGTCCTCCTCTTGTACCTTTCGATCTGTCCTTTGAATCCTCCTTATTTAACCTAGTTCCTCTCTATCCCAAAATCATTATTACGGGTGATTTCAACACAAATCTTCTTTCCGACTCCAACAACAAACGTTACCTGGATAACTTGATTTATTCCTTTCACCTTTTTATCGTTCCTTTTTCTCCTACTCATCATTCCCGCTGGTCTGACTCATGGTTAGACCTTTATATTATCGATTCACAACAAAATCTCCTGTCCTCCTCCCAAAGTCCTGTGTCTTTTCTATCCTGCCATGACCTAATCCAAATATCCTATGACTTCCGAACCCCTCCGGTCCTTTCTAGAACCATTACCTTCCGCAACCTTGATGCCCTCAACCGTGATAATATCTTACCATTCCTTGAAGCCTTAGACTGGAGTGAGATCTACACCACCTCTTCCATAGACTCCATGGTTGAAATCCTCACAACTAATCTCCTCAAAATCCTCAATACATTTGCTCCACTTAAAACCTCCACCTTTCGTCGCCGGCCTGCACCTTGGTTGTCTCAAGAAATCAAAGATCTCCAGCGAAAGCGTGAGGCAGCAAGAAGAAGATTCAGAAGGACGAGACTTGCGGAAGATTATCTAACGTTCAAAGTGCTCCGCAACCTGGTACAAACAAAAATCCGACGTGCAAAATCTTCCTACTTCCATGAAGCCTTTCGGTCTGCTCCCGATCCTAAAACAAAATGGCAGCTCCTTCGCAAACTTTCCCTCCATAATCCCTCCGGATCTTCAACCTCGACCAATTTCCCAGTTTCACCGAACGACCTAAACACCTATTTTGTATCGCCGTCTCTAACCACTCCCCCCTTCCACTCAGCCAGTATCTTACCCAATACACCATTCAATGCAAATAATTTTTATTTTTCCTACATTACCCCTTCTGATATAATTTCCTCTGTCATGAAATCCCACACCAACTCCCTTGGTCCTGATGGTATCCCAAATAAACTTATAAAATTATGCCTCCCAGAACTTACGCCGATCCTTCTATTCATCTATAATTTCTCCCTTCAAAACTCCGTATTTCCTACCTCCTGGAAAAAAGCCATTGTTCATCCTATCAATAAAATTTCCAACCCTACCTGTCCTGCAGACTTTCGTCCGATCTCTATCCTTTCAAACCTCTCAAAACCATTAGAACGTTTGGTGCAATACCAATTATTCAGCTTCCTGGAAGATTTCCTTCTACTCGATCCCCTTCAATCTGGTTTTCGTCCTGGTTATTCTACCCAATCCGCACTAATCAAGATCACCAGTGATATCCATGCCGCAATAAACGAAAAAAAAAACTAACCGTCCTTATACTCCTCGATTTTTCCAAGGCTTTTGATTCCATTGATCATTCTATCCTATTTTCAAAACTTAAATCTTTAAACTTTTCTAACAGCTCTATCCAGTGGTTCCATTCTTTCCTCTCCAACCGTACCCAAGCAGTATCAATCCCTAACCAACCCTTGTCAGACTTCCTACCTCTTTCCTCTGGTGTAGCCCAGGGCTCCAGCATATCACCTCTCCTCTTTAATTCCTACATTAACGATCTGCATCAGTCAATTCTACACTGCTCCCACCACCTTTATGCAGATGACTGTCAAATATATTTATCCTTTTCCCCTGCCGAAATCCTTGATGCTTTCTCCAAGATTCAGGATGACCTTGACAGTATCTGTACCTGGGCCAATTTGAATAACTTAAAGTTAAGCGCAAATAAAACCCAGGCAATAGTTATCGGCTCAAGTCACCTTCTCAGATCAAACTCCTATTATCCCTCTCTAAACCTAAGTAATCAGCCTATTACCTTTTGCTCCTCCGTCAAAAATTTAGGAATCATCTTCGACCAAAACCTTTCCTGGAAGCCTCAAATTGCCCAAATATCCAGAAATTCAATTGGAACCCTGAAGCTATTCAATCGTGCCCGTCATTTCCTCCCCCAAGCCACTCGCAAACTCCTAGTTTCCTCGTTCATCTTTCCTCTCTTTGACTATGGCTGCGTGGTGTTTGGGGGCCTCTCTGTGGGTCTCCGAGAGAGGTTAAAACGAATTATGAATTGCTTCGTTCGATTTGTTCCTGGAACCCCGAGGCGTTCCCATGTCTCACATCTGTACTTGGACTTGAAGTGGCTCTACCCATCCACCCGCAAATCATACTTCCTAGGTTCATTCCTTTATCAAGCCATTTATTACCATCGCCCATCCTACATTTATGATCTGTTAAAATTTAAGTCTTCCTTCTATTCCCGATTCACAACAAGATCTCGTTCCTCTGACCTATACTTGCCTTTCCATAGAACAACATTATACCAGCATTCCTTCCTAGCCCGATCCACTACCCTCTGGAACACTCTCCCACCTGAAATAAGACATGCCCCTTCCTTAAGCTCATTTAAAACACTCCTTTTCCAATATCTCCTCTTATCCCAGTCAGATGCCAGTCAATATGAACAGTAATTACTATCAAATAGGGTTAAATCGAATAAATTTGATATCGGTGAATTGACTCATAAATTGTCTTTCATATAATAACAATCTTTTATTAGTTCCATATTGGTAAATAATCATTTTATCTATTTTTTTATAAAAATTCTTTTTTATTTTTTAACTTTAAATGTTTTTCCTAAACATAGAAATTTCATCTATCGACAATTCATATGTGTATGGTTATGTGTATAGGTATATAGGTGAATGAGTGCAGTGTATTTAAGTATATATCGTAATCTCTGTAAATATTTTCTTCATCTAATGGACATATAGACATAGTTCATTCTCTGTATATATCTTTTCTCATTTTCTCAGGGTTATTTATTTATTTATTTTTTTTTTTTATTATTTCATTTATCCTTCTTATGTTATCTTATTTACTAAAGCTATTTATACAATTATTTACTTAACTGTATTTGCATGTCTCTTGTTCCTCATTTATAAATACCTTTGTATGAAATTATATATGCCAGACAATTGTACTACTTTATGATACAATTTTGTTATTCTTAGGGGACAATACGTCCCAGAATAAAGATTATTTTTTCATTTCATTTCATTTCATTTCATTTCAAGATTGTTTAAATTTTATGGAAAAATCGCCTGGTATGATATTTGCTTGTAATAATATTAGGTTGTAATAATAAACACCTCCAAGTTAGATAGTGTTTAGTGGAGGGACGCCGCATAGTCAAATGTGGAAGAAACTCCAGAAAAAAAAATGTTTTTTAAAGTATTATTTTCATTATTTTTGAAAGCTAAATAAATCTAACATAATATTGTGATAATGATTTTTTGATTATTTTATTACCAGCAGCAGTACACGTACTTGGAGTTGACCTTTTCTGGAGTTAAGAAAATAACATGTTTTTGAATTTTTGTAATAATAATTTTTAATTTTTTAAAAGACTGTTTTTCTACTGGTTCACGGAGGGTTTTTATTTCGTAGACGTAAGCAAGAGGAAATTGCCACAATAAGCATGAGGATTAAGCCGGAAAAGACCAAATGTATGAGGATAGGGGAGAAACCCCGGAGAATAAAGTGGGTGATAAGAGCGAAAGGAGAATGATTAGAGCAGGTTGATAATTTTTAAATATCTAGATGCTCATCTTAACGAAAGTGGCTACATTGATGAGGAAGTTTCTCAGAGAATTGGTTTAGCTGGCAGAGTATTTAGTTTGCTTCGAAGGGGTTCTTGGGATGATTTGTAAATCGACGTTCCTCCCTATTCTTTTCTACTATTCCGAAACGTGGACCCTCACCTCGAAACACAACGGTCGGATCTAATCCATAAAAATCCGTTATCTTCGTAAAGTGTAAGAAAGGACACGATATAGAATACCCAACAGTACCATAGGGACTAAACTCAAACTTAAGCCGGCTGAGACCATCCTAGAGGAGCACAAGCTAAGGTGGTTTGGTCACCTACTAAGGATAAATCAAAAAATAACTTCCAGGAAGACGTACCAAACTCGCGTGGAGGGAAGAAGGCAAAGAAGGCCACGCATTTCTTGGGAGGAGAGTGTTAAAGAGGCGTTTAGGAGGCTGGATATGGACTGGAGTAAGAGGAGAGAGTAGGCCCAAGAACGAGACATTTGGTCCAGACTCTGCAAATTGTGACCCCACACTGCGCTGTGGTAAAGGGGATAAAATGGGGGGATTATGATGATGAAAAATGTAGGCATAACCGTGACTGACAAGAATTACCAAAGTTAGCTGTCTTGAAATCTAACTTATCTTTATTTCACATGGTTTTTTATAAAAAGCTCCACAAAACGAGGATCTCTGTGTGATTTCAAATTGAAGTATGAGAGCCTAAAAAACAGCGTCACCAGAATAGATCCCGGCCGAATTAGTTCAGGGGAAGAATTTATTTGATATATTTAGTTTTATAGGAACTGATTTTTGGTCTTTTAATTTATATATATTTATTTATCTTATTTATTTTTTTGTTCTATACAATGTTTTTATGCATGTATGAATGTGGTCCAGATAATATATATACTCGTAGTTATATATTGTATATATTTATAAAAATCCAGTAATATTTAGGGAACAAATATACATCAACAGCTGAAACAGCAACCACAAAGTACCATTTTTTCATATTTTATTCAGAAAATTTTATTGCAAATGAAATGAATTGGAAACTATAGTAAATGCGATCATTTTTAACTTGAACCTCGATTAGGTTTTACCCATTTTAGCCTTTTTGATAACATTTTTTATTGTTATTTCATTACCAGGATCTGTTGAATTTGCATTTTTTTTTTTTTTTGCGTGTATCAGAAACATTATGTGCCTGAAGTTTATACACTTTATACATAAAAAGAGCTGTTTATATAAACTATAAAATTCGCCTATATTACTTGAGTATCTTGCTTGTTTATTTCGTTTAACGTCACTTTATGCTGCTAATCGGACGATGCTACGGTGTGAGTCCTAAATTTTGCCTTTCCAGGTATAATTAGGATAGGGATCTTTGACGAGTACCTGACATCGCACAGGCTCGGGACCCCCATTTAACGTCCCTTCCGAAGGACGGCATAGCTAAGGATTATTTACTCCCTTTAAAAAATCCTAAGGTTACCTGCCGGGCTGCGAACCCGCGATCTTGGGTTTAGTAGGTTGCTATGCTAACCACTACACCACAGGTGACCCCACTTGAGTATCTAGTATCCATGTCGGAATAATAAAAAAAACAAAAAGAAGCAAACAATTCCACACATTGGCGAGATTTCGAGTATAACCTGAATAGCTCAATAAATTCGCTTAAATTCATGAGTGGACTTACGGAATAGAGTTATGGGGATCCACCAAACCATCGAATTCTTCCCGCATCCAATCACTCCAATCCAAAATCCTTCGAAAAATCCTAGATGCTCCTTACTTTGTCACAAATGAATTGATCCACAACGACCTTAATATCCTATTTGTTGCTGAATTGGCACGAACCAGGTACCTTTCCTTTCATAATAAACTCACTGCTCATCCAAATCCACTTGTTGCACAACTTGCTTCCCATTCCATTCCAGGTAATCCTCCAAGGCGTCTAAAAAGAAGATGGCCCCGTGATCTTCTTTTGTAAATATTCATTAGAGTACTACCAATGGGTAGTTCCTCTACAAGTTTTATTCATGTCATTATGTCTCATATATACCACATATTTACTTGATGTGTTTTTTATAATACATTTGTAAATCTCTATTAATAAAAAAAAAAAAAAAAAAAAAAAAAATTCATGACCTTTGTAGTATTAATCCTCAATTGTTGAGGTATTCCAATAAAACAATCATTAATTTTTCACTCTCCAGATTATTTACAGATACTTCACTTAGGTTTACATTTACAAACTCAAACATGCATTTTGTCCCATCAATTTAGCTTTCGTTCCAATGTGTGACGTTTCGGATTACATTACAATCCTTATGTACATAATAAAAAAAAAAAACATCAGTACATAAAAAAAAAAATAGAACGGAATCCAACGAAGGGATGAAATAAAAAAGTAATATTACAAATAATAAAAAAGTAGTAGAAAATATAACAATAAAAGTATATTAAATTTATAATTAAAGAAAAGCCGTGAAATTTTAGGTATAACAAATATATTTGGTTGGTCTGAGAAAGAAACCGATGGTTGAGATGTGTTATTCCATTTACTTCGATAAGAAGGCAATTTAAGTCCCTGAGGAGGAAATTGTACAACGGTGAATAAGAACTGTTTTATCGTTCCAGTTTTGTTCCCCTCACCGCTGGCAATTATTCAATACTGTTTATATTATGTTTTATTTCTTTGCGTTTATTTTACTTCAAGTTTCTGTTTGGTGTTTATCGTACTTTTTGCCATTTCTTGGGGAGTATTTTATATTCACTCTGCAGTTTTTTTACAAAGGGATTGAGGAAAAGCCTCAACAAAAGGAAGATTTGTAACTTAAAACATTAATCATTCTATGTTGTGAATAAAATTATGATATATTGTAGACAAAATATCATTGTAAATTAAATAGCAGTGATAATTGCTATAAGAAATTATATGGATTAATTTCTTGAATGTTACTATTAAATGTTTAGTGCGATTCTTGAGGTTCAGTCAAGAAATAAAAACAACTATTATGGCGACGTTTCGAGACTATATTGTTCTAAAAATTATGCTCTAGAGTGAAAAAAAAAAAAAAAACAGGTTACAATAAAATTATATAAGTAATAAAAGTTATTTCAAAACCTAAAGTTAACTACAATATAAGTATATAACAACATGTGTTATGATAATAAAAATGTATATAATTACAGAATATAGAGGAGTATGAAACTACTTACTATGTTACTGGTGGATATGGTATCGACTAACTAAATTCTAACATTTCTAGTACACAACAGACCTAGGGATTTTTTTGAAAAACAGTCACAGGTTTGGGATTTCCCACAATGGTGGTATTCCCACAGATGCAGGTATAAAAAGGCTTTCCGTATTTAGGTGTAATGTAATTATAAATGGATAAATGATTTGCATGATGTATATTAATGTAAAGGCATATTATTAGTCTAAATGTATTAAATTTGAATAACAGGTGTGGTGTCCACCAGTAGCATTATAAGTAGTTTCATACTCCTCTTTGTTCTGTAATTATATCTATTTTTATTATTCTAACACATGTTGTAATATAATTATATTGTAGCTAACTTTATGTTTTGAAATAACTTGTATAACTTATATAATTTTATTGTAATCTGTTTTTTCACTGTAGGGCATGATTATAACAATACAGATATGAGAAATGTCGCCAAAATAGTTGTTTTATTTATTGACTGAACCTCAAAAACCTTACTAAACATTTAATAGTAACAGTCAAGAAATTTATCCACATATATATATATTTTATATATATATATATATATATATATATATATATATATATATTTTTTTTTTTTTTTTTTTTTTTTTAGTGACAAAATATTTCTTTCATTCTTCCCACCTACCTCCGTGAATAATTTATTTGAGCAAGAATAAGGAAATAAGAATTTCCCTAGTGTTTTATCTTCTTTAATCCGGAAAAAAATATTTTAAGTGGCATTCTATTTTAAGAAAAGCTGATTCTTGCGATTGTATCCCAGGATTAGGTTCAAATAGAATTTCTGAATACTTATAGCTGAACAAAATTTAAACATTATGAAAAAATATACTCATCAAGTGATAGATTTCTCCTTGATCCGAAAATAGGATTATTTTGAAGATTTTGCAATAAATTTGAATATAGAGTGACAAAAAATCGTTAAGCAATTGAAAATGGGATGCGTGTTCACATGTTACAGAACAGTTACGACTTCTCTACTGTGATTTAATGGCAAGAGATATTTTTTATTTTATTTTTTTTAATGGTGTCACGAAATGTTGACGTTTCTGTGTTGCTTTTATTTAGATCTGTGATTTTATTGAAGTTGTAAAAAAGTGAGCCATTGTGGGTAATCTTATTTTTATTTTTGTGTTTATATTGTTTATGTTAATAAAGTAATATATCCTTTCAATACAATACTGAATACCGGTTTTTTGTTGTTTCGGCTACCCTATTATACACCCATACCATAATTATCTATGCCAATTAAGTTAAGGTATAATATAAAAATAGATTCGAATAGGAAATCAATTAATATTATTAATGGTAATTCGGAATGTCCTCAGTACTGTAAAGGCGTGGAGAAATGTGGTGTACCTCATCAACTCTTTAATGCCCTGGATGACAGTGAAAAATGCATATACTGTACATAAAACCAAATTAGAAATTTTTGGATAAACAATTGAATTTGTAATAGGAATAATGTATGTAACTCTGGGCAACTTTACAGGAGATCGGAAAAAGAAATATAGCATCAATGCGGTACCTGAAGGGAATTCTGTGTAAAACGTTCTTCCATCACCTCAACAATAAAAAAACACAATGGAAAGAGACCAGTTTAGAAACCTCTGACCGCATAAAAAGATATTTCATATTTAAGATATCAGACTCAGAAAGTATATCGAAAGCTAGCGCATTATTTAGAAACCAAATTGAACTAAATAACCGTGCATATGATATTCCGCGACTCTATAGAACGATTTGTGACAGAAACAAATAACATGAAATCAATACTGAAAACGTTATTCCGACTACCCTGTTAATCAAATTCAAGATCTCAATATTTTATTTATCTATTTTTAACATTAATATGTATTTTGGATGGATGTCTATAATTTTTTATTGTTTTTTTTTTTCATATTCATTTCTTTGTCGGTGCTGCTTGGAGCAAACATTATAGAAATTGAAAGGAAGATATTTCTGTTATATAACATTTATCGCTTGGAATTACAGTTTAGGAATTATATTGGTTTGAATGAAAAATTTACGTAGTAACGTTTTTTTTTCCATAAAAAGTGTAAGATTTTTTCACGCTCAAAAATGTAAAATTTTGACATGCTCTAGCTCTGTTAGTGGTGCTCGGATTGAAAATTTGACAATAGTTTTCCTAACAAAATTTTAATAGAGAATGTTATTTGTCTTATAACATTTGTCGCTAGGAGCTCAACTATATTTATTTCGCATAATCATTTATTTTTTATTTAATTCAATTATTAATTTAAGTAATTCGATCCTTTAGATTCTGAAATTGTTAAAAACGATAAATTATAGAAAAATATACCCATGATCTATCGTTGTTTCCCAGTCAGAAGTGAGATATATGTATTTTGGCTGGGTGTCTGTTATGATTTTTATTTTTTTTTAAATACTCGCTGTTATTTTAATCACAAAGTTATTTGCGATGAAAGTGAATTTTGTGTATTATTTTGTATTACACTTATATTGAATTTCGTATCATATAGTTTTCTTCATTTTTAATTTTTTTTTTTTCTATAATTGTGTTTTACCTATGTTTATTTTATAATAGTGTTGTTATAATTAAGTTCAATCGAAGAAATTCTATGATAAGTTCTAATATAATGGCGAAAATAAACATAAGCATAAATAAGTTTTTATCCTTTAAGCTAAACATCGAATTATAAAAATAATTAATTTAATATGGATCATACTTAAATAGTCAAATGCTAGAGACGCGACGATATGACGTAAAATTGAGCTATTGATTGAGTTGACAAATGAGATTATTAAGTATGCTATCATAATATTGCTCTTTGAGTGATTAGTATTCATCATAAAACACCAGCTCCAATGGCTATAATTAATGACTTTTATGCGTTCATTGAAATAATCTCTATTGTGAGGAACAGTGAAAACACAGCTGATGAATACCAATGAACCGAATTCGTTGACTTTGATGCTGTTTGACTCTTCTGTTTTTAGCACATCTGAAAAGTTCAACTTTCTGCGCAAACTTCAAAGATAAAAGATGACAACTGGTGCATACATCATTAGAGTAAACACTAATACCATTTTATTATTTTATCATTCTATAATTTATTATTGTTAGCGTTATGAATCATCAGAAAATTCAATTGACGTATAATAAAAAAAAAAAAATTATAGTGCAAATATTCTGGAAAGTTGAACCATAACGGTTTGCATACAATGCTTCATATGATATTTATTTTTACATAATCAACCACATTTATAAACAATTAGTAATATTTTCATTTTTTTCTTAACCTAAGAAAAATAAATTAATGTTGTTGATGAGTGTCAAAAAAAATCCTTCTCGAGCGCCAAAGGTTTGGCCTTTCATGCAGACCAATAAACGAAATTATTTCTTTTTTTAAATTAATTATTCATGCGACGATAAATAACCAAAGAATTATAAAATAGAATAGAAGGTAACACTGCAAAAAATTCACTTCCGTACCTTATCTATAAGATTATATTAAAGGACAAGCCATTTTTAGTTTGTCTTTTTAGACCCAGCTAGGCTTAGCTATGATAAAATCAACTGATTTTCATTTTTTTTTTTTTAAGTGATAATATATGGATAACACTGAATATTGAAAAGTGACCGATAGGTGGCAAACGCTTTTCTACATGAGAGGTTACAGAGGCACGGTGTTGTATTGAGCTTGAAAGTGATAATAAATTTTACTCATATTAAATTAAATAATAAAAAAAATTTAAATATGTGGTGCGACTAATTTGAGTTTAAGGACACCACCTCGTACATTCTAATTCAAAATTAGGGGTACAATTTTGAGTTAACGTGATTTTCAACCATTTATTATGTGTGCTGGTAGCAGGTTGAAAACAGCTATGCGTGGGAATATCATTGTGGCTATAATTCTTACCGAAACAACGATTGGAGGAATCGCATTTATTTCTAGAATCGCAAAAATTTATACTGATCTTTCATTTCAGTTCAAAAGATTGAGATTTCCGTTCAAAGTTTCTTTTGCTCATACAATTAACCTATCTTATAATCAGACTTACAAGTTGTAGTGGATCTTCGCATTGACTGTTTCCTTAGGGGACAATTATATGTAGGATTTTCCAGAATTGGACATATTAACAATCTAATTGTTCTCATACTATCGTGATATAAACTCGAAATGTGGTTTATTCATAAGTCTTATGAACTATTGAATTATCTTTACCTTTTTGTAAGCTTTCTTTAATTAAAACTTTTTATCTTTAAAAAAATCAATTATTAGTTAAAATTATTTAAAAGTTGTTTTCTTATTAGCACGAGCGATGGAGAATGCTAGTTCACAATACAATCAAAGTGACTTTGAGTGAGTATAGTACACAATAGTTGAATAAATAAATGAACAAAACAATAAAATTATAATGAAAATAAAATAAATAATTATCATATATTATTCAGAGTATGTACTCCTTTATTCAGCTTCCTCCCACACTGTGTGAGGTAGTTCAGTTGACTCCAAAGCTTTGGTAAACTGCGCCGCTGGTTCAAAAGCGACTGGAGGCAAATTGATAATGCTAAAGCCACTAACATCCCTAACATGAAAGACGTTGGCCATTGAAAGGATTCTTTTGTCGAATTTTATTGGACAAGTTCTGAGCCAAAGGAGTCTTAATATTAAAATTATTTCGATCAAACAACTTAAACTCATTAAATCGAAGCGGTTTTTATTTCCTTTTACTTATTTTTTTTAACGAATAACAGCCATTTTCTGTCTTAGATCGTCCTAGATATATTTCTATCAACTTTATTTTTCTTTCAATTCTTAACAGTATGCACCGTCTATATTTTTTTGTAAGATAAGTAAGTTAAAAACTATCTAGAAGCAGATTTATTTTTCTAAGAGTTGACATTGGTCTTAATAGATCTTTTATTTTCGATTTAAATGTCATTTATACAAGTAGATCTTCTGTAAAGGTAGGATCTGAAAACAAGTCTTTAGACTTATGCATATTTTATCTTCCCTGTTCCATCTTTCAAGATCTTGAATTTTAGATGGAGTAACCATAATATAAATTATAATTTTCACTCATCGCGATTGCTTATATTGGAAATGTGATTTAAAACACTAGAGCCGAGTAATAGCAGTGGAAATGAGGTAAATGAGAAGACTTGCTGGCAGAACTAGGAGAGATAGGATTAGAAATTAGAGAACACGGAGTGACGTCGGTGTTCCACCAGTAAGAGAAATAGTTGAAAAAAGGCAGCTAAGATGTTGACGAAGCTAGGTCTACAGGAAGACGTCCTAGGGGCTGATATGGACTAATAGGGACGGACCACATCTCCAGGATTGGACAAAGAAGAGGAAATAGTCTAAATGCCACGAAAGCGCTGACTAGGGATCGGGATGCATGATTTACATGGACTGAGGCTCCTCCACGCAGTAAGGTACAAAGGAGAAGGAAGAAGCAGAAGACTTTGAATCAAATTAAATAGAACTGTTCAGACATATTCGTATATTTTTTGGATATATTCACCTGAACGCGAGCAAAGATCAAGAAAATTTCAAAGGGTTAAATAGCTAACAGAAGTTTTTTTTTGTGATGTTTTTTGAATTTTCTTTTTTACATTGAGTTACTTATTAATCATTATTTTCATTATTTGTTCTGTTTTTATTAGATGTTTTCTAAATCCTTTTCCCACACTTACTGATTTTGTTTTTTAAAGTTCTTTTTATTTGTATAAAAGCACGTTGCACAGAGCAAGGATTGTTTTTATACAAAGAGCTCAGTTCATGATGGAGGGATTTCATTCAAATTGAAAAGATATTTCATTTAAGAGAAAGAATAAAAATTAGCAAAGCGTAGTAAACCAACAACATTTGAACATAGAAGAAAAACAAAGTTTTTTTTTGTTTTTTTTATTTAAATGCTTGTTCGAAAAGAGAATAAATGTTTCTTAAACGTTATTGACCATACCAGGCTACAAAGACAAGAAACTACTCGTCGTTTCCAACTATTCCAACATTTACTAAACAAAAGACTTATTTACATGACAATAGTTAGACCCATTCGGACATACGGAACTCCGTCCGTCTCAGATCTGGGGCTCCACAAAGACTTCTGATTCTTCTCGTATTCTGCCCTTACAATACAAAATCCTCAATGCTCCTTATTATGTCACAAACAAACTTATCCATTTGGATTTGATTGTTTCATATGTTGCTGATTTCCAAATGAAATACCTATCCTTTCATAGAAACCCTATAACCGCTCGAATCCATTAAACACTATTAGTGTGCTTCCCACTCAGTTCCCAATGATCCTTTGAGGCGTCTTAAAAGAAGGCCAGAGACCTTCTTATGTAGAACGTATATTGAAGTGCTGCTGGTGAGTGGTTCTTTCCATTATATTGACATGTCATTGTAATAATTTTCCTCAAAGTTAATAACATAAATCAAAATACTTCTTGTAGTTTGGAAATACTTTTTGTCACTCTCTTGGCACATGATAGAGATAGATCTCTCTAAATAATATCAGAGGGTGGGGGAAGGAGTGAGATATACAGGAAAACCTTCCCAACAAGAGTTTTCATTCAATGCAGTTGTTTTTAATGTTGAAAACCTTGTTGACCTGACAGAACCTTAGTAATGGAACTGATGTTTTGTTTTTACACGGTTGGTTTATTCAGGATCAACATGCAGTATTTTCTACTTCATTGCTACAGTAAACTAATTAAATTTCGAACCGTACCTTCCACATTTGTTAAAATGTATTTGTTTTCACAGTACACTTGTAATCAATTTGCTGATATGTTAGCAACGGAATGGTATCAACTGGTAAATTAATTTAATTTAATTCCGGACATGGACGTTTTTAATTAGGTATGATTAGGAAATACAGCGTAGATGATGGACTGTGTAACGATAATAATTCATTTGAGCTTTTTAAATGTTGTTAATTACATAAGAGGATAAATTTATAATATTTGATAATATACTAGTATTATATCAATTATAATTGCAAATTTTAGCTAGACCATAAACAAATGTTTATAAAAAGTTTTGATTTAATCATAAACAGATCAATGGATGTACCAGTCAGGTATAACACTACAGCACTACACAATTCAATTAGGCCACTAATATCCTAAAAAATAAATAGAGGTTTTTAGGTTATCAAAGTAAGTTGCTTTTTGTCTGGAGTTAACACCATTACCTCAACTAGGGCAGGGAAGAAGAGTTATCAGTGGGTATGCTATGAAATAAATTTAAATTCGCTCATGCCAAAAACGAACCGGTGTTATGAAAATGCTAAATTCCTCGAAATTTCAACTTCTTTAGGCACTGCCTTCAAAGTAAATTATTAAGAATTGCCGGTAAGATTTTGTTCTGCTCGTGCAAATATCGACTCAACACCTTTGTACAGTCTTTATCGATACTAGAGTCATTTATAGTATATTTTTATACCTTTAAAAATAATGATAGGTAATTTGAAAATTTCATATTAGTCCAGTAAAATAAGGGTTTGCCAAAAAAAAAAAAAAAAAAAAAAAAAAAAAAAAAAAAAAAAAAAACTACTTTTATTCTCAACGGATCTTAATGTTTATTGTGGTGCTGAATCCGAATCTGAAGTTTGGTACCACTTCAAACGTCGGCTTCATACCCAAAATGAAAAAAAATACTCCGAAATCGGATTATTTACCCTAAAGATATGGTCTTGGGAAAAAATGTAGAAATTGGCCCACTGACGGTCAATCCCACTTCTCCGCGAAAACATGTTTGTCGTACTTTTTTGTCTATTACTCCGACTCAAAATTACTTTTTTTCATCTTAAAGCTGATTAAATTTACTACTAGACTATTGTTTATAAAGTTTTAATGATGCTCTTTAAAAGCATGCTAAAAAACCCGTACATTTTTCACTATATCACCGCAACTATCCAAAATTTCATTTTTTCATCTCAAAGCTAGTTAAATTTCTTATTAGATAATATATATATGTAAACCCACTGAACATGCCATAATTGTCATATTATATGACAATAAAATATACACATTTAGGATGCTAGGGTGGGTGCTACATGCCGTTCAATATACTGGACTATAAGGGAATTTTAATATGGTACATGTATGGGTACTAACACGGTTTCTAGAGTATAAACGTCCGGACGGTATCCAATGTATGAAGCCATCCAATTCATCACGTAGCCAAGTTATTTTATTATCAATATTATTATTATTACTTTTACCAAGTAAGCTTTTATCCAATAAATATTATAATCTGCCTATATTAAGGGCAGTAATACTTATCTTAATATTACTATTATTAGTAGTATATTTCTTATTGTAATGAATTCCTACATTAAATAATAAATGAAAAAAATATATAATATAACTATACAATATTGAAAATAAAATAAAGACATAAACTCAAATAATAATAAATAAAATGAATAAAACTTAATAAACTATATATACATACACTTGGAGGAATATATGTCAATTTGGGAAACCTCTTTCGTTTTTCATTTTAAGTTACTTTTAACTTGAAAAATTGTAGATTTTTGTATTCCAAAAATGCAAGGAGGCAAAAAAAAATTATTAAGATCAATTATTTAATTTAAAAAACAACGACTTACGAAAAGTTTTTAAAAGAGCACTAAAAAAATTGAGGGATTTATATAACAAGAATAACAAATCTTTAGAATAAATAAAATTTCCACTTAGTTATTCATCTTAAACTAATGTAAAACCGTTCCGTAAAAACAAAATAAAACAGCTGTGAAGAGGGGAAAAAATATAAAGCCACTTGAAGCAGAATTATACAAATATTCCGAAATTAAAAAAAAAAAAAAAAAAAAATGGAGATAGAGCGGAGGTCTAAATATAACTTTATTCCCCCCGTTTCTTTCATATCCCAGAGAAGCCGTTAACCCTCAGCCCTAAACAGGCTAACTGAAGGGTTAGCTACTGAGGACCAAAGGGCTTTAAAACCGTGTGCGGTTTTATTGCTCAGGTTAACAGCGCTCAGTGCAGGCAGGTCGTCACGTTAATTTTCTGTGTTCACTACTTCATCGGCCCTTTTTTACTGCCCTTTTTTACTAAAGCTGGAAGGGGGAAAGGAAAGGGGGGTTTGAGGGGGCGCGATGTCGTCCCCGAGGGCCCTGCAATAAAACCTCATAAGGCAACAACGTTTGCTAACCGCACGGGCAATTCCAACCGCAGGACTCTAAATTAGAAGCTGGCTACGTGAGACTCATTTCAACTGCTCACGAGGGCTTAAGTTAAATTGGTACCGGAAGACACTAATATCTGTGACGGGGCTCGGCTGCTATTACAAAGGTTGTTGTCGCCCGGCACAGGTGCCCTCTTATTGTGCCTAGCCCTTACAGCAAATGGCTTCATTCCTTCTTATTTAGAGTCGCTGTAATGAAGGAGCCAGCCTATGGCTTTCTAAAGAAAAATAATATTTTCGTTATTGTATTATCTTGATGATCACATATGTGGCTTGCTTCATTTTATCAACATAACTCATACTGTTAAATTATGTCATAACCTTTTTTTTTTTTTTTTTTTTTTAACTGTCTATTTATATTTACACCTGTATTTACAACAAGTAAATATGAGGAAAATTATTACAACGACAGTTCAATAACATATAAAAAACTACTCACTGGTAGCACTTCAACAATAGCTTAACTTTAGAATGTCTCTTGACCATCTCCTTTTTAGACGCCTCGAAGGATTATTAGAAATTGAGTGTGTGGCAAGTTGAGAGACTACGTTATTTGAGAAGGTAAGGAGTTTTCTAAGAAAGGATGGATATCTGGTTAGGATCAAACCAGCAACATATGGAACATTAAGATATCTTTATGGATATGTTTGATTGTGACATAATTAGGAGCATAG
The DNA here is from genome assembly GCA_003667255.2 of Euschistus heros. Classification (NCBI taxonomy): domain Eukaryota; kingdom Metazoa; phylum Arthropoda; class Insecta; order Hemiptera; family Pentatomidae; genus Euschistus; species Euschistus heros. The sequence continues at coordinate 83,739 of RCWM02000360.1, forward strand.
GAATGATGATAGGAGCAGAAAGAAATGAAAATGAAAAAAATAAACTTTATTGTAGGACTAACTGTCCCCTAAGAAGAAAAATAAAGCAAAGTTAAAAGTACAATTTTCTGGCATATTATTTCAAATTAAATGTTTCAGTAATTACAGCATATATTTTTTACAGAAAAAAAATTAAATTAAAAAAATAAAATAAATGTAATGAAATAATAATTATAACATAAAATACAATCGTATATATATGAACTTATAAAATAAAGAAAGAGAAAAAACAAAAAGTAATGAAAGCTTTAGTGGAACCCTAAAGCTAAACTGCTAATGGATCTAATTACTATAATGTAAAAAGGTGTTTTATAATTTATTAGTACCTTTGAACACATTTCTACTAAATGTTTGTGTAGTCGGAAACGATGAGCAATTTCTTGTCATACATGAAAAAAATAATTACTATTATATTTCATTGGCACTATGTCCCAAGTTAAGGATTGGCCTGACATTGAAAATTAGTCCCCCCTGAAACAAGTAGAATTAAATTATTAATTTCATTCACTCCCTTCAATATTCCACTAAATGTGTTAATGTATTTTAAGTGTTGTGTATTTTGTGTGGTATATTGAGGCTTTATTACTTTTTTTTGTTCAATCCTCCGAATATATTTAAAACTTAGTAAGATTGGTCTTCTCTGCCAATTCATAGTCCGCTGTATAATAATAAACTGACTATATAATAAATTGCGATTACTTATTTATAACTATTACTTGTTAGGTAGTAACTAACTAATCCTAGACTCCAAGCTCCTGGGTCGACTCCGGATTTAGGCAGAATTTTATTTACTTCAATGTTAGCTTTCAATCGGCTGAAGGCGATATCATATCATTGAATGCCATTTATTTCTCTCACCAAAGCAACCCGTCTCCTTTTGCTCATACCCAGTATCCTGACGACATTCTATGCGCCATTTCTCGGTCTTCCACTCTTCCTTGTCCTCCAGGGTTTCCCTCCAAACCAAATCTTACCTGTGGTACGATTCTCTCATCTCCTTGTTTTCTCAAATCCCATATATATTACTCCCCTTTAAATAGCTTAACATCATATATGTAGGAACAGAGTTGGGCAAAATTTTACGTGATTAAAAATTTTACGACTGATTTCCTAGAATCAATCATCTAATTTAATCACGATTAAATTTTGCCCAACTCTGAGTAGAATATTTTTTTCCCAAGTATTCAGCACACTTTTATATGTTTTGTTAAGTACCCATGTCTCACTCGCGATTAACCTAGAATGCCATATAATGCCAAAAACGTGCAAATAATAAAGTAAAAAGTGAGGAATGCCATTGAGGTGGACATGATTTTATATTTAAAGCTTCATAAAAGTTTCAATTATTAATATACCGAAAATTTAACTTTTCAAAGGTTTCATTATGAAAAAAAGTGTTTTATGACAATAAAAATACAGACTTCAAGACTATGACAAAAGGTTTTCAATCGGTGTGCCATGGACTCAACAGGTAGGCCATATTCCTTCAGTGTTGAGGTTATCACTTTATTTATCCCTTTGATATCTGATAGGTTCCGAGTAAATTGCCTTCGTTTTAACTCAGGCAGGAGCTCCTCTATTGGTGCAGTTAATACATCAAATTGTTTAAACATGTATTCTAGGCTTTCAATATAAACCAAGCAGACAAACATATTTTGTAATATATATCATAATTTTAAGGATTATTTATTAATGAAAGCAGAATATATTATTAAAATTATACCACGTTTATCGATAATAAGTATTATTATTTATTTATTTTTTATAAAACACTCGTTTAGAAAAATTAGTTGTTGTTAAATAAGAAAGACAAAGTAGAAGAATGTCACACATTTACGTGTTAGGCGATCCCTAAAACCACCGTCGTAGTACACATTTTATATTTACCTCATCCACTTAACCGTTGCAGAGCTGCAATGAGCAGGATTATACAAATCTGATGGGCCGGATTGGTTTAGGAGAGTAAGAGCTGACGGTTTGAGCTGAAGTTCAAAAATGCAAGGTGGACGTTGGGACTAGATGACTTGGTAGTGATAAAATGCCAAGAAGTACTGGCGACGATAGGAAGGAAAGAGGACTTCGAAATAAAACTGTGTAACGTAGGCGTCCCTGAAAACAAAACAAATAAAGCATTTAAACAGTGTTTTGTGATGTTTTTCCCTGGATAATATGGATATTGTAAAAATGTGCCTTTTTAGCTTATCCGTATATCCGAATATGATGTCATGAAAAGTGCTGATGTCATGAAAAACTTTTATTTTTTCAGAACTGGTGATGAATGTATATATATAAAAGTTGTTTAATAATGTAAGACAGGAAATGAAATATTAGTTAGGTTAGTAGCTATAGATATGATTTATATGCAAACTAGGTAACAAAGTGATAATGTTTTGAAAATCTTGTATCTTTTAAAACTGATTATGAATGTTTAACATTAGAAAGAAGTTTTCAAACAAAATAATCCCAATAGAAATGGCAATTAATTCATCAATCCTAATCGAATCAGTTATAGTAAGCAAAAAAGCTCATTTTTTGGTTAAAGTTGTAAAAGTTAATTGTTTGAAGGGAAGTGAATATAGAAGATTGATAAAATGAATGTTAATCTTGGAATTATAGCTAAACAAAGAAAGGTGTGTTGTACCTATAAATATTTATATAGAACAAAATGGTATTCCAATGCTGGTAAAGTTTTTTTTATTATTATTATTATTATCTATTGATTGAAATTTACAGCTGTACATATAAAAAAAAAATATATACATGCAAATGTGATAATAAGATGAAATAATAAAATGACAATGGCTTGTTAAGCAACTACCCACTGGTAGCACTTCAATAAAAGTTCTATTTGAGAATGTCCCGAGGCCATCTTCTTTTCAGACGCCTCAGAGGGTTGTCAGGAATAGAATGGGAGAAGTTGAGAGACTAGTGGATTTGAATGGTTATGGAGTTTACTATGAAAGGATAGGTATCTGGTTTAAGCTAATTCAGCAACATATGGAACATTGAGGTCTTTATGGATAAACTTATTTAAGACAAAGTAAAGAGCATTAAGGATTTTTCGAAGGACTTTGGATTGTAAGGATTGGATACGAGATGAGTTAGACGGTTTAGTGGAGCTCCAAAGCTCAATTCCATATGTCCGAAAAAGGTCTGATAACTGTCATGTAAATGAGGCTTTTGTAGAAAATCGGAAGTTTTGAACGTTTTTCTAGTAAATGTTGAAGAATTCGAAAACGAAGAGCAGTTTACTGTCGTTTTAGTCTTGTATGTAGATTCCAAGTTAAACGTGTCCTGGTAAAGTTAATTATGAAAAGGTCAGAAAATACTTGATAATTAGTATCAATTATCAGAAATAGCCTCTGAGGTAATCCATCACAATAGCTAAGGCTGCGATAGGACCCTGAGAACCTCAGTCGTAATTCCTCGATTAATCTACGATCTATTGTCTCTATTGTCAGCCGGATCCCAGCTGGTCTCTCTTATGAAGACTTAATCACTATTTCAATCTATTCAATGTCAGGATTTCCGCCGATAAGCTAAAGTGCATCATTATCAATAAGAATTAGTTTTATCAGTTAAATAGTACCGTACTAATAGCAACTAGTATTCTAATAATCTTTAAAGACATTTATACATATCAATGCATTACTTTACTAGCACCGCATTTTTACCTTACAATTTTAAGTGATTCACCATACTTGAAAGACAGTATGGTTTCTTGTTGTTTCCGACTGATCCATTATTAAGGCTTATTTACATGACATTAATTAGACCCATTTTGGAAATATGGTGTTGAGTTTAAGGGTCCATTTGAAACAATTGTTTCAAGTGGCAGCAATTTATATTTAAAATTAAAGTAAATCTAATGTTCTACAACTTTGATTCTGACATTTTCTTTTGTTGTATGGAATTAATTTTATAGGAAATTTAATTAGCTTAATTTCGATTCCATACGTATTATTCTAGATTCCACAGTTTTCGAGGTAACTCCCCCCCCCCCTCAACGTAAGCTCATCCCCCAGGGGCGGGGACTTCTAACTACTCCTAACGAAGCTATCTATTAAAAAAATATTGGATATTTTATGCACTCTCCACCCATCATTTCAGCACTTATTGACTGGGCTACTAATGTTCCATATGTTGCTGATATGGCCTAAAACAAATACCTACCCTTTCATAGTAAACTCGAATCCACTAGCCTCCTAACTTGCCTCACATTCAATTCCCGGTAATGCTTCGCGGCGTCTGATAAAGATTTTTTTTTTCATTCCCCATTTTTAGTAGCAAAATTATATACCGGTTGTTATAGGTTCAGAAAAGTAAATGTTGACCTTTTGCTGTATTTAGGATCACATTGTAAGACCTGGTCAATAATATCTGTAATTCGGGATTTACGGAGACTGAAAGTTTATTTTAGGTGCTGGGGTACACCTAATTCTTGATTCACCTAACCTAAAAAACTACACTTAACACTAAAAGTTGATGTCTTTGAGGGTCACATCACTGACCCGAGTCCTTATTAGCTCTTAATGGTTGTGGGTCTCCGCTACGGTCCGACTGGAGCCGGGTCGTTGTCACTGAGAGAGTTTCCTTACTTTTTATTGGCATGTCATTGTAAACATTTTCCTCAAATTTACTTGTTTTATATAATGTATACATTTGTAAATATCAAAAATAGTTTACAAAACAAAATACACTAGCTTCCACCGATCCTGACGATGCTTCCCGAAATCTATTTAGTTCATATTTGTACTATCCATACGTATATGATTGAAATGGCTATGTTCAAACATGCTATAAATTGTAGGGAGGGCTGAGGAATGAAGACAGGGATAGAGATAGAGGCTATTGTTATTCGATATCGATTCCGAAGCCGTTGATACAATTTTTTGTCGACACTCTGCCTCCTTTGAGCGCTTTGTGACTGATCGGATGACATTGTGTTCCTAGCAGCTGTGCCCGCATCCTATCTATTCTATATCTTTTCTTCCTTTCAGCTAGATCTAGGGCGCTCATTTTTCTTACTCCTTCCAGTGTGACAATTTAAAAATAATGTATCTATATGTATCCTTCTAAAAAAACACTGGTGTAGCGCAGCCAGCTGAATTTGAAGGGTATAGTTTATTCAAATAGCAATAGATACAACCTTTAATGCATATATATATATATATATATATATATATATGTGTGTGTGTGTGTGTGTGTGTGTGTGTGTGTGTGTGTGTGTGTGTGTGTGTGTGTGTGTGTGTGTGTGTGTGTGTGTGTGTGTGTGTGTGTTTGTGTGTGTGTGTTTGTGTGTGTGTGTGTGTGTGTGTGTGTGTGTGTGTGTGTGTGTGTGTGTGTGTGTGTGTGTGTGTGTGTGTGTGTGTGTGTGTGTGTGTGTGTGTGTGTGTGTGTGTGTGTGTGTGTGTGTGTGTGGTGTGTGTGGGTGGGTGTGTGTGTGTGTGTGTGTGTGTGTGTGAAATAAATGTGGTATGTAAAAACAGTGTTCTGAATTGAGCTGTTTGCTAAAGGGTCCACTTTAAAGGTAGTCAGTAAATACCATTGCGATCAATGGTATATAAAGGATTATTGAATAAACTCAAACATTTCAGGTGTCAACATTTGACATTCTTTCCTCTTTTAATAAATATATCATTTCACTCTTATAATTTCTTTTCTTTATCCGTAATTTTATTATAAAATTTTCATTTCAAATGATTCTAATTCCACCCATTCACTTGACCTTTTAAAATCGAATATCAGTTCTATCATAGTTCACCTACAAATCTTGGAAAAATGGTTTGAATAATCAAAAATCTGGCCGAATCCTGATAAATCAAACCATATAACGTTCACCCTGAGAAAGAAAGACTGTCATCATTTTTAATGGTACACATATTTTCATATACGTTCAAAATATTATTTTCTCAGGTAACATATTATTTTAAATATCGCTCGCTTTCATTCTCCGTCTTGAGGACATTCACTCTCTTGAATGATCACCATAGTGCTTGCTTTCAAGGTGAAAGGTTGATCAACCATAGTATTCTCGACGATCGCGCACGCACCTCACCTAAAACTATCCTAGACTTTAGGTTTTCAAAGAATCTAATTTGCTCTAAAATTATCTTTTTTTTGGTAAGAAAAAGTATTTAATTAAGAGAAAAATTATTTTAAAATTCTTCAACACCATTTAACAATACTACTATACTATTTCACAAAATGGAAAATAAAACTAAATTACACCAAATCACAGCACATAACCTTTACATTCACACATGATTCTTGCCCAATTGTGCAACGGGTATTAGTGCGACCACTGGAAGATTAAGTTGGAAGAAACGTGGATTTGAATGGGCACGTAGCTTGCCATAGAAGGACAGGTATCTTGTTTAGGCTAAATCTGCGACATATGGGACATTTTGATTTGATTTAAATAAATTAAAAAAGATTAATAATGAAACTTATTTAATCTATATTTCATACATTATATTTCAATATCTTTTATGTAATTTATCAATATTAAATTAATTATTGCAATACGAAATGATGTAATAATAATGTAAAGCATACATCAAATCTGTTAACCCGTGCTGTTTACAAACAAGCAATGTCTCATATACATAAATTTTCCATTTCCGGCTTGTTCTCCATTGCATCGAAGCGGGGAATTATTAAAGTAAATACTTATTTGTTTAATATGACAAGTTATGCTAATACTTGCCTAATTACTAGTAAAGACTCAGAGACACAACTGCCTTTTGAGATAAAAGGTTTACCCTGAGCAAGAAGTCGATTACTGTGTAATTTCCATCTTAAAGAGGGCAGTAAGATGGCGTAGAAAGCAGAAGAAGATGAAGGCAGGAGCGAGGTCAGTAAACCGAACTCAACTCGGCTGCTTCTTTTTTTCTGCAAATGGAGGGAGCTTTTTTCTTTCAAATGGCAGGGGATGGGGACATTATCTAGGGGATGAAAGCTTTGTTAGGAATGAGCCCTCAGTTTATTTTAAGTTGTTTTACATGGAAAGAATAATTTTAATTTATTTATATGTGAGGTAGCTGTTTGTAGAATTTTCCATTTTAACTAAATTAAATAGTTTTCTTATTTTATAGAGGCAGTAAAAAAATTATTGTAAAACACACCTCAGGAACATACTAAATCTAAAAATATTAGAGCCTTTTAAATTATATTATAAATATTTATGTCTACTTTTAACCGTCTACAATTGCAACATATTACATTGATACATGTTTTGGTAATAAAATAATTTACACTACATAGTGAGTTTAGCTATAATGACTATAAATTGGAATGCATTTCTAACATTGGAGTTTAGTGAACCTTTTAATTCTTTTCTATCTAATCCTTACAGTCCAAAACCCTCTAACTCCCTTATTTTGACAAAAACTGTCTACAACTATTCCTCCTACGGTTTCATATCCACACAAATCGACCACTTTGTCAACTTGTTTCCCATTCAATCCCCGATAACCCTAAGAAATTTCTGAAAAAAGATAACTTTGTGACACTATAAAATATAACCGTTTTGAAAATTATAGTGACTGTAGGTTGATTATTATCCGTTTCTGTTGAGTAATTATTTTATCTCACTTTTGAATTTATACTCTCTCACCATATCTTATTTTAGGAACTTGGTTGCAGTTGTAGTAGGCAACTCACAGCAGTATGATTGGGTACCACCAAATATTTATTTTTATGTTTTACATAACTATAATCCAGCCCAGCAAGTCAATTATAAAACATACATATATTATTGACTACAATTGACTTTGTTATTTCAGATAACGTGGGTTCGTCGTAGAGACTGGCACATCCTCACTTCGGGTATGTTTACTTACACCAACGATGAGAGGTTCCAAGTGTTGCACGCAGAAGGCTCCGACGACTGGACGCTGCAGATCAAGTACGTCCAGAAACGAGATAACGGGACCTACGAGTGTCAGGTCAGTACTAGATCCTAATAGAAATAGAATTTATGATATGAACATTTGATTCAGTACGATTGTTAAAGTATTGAGGGATTATATCAGGGCCGTAATCTGATAAGTATTCTTCCTTTATAAGTTCCATACCTGTACGAATCCACTAGTTTCCCGACTTATTTCTTACTCGAGTTCCAACTACACTCTGAGAGTTCTGAAAAAAGAGATGGCCTAAGGATGTTCTAAATCGGAACTTTTATTAGTGCTACCAAGAGGTTGTTTAGTGTGCAATTTAATCATTTTTCCACACATTTATAAGTCTATACTATTATATAAAAGGACAAGGCATTTTTGTTTGTGATCACTAATCGTGAATACTACAAAACCAATATTTGCCAATTTTTAACCACATCATCTATATAGTTCTAAAAAAGGTTCAGCAATAATAAAATCTACTGATTTTCAATTAGTTCGGTATTAAAAAAGCGAAGTTTAAAAATCGACCGATAGGTGGAGAGCGCCATTCTACATGAGAGGTTGCAAAGGCACGGTGTTATACCCAGCTTTATACAGCTTATATATAGCTACGAAAAATCATAATAATAATTACGTATATTTAATCAAATTGTTATTAAAAAAATATCTAAATATTTAATGTGACATGTGGATCCCAGTGAATTTAGAAAATCGACTAATCCCATGCGTGAAAATATCATTAGGGAACTAATGATTATTAGTAGCATGCTACAATACAAGATTTTGATCAATAAACAAATAAAACTTTAAATTATTATATAGTTTAAATTATTTAAGTTATTTACTTGGGGGGGGGGGGGGGGGGTTGAGGCCGCGATGGGGGATGCTAGTTGTATATATTTTATAAAAATGTAAATATTAATAAATATCAGATTGTAATACTTACTCAATTAAAGGTTTTATTTAAAAACAAAATAATAATAATAAATAATAAAAAATCAAAATCAGGCCCATTCTATAAATCAGAAAAAAATTGTTTCATATTCTGATGAAATAAAGAGTTTCGAAAATTGATCAATTTTCGACTTTCACATGGGTTGAGATCTAGGATTCAGTATTATTTGAATTATACCAATACTCCAGCTCAGTGGAAATAAAAGCCTTTGTTTAACAAAGAATTTACAAGAGACGAGAGAGTAACCCCTACAAAATATACTTTTAGCAGGCGAGGGGTAGTTACACGTTAAAGCCACAATTAATCCGATTACCTGGGCCAATCAGTGGAGGAGATTTCTTCTCTCTGAGTAAGCCGCTTATCACAGCCTATAGGAATTGGGAGCATTCGTTATATTTTTAACACTTCACATCTAAGGTGTTTTTTAATTTTTTTTTCACATTTCTTCCTTATTTAATTAATTTATTTATATAAGGGTGGAGTAATTTAGTATTCCCTTGGACTTCAAATTTTCATCAGTACAGGACGTTATTGGAGAAACCACGGAATGAATCTAGTCTTTCTTAATCTGATTACAGTAAACCCATACCAGACCAAAAAATAAATAAAATAAAAAATAAAGGAGCCTCAAGAGAGAATCAAAACTGTTGACAACACATCCCTTTGGGCTGAATCCAACCCTCCAGATGAGGAAGAGCTAGATGAGCTTGTTGCAGCTATGAAAAACAACAAAGAAGCGGGGTATGATTGGATTGTGGCAGAAATGTGGAAGTTGACAGGGGATGATTCCAGAAAGAGATCAGGGTGTGTTGTCAACAGTTCGATTCTCTCTTGAGGTTCCTCATAGTTTAATAGGGTTTCGAAGTATGTCGCAAATATTTCACAGTTTTCCTCTTTGGTTTGTGCCAATCTGGCGTCTTCTCTTTTTAGCACTAACCATTGGGGTGTGTAGCCTCTGACCATCTGTTGAAAAGCTGTTTAGAACAATCTGGTGTCAATATTTTTTTGAAATTCTTTGAAATGAAAACTTGTTTATTTTTTTTTATTTTTTTGTCTGGTATGGGTCTATTGTAATTAGATTTGGAAAGACGAGATTCGTTCCGTGGTTTCTCCAATAACGTCCAGTACGGATGAGAATTTGGAGCCAAAAGGAATACTAAATTACTCCACCCTTATACAAATAAATTAATTAGGAGGAAGCCTATGAGGGGGATTGCCTGGACGGGGGAAACGAAACATAGGCAATCAAAAATAATGAAGGAGAAATTCATATAAAGTAAGAACAGAAGGAAGAATCCATAATCATGTTATTCGCGTGGTCTTTAAGGCCGTTTCGTGTAAAAAAAAAAAAAAAAAAAAAAAAAACAATCAAGTGTTCAGAGCTCCGAAAAAATTACAAAAACTTATTTACACGACAGTAATTAGACCCCTTTTGGAGATACAGAGTCGAGTTATTCTTCTTGTATCCAATCCTTACAATCCAAAATCCTTTGTAAGATCCTCAAAAAATATTGTTATGTAACTAAAAAACTTATCCATAAAGATCTTTATGCCCCATATGTAGCTAATTCGATCCAAACCAGATGCCTTATCCTTTCATAGTATACTCCTATCCACTAGTCTCCCAACTTGCCCAACACTCAATTCCCAATAATCCTCCGAAACGTTTGAAAAGAAAGGTTCTCTGCGCTCTACTATAAAGCGCTCTACTGGTGGGTAGTTCTTTATACGTTATTGTCATGCCATTGTAATGATTTTCCTCAAATTCCCTTGTATATAATGTGTGCAGTATAAAAAGATATTTTGTTGTTTTAAATGTTTAAAATTTAAAAGTAGTTTAGTATGAATTATACAGGAGGCAGTAAGTACATACTATTATAAACAATATTATGAGGTCAATAATTTTATTCTCACGTGCAGTCATTAGTGGATTGTAGGAAAATTTATTTCAATTATTTTTTATTATTATTATATTTTTTTTGGGGGGGGGGGGGGGTGAGATGGTTCGACATGCGAGTTATTATTAGAAAATAATAACTGTTGACCCTGAAGTGACAAAGTAGCATAATATTTCCTGGCAAAGCTAGATACAAATGAAAAAGTTGTATTAATTCTTTGACGGCCGCTAGCCGTATTTTGGACGGCGTATAACTTTTATTTTCTTTCACTTCCCAAATGATGCTTAGTGATTTTTTTTTAATAATTATTATAATTATAAGTTTGTTAATTTATAAGTGAAAAAATGTACCGTTAAAAAAATTAATTCCTAATATTTTTTTTTTCAAATTAATTATGCTATCTTACTAAACATTAAAAAAATATATTATGAACAACTATAACATTATGATTTTAATAATTATTGGTTATTCTTAATAAGCAATAATAACATTATGAACTCCCGCCGCTAACTGCTTCAATCGAATGTAAGCAACCCTCACATACTATTTTTGAAAGTTTTCTGTACACAAACACTGGGCACGTTTCACGTGATTTTGTAGAATGCGGTTTTTCTTGATTACGTTTTCTACATGTATCTCTAAGCCGAAGAAGTTGCAGTTTTTTCGACATCTTCAATAGCTCTTTGGGTATACCGTACATTCAGAAAAGATGCCACATCAAGTGGATTTTTTTTTTTATCTCTGCCCTGGGATACAATTGCTCTTTCATGAGTCCTTGGGCCAGAATTATTAGAAATACATTCCTTCTCAAAATAATGAACTGAACATTATCTTTGTGTTGATCCCTTATTATGTAATACGAAATTACCATCGGCCATCTTCTTGATAACCTTTTTACTCGATAACTAGAGCATATTTTTTTAACATTATCAACCTCGTCTTTGGTCATATTATGGAATATAATCTTTGCAGGCTTACTGGTTTTATTTTCGATATAATTATAAATACTTGTGAACATTTGTATTTCATCAACAGATACTTAGATAAATAATAACTAATAAAAACTTGAGTTCAATAACTCCAATTCCTACTTACTTTTTGTTACAGTTTTGTCAACCAGGAGCTAGACGTACTGCGGACAGATCACAATTGTTTACACTATAACTTTACAGTAAACAACTGACATTTTTTTTTACGATCTCATTATATTGGACCAATAGTTGGTAGAATTAATTGTACCGAAATAGCCAACGGAAATTTCCATAGCGACAGGGTTAAAAACGTTAAAGCATTAAAAACAGTTTCCTTATTAATGCCAATTTCATAAGGTTTTGTTACTTTTTTTAAATGTATATAGTCGTATATTATATTTTGTGATGTAAAGAAAACGAAATTTCGTTCAAGTGTGCATCGATATATCGATCTATCGTGTGAAAACACTTTGACATTTTGATATATCCTGTATCGTTACCCATCACTAATTATGGCACTACGATATACGCGATGCAATTCCAACTACCATCCCTAAATTTTAACGTAAGTGGAAATGTCAATATATTAAATTTTAATAGGTTTACTCTTTATTTAAGTTATTACGTAGTTAAGTTGTGTGCTGACTCGGTTGAGAATCAGGTACTAAGATATGGCGTCGAGTTGAGGAAGAGTGTACGGCTAGGGCAGAGGCTTACCCAGGAAAGTCCTGATCCTCTTAGTGTCGTCTCCTCCCATCATCGTCCTCATTTGTGGTTCATTATGGCTTTCTGAATCCTGTAGGATGTGGATTCCCTTAAAATCATTTTCCTGTTTCAGGTTTTATGAGATATCCTAGATCATTTACAATAATACTTATTTATAATCTGCCTTACTCATATTTATTGTTGAGTTTATTAAAAAAATCATTCATAATTACTTTGCCTAGTTTCCTTATGGTTTGAAAATAATTCACTTGGTTCGCACGGTCTCATTAGTCCTTATTGTTTTTTAAATGTTCAATCGTTACGCAAACTCCAAAGACACATACCTTCGAATATTGGATAGCGATGGGGCGGGGCTACCTCGAAACCGCCTAAAAGAGGTTGCGAGGAATTCTAAATAGAAATTTTTCGGTACCAAAATTTTACAATTCCTGATTCTTGATACCTATACTTGAAAAATTAATCTATATGAAAAAAAAATCCATATGAGAGAAAAAGAATAAAAACAAATGAATAGATAAAAACAAATGCAATATATAAGTTGATTTACATACATTATCATTTATTATCTAAAAAATATAATATATTAGTTAATAGCAATTTGGAAATTGCTTTGAAAGCAACAAGAGATTAAGCGTTGAATTATGGCTGCTAATAGGTGCTACTATGGTCTTCATAAGCTTCAAGAAAGCAATTCTCTCTCCAGAACAACAAAGATACAAATATATAAAATCTTGATCAGGCCCGTTCCCGCATACTAATCAGAATACTGGACGATGACAAAATCCCTAGAATTGTCCCTAGTGAAATTTGATTCTGAGAAGGATTTTTGGGCGGGATATGGTTATCTATGATTATTTAGAAAAATAGCTGAGCTCATGGATCTCTATAAAGACCTGGATATTTTACAGTTTATTAAATCCGGACGTCTTAGATGGGCAGGGCATGTTCCTACAATGAGCAATAATTAAATCCTCAAAAGGCTCCTAAATGAAAAGATATTTGGACGCAGAAAAGTGGGAAGACCTCGCCTGCGGTGGGTGGATTGTGTGGCTGCAGACGCGGAAAAAATGTTAAGAATAAGAAATTAGGAGAGGAGCAGCACTAGACAAAGAAATTTGGCGGCTCAGACCAAGGGAGGCCTTAACTCTTCACGAATTTTAGCGCCTAGAAACAACAATTTGGAAATCGTATAATAAAATAATTCATTTTACAAATTTTGATTGAAAAGGTTTTGCATTCCATAGGTTCTTTTTAATGATTTATTGTTTAAGAAATCATTAATGTTCTACTTATGTATTCAGAACAGGATAGTTTGAACATCTAATGAAATTAAAAATCGTCGTTATCAGGAGACGTACAACTGAGATTGACAAAAAAACATGTAATTAAATGTTACTATTATCTTGATAAACTTATTTCATTAGTTTGATTAATATTACTTCTTCACTTTTCAATCAAAACACATTACTTCAACAATTTAATACTTGACTTGCAGAAGCAATGATTTATTTTATCAATATGGAGAATAAGTACTTGAAAAATCACTATATAAACCTCAGAGTTCCTTAATTAAAAACATAGTACATCAGCTCATGCACAATGTAAATCGGTGTCGAAAATTAACTTTTTTTAATCCTGTGGCAGTTGTTTAACAAGAGTTTTTTTTTCTTCAAATTTTGACTTCTAACCTTTGTTTTTATTTTTTTAAACCTTTGTTTGATACAACTTCAGTTATAAAAACCGTGCAGTTTTGATACAACTTTATCAAAACAAACACAATATAAAACACCTCAATCGCCCTTCAAAGCCAATGTTGAGAACTTTGAGATCTTCTCAATACGAACTTTCGTCTTTGCAAGAGTGATTTCCGACATTTTAGGAGCAAACAAATAAACAGTTACAAAACGATGTGTCTTGGTAGACACTGCGGGAGAAACTTAGTTTGGAATGATGGTAGGAAGAAGAATAAGAAAAGTCATATAATATCCCAAGTATTTGAACGTTTATTAAATTTTATTTCTCTTTTGTCTGCTCCCGGATTTTGAAAAAATAGAAAATTTTTAATTAAATCAAGAATTCGCGTGATAAATATGATATATAGTAATCATTTTTTTTTTTAATACATGGTTTAAAATATAAATTAGATTAAAATATAATTCAAATTATTATCAATTAATGAGTAGAGATAATAAATACTTGGAAAAGTGCGTCTTTCTATATTATCATACCTTTCAGTTTAAAATAGATTTTGTTTCTCTTCGTTGAATTAAAAATTGCTAATAAAAACGGCGATTAGCCAGCCGGCCAAGCCTTGCTTCGGTTAGAATTCGGGTGACATCGGCAATGTTCAATGCATTTCGTTAATAGCTTCAGTACATTAGCTACAGATTTTTTGTTGATATAAGTTTTTTCTGATTTTTTAACAAACGAGCCGGTAAGTAACGGAGTGTTTTTTTCAATGTTTTTTTTTTTTTAGCATAAAGTTGAAGTCAGCAATTTACTTAGCTTGGATAGTTATTGAGACACTTTGAATTTAATGTTTTACGGTATTTCGTATTTAACTGGAACACAAAAATATCTTAAAAGTAATTATATATAAAAACGTAGTTAAATTGCTAGTAGTGGTTTCCTTTGAATATCTCAGCATTTTTATTACATTTTAATTAGGAATTAGTACTTTTTAATTATAATATGAAACCAAACCTGTGATTAAAAAAAAGTAGTTTATCAAGTTGTTTATGAGTTATTGTAGAGGTTATCAAGTTTATTTTTTTGTTAATGCCATTTGGATATTTAAGAATAGACTTCATTATATAAAACGTTTTATTACATATATCACAATTTTAAGTTCTCAAATCACTCCGACAAGATACGTCTTCGACAATAGAAGTAGCTGCATTTGTTCCTAGAGCAGATGATGGCCTAGAAGATCGCCTGACTGTTCTAATATTGCTCTGGGGGAAGACAGTTGTTGCTGAAGATAACCACGAGGTGAGCCATCACGTGAGAACGACACCGGCAATCCGACCAAACAAAAATTGGCCTACGGAAAAGTAGCCGCATTATTCCTATCCCTCAATCTTAACGTAGTTTCCTTCTGAATCAGATATTCCGTCCACAACCAAGATAGAAGACTATATGGATAACATATTCTTTATATTCTATATTGTTGATGTTCTTGTTTGGTTTTTAAAATTGGTTAAACAATTTCTGATAGCATTTATTGCCATTATAATTGAACTTACCCGTAACAGCAATTATAACTTTGTCATACTAACTTTAAATTCACCATACCGGTTTTTAAATTATTGCAATAACTGCAATTTATACGTAATTGTTCCATTTAAATTATGTCAATACCAACCACATTAAAAAAAAAAAAAAATTCTCCCTTGATATACCATACGTCTATACGTCCATACGTGACATATACCATACGTTCTCGACCTTAAATTTTTGGAATTCTATCGCAATCTTTATCCAGTTCCTTATATAAGTATATCTCTTATAAGGTTATAAGAGATAACCGTCCTCACCAACTAAAACGGCAGAGGCACTAAGACCTTTTGTTAAATGTATTTATGTTGGAGTTCTGGCAATGGTCAGCTTCTCTACTCACGCCCTAAGTTAATGTACTGTAGCGCTGTCACTCAGACTCCTGGGTTTTTTAGATCAGTGATAGCTGAGAGAGAAGAGCTGGAACCTCTCTGTGCCTGGCTTTTCCCTTCATAAGTGGAGGGACGGGTCTGATCTGGAGATTTCTAGGATTAATGTATATTGTAAATAAACTATGATTGTATTTTTTACCTTCAATTTAATTGTGTCTTATTTTTTACAATTACTATTATTTAAATTTGTTTTTACATATGTATTTTTTTTTTAATTTATATATTTCACTTATTCATATATTTTATATTTTATATTATTTATGAATAGCATAGTTCTTTTCTGTTCTCTCTTTTCTTTCTTCTTTTTTATTTTTTTTTTACTGTACATAGTGTGTGGATGTAATCATTATGCCGTCTATATTAGTTATTGCCCACATTTGTGGCATATTGTAATAATTACTCAATAATAAAGGGCTTGAAGGATGGATGAGGAAGAGACTTATGACCTTGTTATGACTCAAACTATGTCCTGTCGCTATTCTATGCTCGAGCCCATTCATTTCTCTTGATAAGCTCACCGTTTTTCAAATACTTAACTTTCTTTATTCTGCATGTTTTTTTACCGCTTTCGATTTTTCATGTCTCAAAGCCCGCAGAATATCGTGTTACAGGAAATGAGTCCTGCCATGAACCTCCTTGCTTTCACAGCTTGACTCGTAAAATAAAATAATATTATTTCCTAATATTATAAAAACTAATAAGTATATCCTCATTCATTAATACTCAAGTTTTATTTATTTAGAGGATTATATTTAAATTTAAAAATATAAATTTATTAAATTCAAACTAAAACGTTCGCTTACAATTTACATTGAATAATTATCACTGCCTAGGCTGTTTATGACATTGCCGCTGCACCGACCCATAACAAAGTATCAGGTATCCAAACGTGTTTAAATTCCTGTTTGCTACCTCTTCAATACATAACAAATTTAGAAATGAAAATTCAAATTTTATATTATAATACCCTTAAATGTCTATAAAGAAACTTGGATGAGCGATCTGCTCAAATGTAAAAAAAAAAAAGTACATTAAATAAAAAAAATTAATCGCATTTTGAATTTTATTTGATCTACAGGTTTGAATAACTTGCCTTCAGGTGGACTTGGCCCTCCCTGAATACTCATTTCCTCCCTTCCCTCTTTCCCCAAATGCTGTGGACTCCTCCCTCTAGAGATTCTTTGAAATATTTCATAAAGGATTCCCTTAGAGTTCAATATAACTTAATAATTACTGATGGTATGACGGTTTTCTCAATTAATTCCATATATGGATATCCATTACATTAAATACCAATAATACTAAACTATATTTTACATAAGTTTAATTATAGTTTCAAAATCAAAACAGTTTGTTACAGAGTTACAGTTCATAACTATGAGGTTTTAATGGATTTGAATGGGGTAGTTAGGGATAGAGTGGAATGAGTGGAAGGAGGTGACTAGCCATCAATAAGAGAATAGAATTAATAGAAGGATCAATGCAATTAGAATTAATGAATTAATTGCCACTTTTATTTTGATTATTTTATTAGAATGCAAAACATTCATCTTCAGTTCTGAGGAGATCTAACAGACATCTGTGAACAGAAGATAGAAACTAGTATTCTCATAAAATAATCCTAATAGAAGTGGCAATTAATTCATCATTCCTAATTTTTTTTTTTTTTTTCTCTTTCAGATTGTAATTCACACCTGTTATTAGGGTAACAATCAGTGAATGTGATGTGAAATTGAATACTACAGGCCTTGTATGCGTGTGGGAGACTAGCACTCAATAGTACCTCCTCCTGGCATGGGGGTTAAAGAGATTTATTTGAGCAAATCTCTCATCCAGCTTCTTTTAAGCCTTCTGAGAGTATTTCCAGGTATGTCAGTCGTGGCCATGTCATTAATGAGTATGTTGTTATGTCCATGAAGTCTGTCATGAAACCGTCTATAAAGGTCATGTATATGTTCCTTTACTGTGGATATTTCTAAATCAGTGTGAAGTGTGTGGTTTGAAACGTACCAAGGTGATTTCGTGATTAGTCTGAGTAATTTTGATTGGAATATTTGTATTTTTTGAAGGTGTGTATTTTTTGCAGTCCCATATATTTGTGTGGCGTATGTCCATATGGGTTTAAGTAAGTAAGTGTATGTATTCAGTCGTTGTCGGAGTTTAATGTCGACCGTTTATGAAGCATTGGATACAGAAGTTTTAATCTCTTGGTTAGACTGAGACGTTTTTGTTTTACGTGTGGGCCCCAGGTCATTCTTCTATCAAATGTAAGTCCTAAATAATGAATTTCGTTTGTTTGTGGTATGGGTTGATTGTCGATGAAGACAGGTGGACAAGAGTCTTGTCTGAGTGTAAAGGTTATGTGCTGTGATTTGGTGTAGTTTAGTTTTATTTTCCATTGTTTGAACCAGTCTTGTAGTATTGTTAAGTGGTGTTGAAGAGTTAATGATGCAATTTTGGGGTCTTCATGTCTAGTTAATATTGCTGTGTCATCAGCGTATGTTGCTGTCAATGTTTGAAGGCTAAGTGGCATATCGTGGGTGTAAAGAATATATAACAGTGGAGCTAGTATTGACCCCTGTGGTACTCCGGCTTTTACTGCATACATAGAGGAGATTTCTGAACCTTGTCGGACAGAAAAAAATCTATCAGAGAGAAAAGATTAAAGGATCAGATAATAGGTAAAAGGAAGAAGATTTTTCAATTTAAAAAGAAGTCCGTCATGCCAAACTCTGTCAAATGCTTGAGCTACATCTAGAAATGCCCCAGTAGCATATAGTCTTTTCTCGAGTGAGATTGATATGAAATCCGTTACACGGTGTAGTTGATGAACTGTTGAGTGAAATGAACGGAATCCAAATTGATGTGTAGGCAGTACTTGTTTATCTGTCAGTATGTCTAGTATTCGTCGGTAAAATAATTTTTCAAAAACTTTAGAACACAAAGGAAGTAGGCTAATTGGTCGGTAGGAAGAAGGTGAATCGGTGTTTTTGTTTGGTTTATGTATCATGGTAATATAAGAAAATTTCCATTGAACTGGGAATTTCGTAGTCCTGAGAATTGCGTTGTAAAGTGTAGTTAGAAAGACTATAGCTTTTTTGGGCATTTTCTGGAGAAGGTCAGCGGTGATTAAGTCAAATCCTGGAGCTTTTTTTGGTGATAGCTTTCTGATTTCTTGCAATACATCAGAAGGAGTGAAAGACAGTGGTGGTAATGTCAATTGAAGGGGAGCGTCTAGAGTTTCTTGTAGGTAATTGTCATGTTCATTGTCTTGGTAGTCTGTATGTGGTGTAAAAACAGTCGACAAATGTTCAGCAAAGAGTTCAGACCTTTCTTTGTCCGACACCACCCAGGACCCATCTTCTTTTCTGAGAGGCGCTATCACCTAAACGTTATTTAAAGATGCAATAGCATAGTTAAAATATTTCTGTTTTTGATAAACGGTTTTAATAAGAAATGCTGTAACTACGCATCCTTCAAATAATTATAAAAATATTCCTATACCTAATTATTTAAGTTTGTAGTATGTATATATAAAATATATGTATTGTAAGAATCAAAATATATTTTAAAAGATTATTCAGTAGACTAAAAATGAGTAGTGATAAAACAACAGAGAAGGTGCTGATTATGAAGTCAGTGAAGAAAAAGGAAAAGGAGTTTTCGAGAAAGAAAGGCCCTCTGGTAGTCCAGAATCCGGTAAGGCAACATGTTTAGTTATTGATTTAGAATTATTGATCAATCCCAAGGCAGATTAAGAAGCAGTTATTTTAGGATGGTAAGGTAAAACATTATTGAAGTGGATTGCATTTGCGAATTTGTAGTAGAGCGGGGAATGGCTCGATGTTCAATGAAGAAAACGTAGTTTGTACAATGCATTTTTTTTTCTTTCTTTTTTTTTTTTTAGTTCATGAACTAATAAATTTACAGAACATAGTCAATTGAAGTAAAAAAACTTTTGATTATTAAATGAGTGCGTGACCTATAAATATAATTTTATGTTAGTGTTAAATCTTTATGATACTGAGGAGGATATATGGTCCCATCAAAGTAGGCGAGACGTGGAGGAGACGAAAGAATGTGGAATTATACGAGCTCTTTGATGATAGCGAGATCTCCAAAATCATAAAATTGGGAAGACTTCGATGGGCTGGCCATCTAGCCAGAATGGATGATGGCGAGATTCCAAAGAAGGTGGCCACAGAAGAGATCTTTGGAACAAGGAGAGTGGGACGGCCGAATGTAAGATGGATGGATGGTGTGACAGAGGACGCTAGGACTCTTCTCGGCGTGCGGGACTGGAGGACTGCTGCACAGGATAGAGCCAACTGGCGGAGGCTACTTGAGGCGGCCCGGGCTCGGTGACGAGTTGTTGAGCCGGATATTGTATTGTATTGTTAAATCTTTATTGTACTAGTAGTTGTAATGTTATTGTTTTTATACATTGAATTTGTGATAAGATGTATAATTTTCCTGTTTACAATTTTTTTTTTTTTTTTTTTTTTTTTTTTTTTTTTACAAAATAGCTCAAACATGATTACACAAAGCTTCACTTTTGGTTGGCACGTTTGCACTTGTTCCAAGGAGCCTTTAATTTTTCTCTCATTAGGACTCTTCGTTCTTCAGCCCACTTAGCCCCTGTTTTTTTCTTTTGATCTCTCTCTGATGAAACTTCCCAATTGTTCACTTTATTTATGTAGACGTTTTTATCTGTGATGTCTGTTTCTCCAATTCCTGCGTTTATGAGGTCGTGTATAATTTCTTATCCACCTGTTTGATTTGAGATTTGTTGTTGTTTCTAATAATTTCTTGGTGAATCTATGTTCGGGAAATCTGCGAATATAGCCGTAAATTTTTAAACGGCTTTTTCTGTTTACATTTTTATATATCATAAAACAATTCTTTTTTTTTTTTTTTTTTTTTTTTTTTTACCCCTCATATTTTTTTTTTTTTTTATTTATCATCTATATATGCAATAGTTCGAAAATATCCCTCAGATATTTCATCTCAAACATTCAGAGTATTTTTTTCAAATACTCTAACTAAACATAATTTGCCATTTAATAGTCAATTTTTTATTAATTTTTTTTTTTTTTTTAACTTGTATCTTATATTCAATACCATTATATTTTCATTCATTTCTACCATCAATAAACTTTAACTTAGATTTCGTTTATTTTTTCAATTTTCGGTATTTATTCGGGTTTTTTTTTTTTTTAATTTTCGTCAGAGCTCTACTAAACCATCCAATTTATTTCTTGTCCAATCCTTACTATATTAAATCCTTAATGCTCCATACTTCGTCACAAAGAAACTTATCCACAAAGATCTTAATATATGATATTTCTGACTTAGTTCAAACCAGATATTAATTTAGTACATCATTATATAGAACCTTTATAAGTGCTACCAATGGGCAGTTTCTTTAAAAACAAGTGATAATATTTTCTTGTATACAGTTGTAAATTTCAATCACTATAAAAAAATAAATAAATTAAAACAATATCTGGCCCCTTTATTTAGCTTTACAACCGATGACCATTAACACTATTGCCGGTACATTTAATACACAGTCATGCTTTTCTATTTTTTTTTTAATTTCTTTTATTTATAAAATTGACTAATCCCTCATAGACTAATGACTAGAAAAAAATAGTCCCATTGCGAATATAATAGAAGTAGAGAAAGGTCTTGTAAGAAAGAGGGAATAGTGAAGCTCTCCGCAAGGCAGTATCAGGACTGGCCCCGACTGTTTTGATGGTCCGAACATGACCCCGAGTCCAATCACACTTCTGGAGGCACCTTAGGAAGAAAGTTCTGAGGCAACTAGTTACTGCCGTTGTCCCTTCGGGCAGGTGAGCAGTCTCTCCGGGATACACCTTCTACTATATCCTCAACACACTCTTAGTCCAAGAGATTAACTTTCTTTTGTTCTTATAACTCAACACCTAATGTCTTTCCCTAGAGCTTGAATTCAACCTACATACGTAAATGGTACAAGTTCAATGAATTTTTTCAGAATTCAGAGCAATGCTAATCTTATACTTAATTTACCACAAATTATTTTAAAAAATGTATACAAAATACTAACAATTTATCAATGTCAACTCCAGCTAGATTACAATATAACAGTTGAATATAATAATTTGCATTGCTAGAGTGATGAACAATTACTGCACACAATTTTGTTTAAGAATGATTTTTACAAATAAAATATATAATTCCCTAGGCTCTTTCCCCTTCGCGCCATCTCCATCACCACCCTCAACATCTGGTTCTGAATCATGATATAGAACATTTTCTATTGACTTTTTACTCAAATTTAAATTTTCATTTGATTACCCGTTTCTTTCTACAATATCCAGAACCATCAACTTCAAACTTAATTTCTACAAATCCTCTGCGATATTTCTATGACATGTATTATTTGGGGACATTTTTTTTTTTTTTAAATTGTTTGATATGATTGTTTATAAAAACAACCATTTTAAACAATTATGTAATTAAATTTGACTGTCACATTGTAAATAAAAATTTATCTATTTTTAAATTTTGTTAACTATTATCAATCATAAATATATTTTTATTATTATTATTTTGAGTAAAATATTTTACATGTATTTTATTTTAAATATAGACTTACTGAATCGTTAATTGAATAGATTTAATATAAAATGTGGACAAAAACGGATGAAAAGCAGGATATTGAACTTGGTACTACTCATGCAATGGTATTAGCGCGATTGAAGGACTGGTAAATACTTAAAATTTATATCATGCGAACACATCACATTTACACTAGACATGAAACATGCTTTCCTGTGTACATCGATGATACTCAAAGTAAATTACTAAGGTATATTCTGATATAAGAATGACGTGGGGCCCGCACACAAAGAAAAAATACTAAACCTTAAATCTAAGACGAACTACTCTACCCACTACACAGACGACGAGCCATGTTAAAAACATAAGCAGTAAAAAACAGTTAAAAACATAAGCAACTTGAACTTATTTAATAAAACCCGTTTGGACTTAGGTTCTCAGGTTTATGATAGTACAAAAAAGACACACATGCAAAGACTGTTGACCTTTCAATCAAAAAGTCGTATATTTATCACACCTGCTCCTTGTTATGTTGCCAACTCAACTTTACATACTGACTTAAATGTACCATCAGCTTGTGAATACCTACGGACTTACTACAAACGATTCCTTAAAAATTTACATGGGCACAGAAACATGCTAATGATTGATAACGTTTAAAGGAGGGGTCACCTGTGGTTTAGTGGTTAGCATAGCAACCTACTAAACCCAAGATCGTGGGTTCGCAGCCCGACAGATGACCTTAGGATTTTTTAAAGGGAATAAAAAATCCTTAGCTATGCCGTCCTTCGGAAGGGACGTAAAATGGGGGTCCCGAGCCTGTGCGATGTCAGGTGCTCGTTAAAGATCCCTATTCTAATTATACCTGGATAGGCAAAATTTAGGACTCCCACCGTAGCATCGTCCGATTAGCCATAGCAGCATAAAGTGACGTTAAACGAAATAAACAAACAAACGTTTAACGGAGACTAAAAAGAATGTGGACTATCTACTTTATACTTAAGAACAACTTTGTTAACTTTACTTAAGTAAGTGAAAGCCAAGGAAGAATTACCGCTGGATATCGTTCTTTCTCAATACTTACATGTCACCTTTTTACATTTTTATTTATTAATTTAGCAGGTGTGGATGCATAAATGAAGATTAAAAAAAAAAAATGAATAAATAAACTAATATGACTCTTGAAAGCATATCGTTTATGCTACAATTTACCATCTATGCACTATAAACGAACCCCAAAATGTGGGTTTCATATGTTTTTCTAGCTATTAATAATTACCTAGAATTCTCTGATTTACAGATTTATTATTACTAATAGAGACATCTATGCACAATAAAAACTGGTACTAAAAACAATTTTTTTTTAACTATCTATAAATTTACGTACCTTAAAATATTATTGTTTCAATATTATCTTCAAAAAGAATTATGTATTATTTGTTTATAATTAAGAATATTTTTTTAAAAATATTTATTTTTAATTAATCAATTTTTTTTCCAATTGCATCGTCTACTGGATGCTTCCAATTAATCACACAGTACTCCTCGGCAGGTATAATACTACTGGCATGTAATTAGGTCAATTTAGAAATATGGAGTTGAACTTAGGGCTTCATTAAATCTTCAATGCTTCTTATATTGTCACAAATAAACTTAACCGTAATGATCGTAATGTCCTTTCTATTGTATATGTGGTCGAAAACCAATTACCTTTCCTAAGCTCCATACTCAATCGAATCCACTCGTTGGGAGACTTCCAATCCATTCCCGATAACCCTTTGGTGTGTCGGTATCCCTTGGACCTTCTAATATAGTACAATTTCAGAAATACTACAAATCGGTAGTTGCTTAACAAGGTATTGTAAATTAGGACTTGTTACTTTTTCCAAAGTAACTACTAAATTACTTTATACAGTCGTAAATATCTATAAATAAACAAATAAAAAAACGTTTTTCTTTGTCACTTTTGTGACATTTCATTTATTTTTTTATCGGTTTCGTATTCATTATAATTAGAATGTTACTGAGTAATAGGTAAGTGTACTAACTTAGTCAATTTGGATTGGGCTTTCTCAGACAAATAATATTCTCCATCATTCGTTTGCCAATCCTGATCCATCTTAGATACTCCAGTCAAATATCCTCTCCATTGAAAAATGGTGTCATAACTGGAGATTAATCCCAGAAAATAATCTTTACACTGCGTCGAAAACCTACCTCATGCTGTCCTACTGTATCCTTTAATGGAGAACCATTAAATAATAGTGAAGAAATACAAAACCTTGGATTTTATTTGGACAAGGGACTCTTATACAACATTCAAAAAACTAGAAGCTGCACGTTGATTTCGACTGCTGCTACACTTCCTTGACAAATCTTCGAATTTCCATATTCACCACTAAAACTTATCTAAACGACGATTATCAAACCTATTTTCACTTAAGGTTTAGAGTTATGAGGAACCACCAAACCATCCTTGGAAGAATTCCTCTCGTATCCAATTTCTCCAATCCAAAATCCTGAATACTTTACTTTGTCGCAAATGAACTGATCCATAATGACCTTAATATCCCAGATGACGCTGATTTGGCACAGACCACATACCTTTCCCTTCATAACAAACTAAATACTCATCCAAATCCACTTGTTGCAAAACTTACTATCTATTCCATTCCTTGCTAATCTCCGAGGCATCCGAAAACAGGACGGCCTCGGGATCTTCTTCTGTTGTAAATATTTTGTTAGATTTCAACCAATGCATAGTTCCTTCACAAATTTGAATATGTCATTATTTTGGATTGTATACCGCATATTTACCAGGTATATTTTTGTAATACAGTTCTGAATTTTTGTTAATGATAGATTTATTTTTATTTATTTATTTATTTTTTTTTAACATTATCAATTCAAATACTTAAAAATCAGCTGACATTCCAACTCATTCTACCACTGACCTTACCACTTACGCTGATGACACATGTATGTTATCAGTAAACAATGATCCCTTGATTGCCTCCCAAACACTCTAATCCCATATCCTAACCCTTCAAGAATGGTGTCAAAAATGGATAATCAAAATAAATCCAAAAAAATCCCACCAAATAACCTTTAGCCTTCGTCGTAAACCTACGACTTCCTGTCCAACAGTATCCTTTAACGTTATTCCACTAATCCCTGTTGAACAGATCCGAAACCCAGGACTCCACTTGGACAAACCTCTTACTTGGAATCCACAAACAAGACTAAAACCACAAGAAACTGCCCGTCGCTATCGACTACTTCAACATTTACTTGACAAACGCTCCAACCTTCCAATTAATTACAAAAGACTCATTTACATGACAATAATTAGACCAATTTGGACATACGGAGTTGAGCTTTGGGGCTCCACTAAACCATCCAATTCATCTCGTATCCAATCCTTACAATCCAAAATCCTTAGAAAAATCCTAAATGCTCCTTACTTCGTCAAAAATAAAATTATCCACAAAGATCTTAATATACCTTACGTTTCTGACTGTTAGCTCAAACCAGATATCAATCCTTTCACAGCAAACTCCACAACCATTCAAATCCATTAGTATCACAACTTGCTTCTCATTCCATTCCAGATAACCCTCCGAAGCGCCTGAAAAAAAGATGGCCTAGGGACCTTCTAATATAGTGCTTTAAGTGCTTTAAGTAACTTAATAAGTGCTACCAATCGGTAGTTGCTTTAAAAACAAGTGACGTGTCATTTTTATCTATTTTATCACATTTACTTGATGTACTTTTTTTTTTGTATATACAGTTGTAAATTTCAATAAATAATTAAAAAAAAAAAAAAATTTTAATTGTATTTCCCACCAAATAACCTTCAGCCTTCGTCGTAAACCTACGACTTCCTGTCCTAGAGTATCCTTTAATGTTATTCCACTAATCCCTGTTGAACAGATCCGATACCCAGGACTCCACTTGGACAAACCTCTTACTTGGAATCCACATACAAGACTAAAACGACAAGAAACTGCCCGTCGTTACGGACTACTTCAGCATTTACTAGACAAACGGTAAAAGCTCCCAATTAATTACAAAAGACTAATATACATGGCTGTGATTAGACCTATTTGGACGTACGGAGTCGAGCTTTGGGGCTGCACTAAACCAACTAATTCATCTCGTATAAGTGCTACTGATGAGTAATTCTTTTCAAGTTTTGTCATGTTATTGTAGTAGTTAACAGCACATTTACATGATGAACATATATTTTGTACAGCTGTAAATTTCAATAAATTGTTATATAAAAAATAATAATCTATAGTCATCCGAAATCATCACTTTTTTATCTGTTATTTAAAAATTGAACTGTTCACCGATAAAGGTATACAATTAAAATGTGCAATATGTATATTTATCAATAAATTTATATAAATTACAGAGCTTTTTGCAAGAAATGTAGTAACAGGTTTGATCCTAAACCACTGTGTATAAATATTTGCATCGCATTCTTCAATCGTAAGAGGATTTTCTTTAAACAGCTTAAGGCCTAAAAGGGTTGGGTTAAAAAATCAAACCGCCCTTATTAGGCAGTCTGCGGTAAAGAGATTAAATCTCTAAATCCTTCATTAGGTTATTAATAATTTATAAATATAACGTTATTAATAACGGTATATTATAAATATTAATAACGTTAGTTATTTAAAAATCAATAAATATACGAGTAATAAAAATTTTCTAATAATAATCATCAATTATTATTAATATTATTTACTAATTTTGCTCAGAGCGTGTTTTCAATGACAAACAAAACGAAAATCCTTACTTCTATTTATTTACTTATTTACATATATATATATATATATATATATATATATATATATATATATATATATATATATATATATATATATGTATATATATATATATATATATATATATATATATATATATATAGTTTTTTTTGTCATTTCTATTTCCCTGTAATAAGAACTAAATTTATGCGATATTGTTCAGTATATAACTCCCAAATCGAGTGATCCAGTATTGGAACCTCTTAAGGCTCTTTATTGAACTTCCATGGTTCATTACAGGGAGGCCCCCATAACTCAGTCCAAGTTCAGGGTCTTGTTAAGGGAGTTTTTCCCATCACAATAGGCAAATATTCCCTAATACTTTCTCTTTGGATCTGTCCTTAAGCAAATACTTGTGAAATAAACAAAATTGACTAAGAAAAAATACAGTTTTTATTCGTTTATTTTTAGATATTCACTACTCTATAAAATAATTCAAATTAACCTTCCCTCGGCCGTGCCCATTTCCGTAACACGAGTGGTCACGCGTTGTACAAAGTACAACATCCTGTTTTTTATCCACTTTTTTGCAAATATTATAATAAATTCATTAAATCAAATATTTTGACCATTCTACAATTAAAGTAGAATATATATATATATGTATATTATAGCACCTGAGAGAATAATAGTTTGATCGTAAATGAAAATATGTTAATGTTTGAAAATAATTAAAAACAAGTTTATAACTAGTTAAAGTTTTATTTACAATATTACAGCCAATGTAATTATTTGCACGTCTAAAATGATTGTTTGTATAAACAATTATTGTTTTAAAAAATTTGATGAATGATTTTTACAAGTAAAATGTAGATTTCCCCTGGCTGCCCCTCCCCCACCCCCTCCCCAGCATCATCTCCATTACTACTCTCAACATAGGTTTCTGTATCATGACCTAGGAACATTTTCTTTTTCCTTTTCAATCAAATCCAAACTTTTATTTGATTGTCGGTGTTTTTTTGTTCCTTGTCCAGCTCCAGCAAAATTTGAGGAATATCTTCTAATTTTATTTGTTTACAATTAATGAAAACATTCCGAACAATTAATACTTCGCTCAATAAGATAAGCAAAAGTAAAAATTCAAAGGAAGTGTAGTTACATCATATCGAATCCAGCTGATTGCCGAGAAAGGGACGAGAAAAAAAGATAACGAGAGCGGTCGCTTGTTGTGCTTTATGCAACTCTGAGGACTTTACACCTTCTAAGCAGAAAACTATCTATCCAAATACAGTAGTAAATTAGTGGTGGCAAATAGAAGAGTACTTTGAGGAATAGCTAAAGCCAATTTTCCTGGAAGCTCGCCGGAAGCAAGAGAGAGAAAACAAGTCGAGTGTTGTACAAAATACAACGGCGCGACTTGTGGAAGGTTAAGTAAGTACGTTGAAGAATAACGTCTTAATCCACTATGACTTGTAAAGCAACTACCGATCTGTAGTATTTCTGTAAACGTTCTATATCAAAACGTCTATAGGATTCGAACGCATTGGAAGTTTATCGGGTATGGTTTGGAAGATGAAAGACGAGCGGATTCAATACGGTATGGATCTTAGGGTAGGTAATTAGTTTTTCGGCCATGCCTGCAACAGTAAGGATATTAAGATCATTTAAGGATTCAAGTTTATTTTTAGCCTAATTAGAAGCATCGAGGATTTAGTGAAGCCCTGAGCTCAACTCAAGAGAATAGAGTAAAAATATTGTAGTGACAAGAATGATTCAAAGCTTAGAAAAAAACAAAATATACTTAATTTTTTTAAGGATAACATAAAACTAAGGAGGTTACAAAGAAACACTATCGATAATAATGAACAGAATTGATTGCCATCACCATAAATAAACACATAAAAGTATTCATTTTAACACAAAAAAATAAATAAAAAAACTAATATTTGTCATGTTAATTAGCTACGGCTACAGTAGTATTTATGGTAAATGATTTATTCGATTTATTTTAATATGAGCATTATTGTATAAATATTTGCGTTCTCTTCATGACAGAGTGGCGTTATGTTTACTTATCTTTTGTATTTTATTTTTCCAATTTCCCATCTTCCCTGATGATGGCTATCAATGTTAATGGTAACCAGTTATACATAAATAATTTCATGGTCTTCTGGAATCATAATAGAGAATGTAATATGCAATCGTTTGTTACATAATTGTAGCTTGAAATTATACGGATCATGCATTCGCTACAAAATGACCGCACCCATGAAAATTTACCCAGCCCTTGAAAAGTTTAACTTTAGCTAAAAAATGAACTTTTTGAGAACGGAGGTAGGGTTGTGTTGGACTGGCTTTATTCCGATGGTACAGGGACTTTTTTAATCTACTTTTTCTCCTGGGCATGCCGTCAAATGTACCGTTAAACGACAGAAACTGTTTCGAATTTCCCTCGTTGGTGTTCCCAGTCCCTGGGGAACTCCCCTTTGTGCCCCTGTTTTCATTTCTCCCTGTCCTACCTTCTGTCTAATAATGATTTTTATTTTTGTCCTTTCGGCCATATCATAGCCTCTGCATTTCGGTTGTTTTTAATTTCCATTATGGATGTGGGTCATTCTCATTTTTTGTGAGTGTGAAAACTCTGTCCGCGATGAATGAACAAAAAGTTTTTATTTTACTATTAAAAAAACAAACAAAAGGGATTAAAACTTATTTTTTCTATTATTATTTTTTTTAAAAAGTGAAATAATATTCTGAAAAATCTAAAATAAAAATTAGTGTGTACTTATAACCCAGTCCTTTTATGCATACAGATGTGCGATAATTATGGATTTTGCATATATATAATGGTAGTGCATATTCATTAACATTAATACAAAATACCAGTGCTTCTCTGATTCATGCATAAATCTGTAATTACGTTGTCTATTTTTTTAAATTTTTCATTCAGGCTCTATGATTTAGGAGAAATAAATGACAAGAAACCGATCGGTTCACTTGATCGGAAAGACTTAAGTGATTTTCAAGTAGACTCTGTACTCTCTCTTTTAGTTTAGGTTTCGTCTTCTAAGTTTTTCAATGTTCGAAGAACTCTCCAATAGTGTCTGTCGATACCAAACCTTCTAAATTAAATTGTCTTACCAGGAATTTCGGTCGAATTTCATCTTGTCTGTAATATGAAGTAGTTGGAGAATTGAAGCTTTTTACATTTGGCTCCATTTTAGAAATTAAAAGTAATCAGATGAGCGGCAATTTCTGTTTACTTTTTTTTTTTTTTTAATGTTATAACCGATAGCTTGAATAGTAATTATTTTTTCTTTGATGAAGAAAAGATTTTATTTTTTTATTTAGGCACAGCTAGTTTTACTTTTTACACTATTTTATAGTTAAAAAAATATATCAAAGCTAGTTCTAAAAGTTATGGAGTAAATTTTATTGTTTATTGCTGTAAATTCTATTAATACGTAGAAAAATAAAGAAATAAATAAAGAAACAAAGTAACAGAAAAGAAAAAAAAGTCAGAATCCTTTTCCAGAATTCATTTTACCACATGGAAAACAAAGAGTGAATAAACTCGAATTCTTAATGTCTTATTTTTTTGTTTGTTTATTTAATAATAAATTAATCATAACAAGAGAATTAAGGCTGATTTTAATCGACAAATTCATTCACATACATTGATTTACCTTTTTTAATTAATCATAACAAGAGAATTAAGGCTGATTTTAATCGACAAATTCATTCACATACATTGATTTACCTTTTTTTATATATAAATAAGCATTAAAATTAAACTTAAACAAAAAATAATTGATCACTAAAATAATTTTCTGTCCCTAGCAATTTTTCCTCTTTCACCTTATGCCTAGTTTATTTTGAAGATGATTTGAGTCGATTAGGATCAGAACCCGTTAAGTCTACTTTATTTGAAAAAATATATTTATTGTAAAGTTTAAAAGCGCCTTTACTTTCGGCATACAGGCTATAGATCAAAAACCACTCGATACCAACAAACCTTTTTCGATTTTTGAATCGTAATGGGCTTTTCTCACTTAGTTTGCTTACAATTTTTTAAGGTTTTGTGCACACTCGCAGTTTTCATTGAACACTATAAAGAGAGTTCTTTATATTTGTCACTTGAGGTACGAATGGCGGTATAGAAGGATCAATACAATTGGGATTTATGAATTAATTTCCGCTTCTATTGGAATTATTTTCATTTGAAAATTAGTTTTTAATGTTTAACATTCATGAATTCTAAAAGCAAACAAAAATTTTTAAAACATCAATACTTTGTTATATATATTATATCAATGAAATGTACCAGAATTCATAGATGTAATCCTAATTTAAAAAAAAAAGAATTATGCAAAAGAGCAAAAAATTACATAATAATTAATGTTTAAGCCGATTTTCAAAACAATACCTTTTTCCAACACAAAATAGAATTTTTTGGTTTAGGCAAGCATGTATCGAAACTAGAAATTCATAAGTTTTTGACCACTCCAAGAACTTGAAGGTGGGTTTAAAATGTTATAAAATTATGTTTCTGTCCTAAAATTAATAGTTTATGATTTATAGTCCTCTGAAATTTTGAAAGATTGACATTTTTGATTCTAAACGGCACGTTTAACCTTTATTACGGACAACTGTTCTAAATTTAACAAAAAAAAAATGTAATAAAAAAAAAAAAAAAAAAAAAAAAAAAAACCTGATTAAGGTTTTAAATTAAATAAA
Organism: Euschistus heros; assembly: GCA_003667255.2. NCBI lineage: Eukaryota > Metazoa > Arthropoda > Insecta > Hemiptera > Pentatomidae > Euschistus > Euschistus heros. Next base: position 116,012 of record RCWM02000360.1, read on the forward strand.
ATTACCATATCTAAAAAAATATTGTATTTATTCATAAACCTAACAGAAAATATGAACAGATAAACTAAGAGTAAACTATCCATAAAGAAAATAGTTAAATAAAAGAAATTTTTTAAAATGAAAAAAAAAAGATAATAAAGATTAAAAACAAATCCTATTTAGACATGTTAATTAATACATTCAATTTTTTTTAATTTTGCTATTTGAAATATAAAGAGAGCTACGAGCTGTTTTTATTTCTTATACTTTTAATTTTTGTCTGAGTTTAATGATATTTTTCTTTGTAATTTTCTGTCTAGTTTTTTCTTACAAATTGGTCCACACAGGAGTGGCTTGCAATTAACCAGGACAGAACAGAATGTTGTTAGGAGATAAAAAAAGAAGCCTAGCCGTGCCCTTCCGTGGAAACCCCTTAGGTATTTGCATGTCTAGTTAGCGGAAATGAGTTTTTTCCAGCTGGGGATTAAAGGATGCGTAGGAGACCAAAAGCAAAATGTAGAGTTCTTAATGCTAACGGACTTCCTTGTCTGTTTTCATTTAAGATACCGAACGAACGATTATCGTTACGTATTACCGGGTACATTAGATTATTTAATCTACTTCAATCTTATAATGGCACAGGGAAATACATTTTGTTTTATCTATCTATTACCTCCTAAGTTTTGAAAAACAGTCTGTCCATGTTCCGTTAACAGTTGTGTAAATTTGTAATGAGTACTTTTAGGTGTATCGTGATTTCGTAGTGTGATGTTTGGGATGTATTTGTTGTGCAAGAGTCGTCCTTTTGTCGAGTTGTTCCAAAGTTCGTCCCATTTAGTAAGTGAGTATTTTTTAATACATTTATTAATGAATGAAATAGGAACGCGGGTGTATTCTACTGTGAGTTCTAAATCAAGAGCAGCTGTTTCTGCAAGTAAATCTGCTCGCTCGTTACCTTTGATGCCACTATGACCTTTCCAGGTTTGTTTAGTTAATATTCCGCGGTTCATTATTTCAATTAAATTTTTCTTCAGTCGATGTGTCAGTGGGTCGTTGGATTTGAGGTTATTAGCTGAATCTATTAATGTCTTATTGTCCGTGTAAATGTTGTATTTGTTTTGATGAACGTACGTCTGTCTAAGAATATATTCTGTGGCCCACAGTTAACTTTTCAGCCTGGTTATTTGAGCAGTTTTTGTCTAGTCTGTATTGTTCATCGTAGTAGCAGTTATTGTGATATAGAGTTAGTGCGCATCCTGTGTACTGTTCTTCGTCTTTTCTTCCATTCGTGTAAATGTCAATACTTCCTGTGTCTGTATCTGCTATGTTCTGTGTTAGTTTAGCGCGTATAGCAGGATGCATCCAGTGTTGGGTGGTTAGTTCATCTTCAATGTCCCTTGGCTCCATGTCCTTGTAATTTAGTCGTTGTTTTTTAGTTTTGTATAATTTCGTTAGTTCATTAATTTTCAACTGTATTGGTTTTATCCCTGCAAGGACACAAGCAGCGTCGTAAGAAAGTGCAATATGTTTTACCTATCCTTATTCCCATCAATCTCAGGACCAATATATATATATATATATATATATATATATATATATATATATATATATATATATATATATATATATATTAGGAAATAAAATAAACTGCAGTAATGAAGAAGTTTTATATATTTAGAATATGGAAATTTAGGATTGATGGGAGAAGAAGGCAACTTCTCTTTTCTAGTGTTGGCTAAACAATTTTATTCATTACTTTTTGGCCTAAAAATGAGTTTAAGTATTTCTAAATAGGGGACCCAGTTGGTCTTCTAGAGAAAATACGTCTGAGAATTACAAAAGAACCCAGAAAATTGAGAAAGGTTATTCGGGATGATTCTATAGATATATGGAATAAGTGATTGGTTGCGACTTTGAAAGGTATTACCTTGAGAAAATACTTTTCCACCGTTTAGTCACGTTTGTATGCGAAATGGGTCCTCCCGGATTACTGGATATCACGATTCCCCACTGAACATGGGGGTTTCCGGGCTAAACTCTATACCCTTGGGTGTAGAAATAGATCCCTTATGCCTTATATGTACAATTCCAGAAACGGCTAAGCACATCATTATGTACTGCACCGCCTTTGTAGCACTGAGGGCCACACTACTGAGGGAAACAGGACTCTCTTATCTTCCCCTAATGTGCTGTAAATGGGAGTGTTTATTGGGATCGCAATGCCAGATTCAAAAAAATATTTAACTGTTTTATCTATTTTAAACTATTTTTGGGGTCCCAAGAAGCACCCACGTTTCGCAGTTTTATGCAGATTTGAAGTTGCTTATTCCTTTCTACCGACTCCAGTATTTTCTGGCATCCTTTCTCTATCAAACCGTCTAATCCCAACGTCCACCTTACAATTCTGAACTCCTTCAACTCAAATCTTCAGTTTTTTTTCCCGCCAAACCCGTTCCCGTTAATCAGATTTTTATACTCCTGGTCGTTTATCATCCGCTTTCGTCAGATCTTTCATAATCCGATTCTCTTCTCTATGGAACTCCATCCTTCTCAGCATTCATCATTCTGAAATTTTTTTTTCTAGTAATGTCTTAAAATTACGAGAATTTTGTAGGACACTGTCTTGTTTCTTCATTGAAATAAATAACTGAACTGAGGCTTTTTTTTTTTTAAGAATTCCAGTGTTAGTAAACAAGCTTAGAGAATGTTCTAAAGGGATTATTAAGTATTGGTAAAAAATAAATAGCATTAAGATATTTACAGGCTTTTGAACTCTGGTATTTTATAAAACGGTAATTTCTTTTTTTATACACCCTATTACTATATTTTTTGTTGTATAACATTTGTCTCAAGGGCCTACCGTTCAGGAGATAAATTAGTCTGAATGAAACAAGTCACGTTTTAAACTTCTCTTTTCTCTCAACGTTGTTTATTTCGAATAATCATTTATCGCTAATGTAATTTAATTCTTAATTTAAAAAAATTGACCCTTTTTATTAAAAAATGTGAATTGCGAGAAGGAGTACATCACAAATAGACATTTATATGATCCTTTTTTTTTCGTATTCAGGAAGAAATTGAATTTTTTTTATTATTATATTTTTTTTTCAGGATAGTTAGGTGACGGCTGTTACTGAGTCACTGGCTGCTCCAAATTTATGATAGTAATTATTGGTTTAGCACATAAACGACTCTCATAGGTCATGTCAAAAAATGTTCAAGATAATTAAAATTGGTTTTACAAAATGGATTGCAACATCGAAAACGTGCTTGCGAAAGCAAAAGAGCCAATTGAATTGCAAAACCACGGAATAAGGTGGAATGTAAATACAATGAGATGAAGTTGTATAGGAAACATAGAGGAGAGCTTATTGTAGGCTGACACGGTATGGGGTGGCAAAAAGCGATTATCGTAACAGTTTGACGCCACTCCGCTCGGCATGCGGTTTTATTCCGACGGTTTTTATGGTTTGTTCTTCCTCCCCATCTTCCTCTAAAGTACACTTTATTTCCATATTCTCAGCGGATTATCTTATGCGTCTTTCGATCGTATCTACGAGAAGTATTCGCTGCGGAATGGTTTCCAACAACCTGCTCTGAGGAAGGAATGACTTTTATAAACGGTTATAGTAACTCACGAGTCAAATTTGAATATTAAACTGAGGTTCTATAAACTGCAATCCAGATTCCTTCTAGATTATCACCTAAAATATTTTCCTGATATACTTCATATCTTCTACAGAAACATTAAGTCTCGTCTTAAAAGAAAAGAGGTTAGTTCTCATCTTATACTTTGTAATCTTAAATGTAGGGAACAAATTAATAAATACTAAATTGAAATTATTTATTTATTTAGTCATGATATAAATGTTCACTTCTTGAATTGAACCACTTTTATTGTAAATTTTTTTTTTAAATAATATAAAATAAGATTGTATTACTGATATTTGTTTTTTGTTTTTTTTTTATTTTATATCAGACCTTACCTCTCTTTATATTTTTTTCCAATAGGCTTTAGATTTAATAGGTGAATGTCCGAAATGTTTGTGTGTCTCAGTCAACTATCACTATCCCTTGGTTTGGTGAGGCCCATGAACTTATTGGTGGCATCTCACATCAACCATATGCTAGATTATTGTAATAGAACACCGTTAATCGTGATTGGATTGAAACATGCGTCGCCCATTGGGGTCAAATGGCCAAAAAGAGGAAAAAAATCAATATTAGTTCGTCTAATTCAATTCAGATAGGAAAACTACACTTAAAAAAAAAACTTATTTTGATTTCGAAAAAAACATTCAACTGTAAATATTATAGTTATTTAGGAATGTCCTCAAGGAGAAGAGAAAAAAAATGCATTGAGATTTAGCTAAAAACAAACCATTTATTAAAAGCGAAATTCAAATTAAGAATAAACACAAATAATAGGACAAATAAACTTAACTCAAAAATTATTAGATGCAATTATTAAGCTTCAAATAATAAAGCAAATTAACTTAAATTTTAGGTAATTTAAAAAAAAAAAAAATTAAATAGTATTATTTTTTAAAAAAAATATTATTAAAAAATTAAAACAAAGATTTTAAGGCTGCAGCATTAATTTATATGTTGTTTTTTTTCTTGGTTCGGGTCGTATTGTGGAAACATATGGGTCAGATGATTTTAAAACGTTTAGGTGAAAATTTTTATACAAAATAAAATAAAAACCGAATATGCAGATTAATTTTAGAAGTGTATTTTCTCCGATATATCTCAATTTTAATCCAATAAATGTTAACTTAACGCGGTGATCCATAATCTTGCTTTAACTTTATTATTCAGCTTATTAGGTTATGTTTTTTAATGGTTTACATATATTATAATAAAATACTAATAATTTAAATTTACAATAAGTATAAAATTATATTTAAAAAAAAAAAAGTATATTAAATTGAGTAGCTATGAGTTGTCAGCCGATGTACTATGGAAGCCATGGTTTACCCTATCATGAGGCGGGTTATGTTCTTCTCCTTATTCTTTCGCAAGCTATGGCTCTTCTATTAAAAGGACAATAGGACAAAACTATTATTTAAAAGAACAAAACTATTATTTTCTGTGTCATGAAAAATTGGTTGTTTTACTCCCTAATAAGGCCTTAAAGTATCTATTTTGGCACAAATAGTATTTTAAGAGTTTTTACAGAATTTGTTAAAACGATCACAAATTATTTACAGGCAAGCGAAAAAAATTTACTAATCCAACTCTTCATGACAGTCTGCACACTACTGAAATGAGTAGTTTGGAAATGAGTAGGTTTTTTTTTTTTTTATAAATATTGTACTTTCTTTTTAGTTTCGTCACCCTAATATTAGTTAGTTAAATTCTTAAACCTATATTTATTACAGATCAGTGTGATTTAAATATTTTAGACCTTGGACTGAGTGTGATGTGATCCATAGAAATTTCGGTGTTTTGAATTTTATTCTTTATTTTATACATTGAAATTCCTGTAATGAGAATGCTAATATGGTTCAGCTGGAATCATATTGGCTCATAATTGTTTAAACTATAACAAGTGCTGGATTAAAGATAAAATACATTAATTGTACTAAATAAGGTACCCTATTGGAAGGGGAAGGAACTATTATTTGTAGAAATCTGATACTCGAGGGACTTTTCAGCCTAATTCTTGATGTATTTACTTTCCTTTGAGCAAACATTCGGACCAAGTCTACGATGGGAATGTTTAACAAAGGCTCAATAATACAGCTAATGCATATAATAAATAAATATGATATTTAAAAAAAAAAAAATGAGGTGTTGGTTGAAAAACAGTTAAAACAAAATATTTTATTTTTCTAATTATTTAATGTTACCGTACGGTTTGAAATTGAAATTATAATGAAAACGCTTGAGAAGTACCGCAATAAAAGAAACTATAAAACCTATCGAATGCTTAATAGAAAAATAAAGTACAATCTAGTTCGTGAGGTGTTCAAAATGCTGTGAACAGAAATGTAAAAAAAATTATCCAGAAATATTGCCTCAAAATAAACAGTATGTATAAAAACAAAATCCCAGGAAATTCCTGAACAGTTCATAAGAATCAATTAGTGAGCTAAGCTTTTGTTATAGTTAATTGCTTTACAAGTAGTTAAAATGTTTACTAACTTATTGTATTATTGCAAATATAAATAAATAAATGCATAATGAAAGAGTTATTTAGTTTATATTGAATTTAATTGATACATTTATAGTCTCATAATAAAACCTGAAAAATATAGATTTTGAATTATATGGTAAATTGTATTATTTTCTAGTTATTTAAATTCGTCACTTTTATTACAAGCTAATTTAAAATAAATGTTTTTTTGTTTTTTTCGATTTGTAAGGAGATTGTTTCAAATCGACTCTTAAGCTACCGGATAATGTAGTTTGTTATATTTATCCTTTAAGATACTTTTTTTTAAGGTAGTGTGACTTTAGCTCTGTGGCAATTATGTATAGTTAAACAATACGCTAGTTTTTTTCCAGCTATAGTATTCAAAAACTATCTCCAGGGGAACACAATCTTCAAGGACTATATGACAACTGGAGGAGTTTAAAATTGATTTAAACAACATAAGTCAAGGTTAGACAGCTTGTTCCCTGTTGGAACTCAACAAAAAAACTATAAAATTTATATAAATTATAGAACTTAATGTTATATCAAGCTTGTTTAATAAAAAAATTTTCCCAATAAACATTCGAAGTCCTCAGCTTCCGTTTAAAGAAAATTCCGATGCTCAAACATTTCAGAATTCAACTAGCAGCGCTACCGATAGCAGATAAGGCTAGATAAATATACTATACTATTTTTTTCTCCTCTTATGGTCTACCTGTATAGTAATATTTCTGTATAGTGTATATTGACGACTGCAGGTTAGTAAAAGTTTGCGTATAGCTTACTATAACTAGAGCTCCTGTGAACATATATGAAAGTTTACGATACCTATAGTACAAACAATAAGCTAGTTTATCCCGTGTGTACTTAGCTTTACGTAAACTTTCGTAATGGATCCTTCCAGATATAACTTTGTTGGTGTTTAACGTCTTTATGTTTATGAAGGACGGTTCATTCTTCTTATTATAGTCTGAGCGCTAGCTGATAGCACATGGGGAAAAGTGGAGGGAGGGAGGTGTGGCTGGTCAGGGCCAATGAGAGTAGTGCAGGATTGCCGGTTCTCTCACCACCTACCTTGAGAAGTCCCTTACAGTTCTCTCTAACAGCTCACATTGTCAAGGGAACGCAGTACATTAAATCGTAAGGTGCCCACATCGCAAGGTCGCGAGGTTGTTTTATGCGTTTGAAAATAAACTACGATAGTATTTTCACAATTTATTTTAAAAAAAAACAACAAAAAACATTGACATATTTTTTATTTTATTTTAACTTGGGATGGAATAGATTAGAATTAGAATTGAATATAATTATAGGACTAGGTCCATTAAGAACATCAATTATGAACAGAAAAAACAAAAATCGTCTCTAGCTATTATTTTGTTAATAAACAAATTAAAAATTACATTAAATGAAAATTAAGGAAAAAAAGATGAGATAAGACCAAAATATTTAAAATTTAGTTAATAGAAGAACAAAAGATAAAATAGTGCTAACTACGATCCTTAAAAAGGCTAAGCTGTTGTTAAAATTATAAAAACATATTAAAAAATAAATATATAAATTAAACCAAACAAATATTAAAAAGAAAAAAAAAAACTAAGAGAAAGATCAAAGGCCGGATCGGTGTGAGGGTTAAGGAGCTTTGGCAACTTTGCTTCCTCTCCTCTCACCAGCTATGTGCCATCAGCCTGCTTTAGAAACCTATTACAGCTATTATGTTTTTTACAGACGTAATATATCACTAGGTAATATCCTAGCACTAGTTGCTAAAATCTTTTTTCTTTTTTTTTTAATGATAATACTTTTAAAAAACATTACTTTCATTGTAACCCGAGACCAACACATATATTACATAATTACTTCTGGAAACTCCGACGCAATTTGAGATCGAATTAGAACATCTAGGAGCCAACAAGGACACCCAACAATAGAACAAGAAATTGATAAATCTAATCTGGAAGTTTGATAAGCGGATCGTCCAAAGAAAAAGGAAATGGAAGACCGTGATAGGTAGCTGAGGATCGGATGTCATTTGGTGTTGTTGTGACATGGTCTCAAGGATATTTATTAAAAAGTACGTCCTGCAGGGGACAGGTTTCAATCAGTCAGTGCCTTCTGTATTGTACACCGCCTTCTCCATCGACAAACCAGCTAAACTTTTCCAATTTCATTTTTCCAACAACTCCTTTTCTTTGTCGATCATGGATCTTGATGACGAAGAACTTTTATTTCGGTCTCGTCGAACTTTATTCATTTTTATAAGTTTATATTATTAAAATAATCGCTGGTGATTGTGCATTGTTTTGGATAAGAATTGGGTATTTTTTATCTTTACTATTATATAAAAGCTATTTTTCGTTTGTGATCACTAATCGGTTAAACTCCTGATCCAAACTGTATCAAATTTTGACTTCTCAATCTGTACAGGTCTAGGAAGGTTTAGCATTGATAAAATTAACTTATTTTCAATCAAATTTATGTTAAAAAAGCTATAAATATGTGTTGCGCAGTGAAGATGAAAAATTACCGATAGGTGACGAACGCTATTAATGAGAGGTTACAAAGATAATGGTGTTATATTAAGTTATAAATTGATAATAAAATTTGCTTAATTCCATTAAATTGATATAAAAAAAAAAACATAAATAGGTGGTGTGACGTATATTTTGTAAAGTTTAGCAATTGAACGATAACAGCACTATTCTGCAACAGAGTAGGCAATGGTAAAACTATTGAATCTATTTGTACTAAATTTTGACTTTATCCTCTTCATACTTATCAAAAGGTTTAGAAATAATAAAAATTTGCATACACAACTATGACTGGCAGAAACGATGCTTGCAACACTGTCGAGTACTTTTATGTTTAAACATTATAATCCACCCAATAATCAATAAAATCATTTCTCTGTACTAAAAATTGTTATCAAATCAAAATGTCGATTCTTTGCTTTTTGATATGGTGAGTAAAAATATAAATCATAAGTCATTAGTTGTTAGCACTGACAATGCGATTGGTTTAATAATCTGCAAAAGTTTCTCAATAGTCTTTGTCCTTCTGGACTACCAATACATTAAAATTAAAAATTGGATGTAAAATTATGCTTTTACGTACTCTTCAGACACCTAATCTGTACAATTTTAACCAAGTTAAAAATTAATGCTATAATGCTATTAAAAAAAAAATTCTTTAATGAACAATTATTAAAATGAGCTTGTTTTACAAGTTTAAAAAACCCTTCTCAGATTATGAATCATTATACAAAGGGACTATGAATAAAAATGTGACCACTGGAGTTATAATCCTATTCTTCTTACTTAAAGTATTATCTTTAAATGCTTATCAACTAGAGACTTCTCTATTTTACTAGAAGTTCTATCTTCAGCTGATTTTATGATTTTATAAAAACTTTCAAGTGTTATATCATTTTTATGTGTGTCTTACTTATCTACGTTAATAGAACTACCGTTTTAGAATATAGTCCTCGTCACTGTTTTATGATGTTTGAGATAAAATTGAAAATTACCGTAATCAATACTATTTAAGTAGCAGATATTTATTACCAGCGCTTAAAACTATTCTAACTCTAAAGATAACTAATATAAGATCCAGAATTGTTAATCAAAATAAAATTTTGTGTTAAGGTAAATGTTTACATGTAAAGCAGCAATTATATACATATATATTTATTGGTCAATAAAAGACATACCAACATTATATTGAATGTGGCTTATTAATTTAAAAATTATAATATTTAGAAAAATATTTACTTCGTTTTAAATGTTCAGGCTAATAACAATGATATTATATTAATCCCTGTTAAACAGATCCACTACTTAGGACAAAGGCTTAACTTAAAATCCACATGCAAGATTAAAAACACAAGCAACGTCGTTTTCGACATTACTTTTACTTTTCGAACATTTACTGAACAAGCACTCAAAGGCCCGTTAACACCCGAGCATTCGTCGCAAACAGGGGTGACGAACGAGCATTCGTTCAAGGCTCAGGCAGTGTAAACAATAGCCGCGAGCCGAATAAGGTCCAAACGAATGCTTGTTCGTGCTCGGCCCTGATCCGCCCGATGTCGGTTTTCCGGCGAATCATCAAAGGGACGTTCGTTCGCCGCTCGCTCTGTGTAAACACCCGCATTTTGTTCGTCGAATCTAGTTCTAGCCGAGCTGTTGAGGATACACGTCTCCTCCCACTTAGAGTGCGATAGCTATTGTTTATTTTGAATTTATGTTTATTAAAGGTAATGTGTTATATTATTTTAAGTTTAATAATTGTATCTATTAATTTTCTGTTTAAGTTTATTTGTTCTATTATTTATATTTATTCTAAATTTGTAAAATAAAATAAAATTTAAAAATAAATAAATAAAAAAATAAAATTGCTTAAGAGCCCACTGTTATCATCCTTCAAATCCTTCAGCAATAGGGAGTAATATCATTTCTTTAAAAATGACGACTCCTACATGCGACGCCTTTTCCTTTTTCGCTTTTCCTCCGCTAGATTTTCTAGAATGAGAATAGCCGCCGCGAAAACCGCAATTTTGGATAGCCCGGGTGCCATCTATTCACTGCGAATGCTCACGAGCAACTGATCCCCTGTATAAACAGAGGGATCGTTTGCGTTCGTGCTCGTTGAAAACCAGCGAATGCTCGATGTAAATGATCGATGCTCGAAGCTCGAGGATGTTCAGGCAGTGTAAATGCACCTTAAGATGCCGATCAATTAAAAAATATTTATTTATATGGCTGTAAATAGACCTATTTGCACAAATGGAGTTGAAATATTGGGCTCGATTAGACTATCTAATTAAAATTGTATCCGATCCTTGCAACCTAAAATCTTTAATTTCCTATATATACCTATCCCTTCATAGTAAACTTCATAACCATTCTAATACACTTGTCTTTTAACTTGCTACCTATTCTATTCCTGACAACCCTCCGAAGCGCCTGAACAGAAGATGACATTTCTTCTTATAGAACATTTATAGAAAAGTTTACTTATAGATTACTACATTATAGAACGATATTTATAGAAATAGGATTTATAGGAATAGAACTTACTTATAAAATGGTTCCTTCCTTATAAAGAACTTTTATTGCAGTCCCAGTTGGTAGCTGCTTCACAACGAATTATCTGGTTATTATCACAATTTACTGAATGTATTTTTATTTATTTTTTAAAATTATTATTTCATATATTTATTTTTTATATATAATTTTATATTTATTACAGTTGTGAACTACAAAAATGGTTAGCTAAAAAAAAAAATAATAATAAAAGCTATTTACCTTTCATATGAAAATTCTCTCAAAAACAAGCCTACCCACCAAAAAATGTACAATCCTAACCCTCTCTCGACTCATCTGTATTCAAACAGAGGACTGTTGTGAAAGTAAGTATGTACGTACAATAAAACTTCTTACATTTACAAAATGCAAAGAAAAAACTGATTTTGGCCTTCATAATAGAGTGACGTTTTTGGGAATAGTGGATTGAATGTATTTATCTAGTATTGAAAAAAACAATTTTGGAGATTTAAATAAAACATTAGGAGACACAATGACCCAGCTAGCTAAAGCGAGTGTCTTCGCGCGCTGGGTGCTGAAGGTTGTGGATTCGAATCCTACCTCGGCGGTTAAAAATTTATTTTTTGTGTGGACCCGTGAAATGGATCTCAAACTTCCTATCCTGGCTAGAATTGGCTGATAATCTATAAGATAACTTTTCCTTCCTTTCCTAGTTATAGTAAGCCCCAAATTCCCTGTCCGTTAAGCCCTAATTAAAAATGAACAAAACATTACATTCACTGATAATAAAGAAATAACAATAATTCCGTTATTAGATTTTACATTTTAATAACTTCACCTAATGTGAATTAAGTAATTAAATATTTTCCTATAAATATTTCGCTCTTTCCTGAACCTAGTTTCAAATTAGTTAAATACTCTTATAAGTTCAATCTATATCTTCACATATATATTCTTTTTTTATATATATATATATATATATATATATATATATATATATATATATATAATATATATATTTAAATTTAATTTAATGTTCGTTTTTCTATGACTGAATAAATCTAAAAATAGGATGTTGGTTCCACAAATCTTTACTCTATACTGTGACTGGCTACAAAACTTATCACCGCAGCAGATAAGATATAAAAGAAGATAAATCGCAGAGGGCTAAAATGTTTTCACAGATTTATGAGCCACGATGATTACGGCTTCCATTTAAAAAAATTGCGGGATTCAGTAACTCTATGATGTTATGTAGTAAATATATGTCAATATATATACTAGTCCAACACTTAATTTCATTTATAGTTGTTAGCTTACAGTAAATAAACACCCACTTCAAAAAGGCCTCCAAAAAAGGCAGGAAAGGGAATTTACTAGAAAGTTATGTGGTCATTATAATGCATGCGAGGTATAAAAAGTTAGATGGATCTTCACACAGTTCCAGATTTCGTGGCCACTGTCAAAAGTTAAGTGGCTGGGTCATCTTTAAAAAATAGATGACTTCTGGAATACTAAAAATCGAGATGACTGAATATTTCGATGAAGAAAAAAGAGGGAAAAGTAGGAAGGCCAATATTGCGATGAAGGAGTGACACTAATTGTAAGATGAACCTGGAGACTCTTGCTAGAAGGGATACGCACATGGACCAAGAACCTGGAGTCGTGGGAACCGACTGGACTGTTTTTGCTATCCAAGGAGATTTTTAAAAAACATTGTTTCAGAATATTGCAGAATGTATGCTTGTTATAAACAAAAGTTATTTTTAACGAAAAAGGAAGAAAAGTTGAAGATATGCATCTTTTTCCTTTTAAATGGCAGAATTTTAATTTCTAACAATCAACTTCGTTTACCATTCCCTGCCTGTATTTATTTATAGAGGTCCTTTCTATTGCATACTCTGTAAGTAACTATTTTTTGAAATAGTTATTACAGATTTATTCTCTAGCCATCTCAGTGACATTTCTCAAGGTTAGGACATGTTATATTACAAATGCGCCATTGTATGCATCGTATTGTTTGATAATGATAAAACGTTTATTAATGATTTGAAAGTTCTATGGGTCAATGACTGGATAAAACAACAGCTCTAAAACTGTATCAGGCTCGATACAAACAGATCCACATGAATACAAAGGATAGTGCTGACAGTGCATCCAGGCTATCCATCTCAATGATTAAAGAGTCACCGGCGGAGTGTCTAGCCATTGTCTAACCAAAAAATAGTATTCCTCATATTGACTTGTGAAGAATGGGTTGCAAATAAAATGTATTACGTAGATGTAGGTAATGTATTCTATTCTATTGCATATCGAGCATTCCATGAAAGACTTGGGCCTCTATGAATTGATAATGAACGAAATGCAAGTAGAAAAAAAAATACTAAGCCTTTTTAAATTATATTTAAACAATTGCTATATTGTTCCACAGCTTGGGGGTTTATTCAATAATTTATCTTTACTAATATTGATCCTCTCCCTGGTGAACAATAGTCCTCTCCTATTGATGTCTGATTTATCGGATTCTTACCACCCTACGTGCAAACCGATTATAGTTTATGTAGTGGCAATTAAGAGATTTATAATTATTAATATTAGTGAATAGATTTTTTTTTAATTATTAAAAAATCATTAGTGGTTAAAGGTTACTGTTGGTGATTTTACATATACTCGAGGGTTAGCACACATTATATACTTTTTTCATGTCATTAACATTAAAATGTAGTTATTCAAGGTGGTAAATTCTACCAGGTCTTCTTCATTCCTTAACATGGTTGGTCTCCAGCAGCCTCTATCATCGCCCCAGGCTTCTCCATAAGAGAGTTTCTAATTTCCTAACGAAAATCTTAAATCCGCTCCTATCACCTTCATCTAATCTTTTCATTTCTTCTTTTAAATATTTTACGTCTTTTTTTGAAAACAAAGAATTAAAATATCTTAAGGTAATGTCGGTAAGAGATTTAAGTCTCATGATTAGGAGTCCTGCCGAAAGTCAGTCTTTTAAGGTGGTCCATCACCCTTATACTTTTACTGGTTTACCAGAAATAAATACATATTTCATCTTTCCATTTATAATAGTTATAATTATTATTTATTGATCTAGTATTAATTATACACTGCACAATATCTATTTATATAATCTGTACCTGGGTAAGTCTGAACAAACTAACAAGCTGAAGCCGTTGCTCCATACGATCTTATTACCTACATCGATCGAATGACAACTTTCCTAATTTATTTTTAAATGTTCATCCAATAGCTTTCCACTCTGTTAAAAACTTAAGCATTACCAATGACCAAACCTTTTCCTGGAAATCCCATATCTCTCAATCTTCCTACGGTCAATTGGCATCCTAAAATTATTTCACTGCTCCTGTCACCACCTTCCTCAATCCTCTTGAAAACTTATTGTTACCTCCCCCATCTTGCCCTAATTGGACTATGATTGTGTGATATATAGTGAACTCTCGATGGTTCTTGAGGAAAGATTATAGCGCATTATAAATTGCTTCATAAGGTTTGTTCTCGGAACATATAAGACGTTCTCATATGTCCCTTTTGTACACCGAGTTGTTGGCTTATTGCGTACCTTTTCCAAGTTATCAATAAACGTCACTCTCCCTTTATTTATTGTATCCTACTATTCAAGTCCTCAGTTTTATAATTACATTTCAAGATCCCGTCTTTCTGATCTCTATACTCCATCTAACAGAACTTCTGGATTCCAATTAATCTTGGAATTTATTTTATTTATCTTGCCCTATTTTTAAATTCTGTAGATACATCACTTTCTGTTATGTAATGTCCTTCTTAAGGGACCTTATTATTGTCTCAGAATAAGGTTTCCTTTCTAGTATATTCTCTATATATTCCAATCAATATTTAGTCATTATTATCATTTATTGATCTAGTATCAATTATACACTGAACAATTTTCATTAATATATACACAATGAAATCTGTGCCTGGGCAAGTATGAACAAACTAACGTTGAACGCAGTTAAATTGATAGAAATTATCAACACCCTTCAACCTTTTGATATTTACGATATGCTTCAATTTAGATCTGCAGTCAATTCAATACTACAAGATCCCATTTTTCTGACCTGTATATCCCATCTCACAAAACTTCAACATTCCAACAATCCTTCATCTTCCGCTCAACCATCCTCTGAAATCCTATTCCTCATCATATCAGACAAGCTAAATCCATGAAAACATTCAAATACTTTTATTTCCAATACCTCCTTCTCATTCAAGCTGACGCTTGCTAACTATCTACCTACTCAGTGAAAAAATTGATCTTGCATTTTTGAATTCAGATTCAGATTCAGTTCTTGCATAATTAAGATTCCAGTTAAAATAAATTTAACTTTCTATGAATATAACATTTAGGTACTTCTATTTTACATACAAACCTAATCATTGTACCAAAAGATGTTTTGTTTTTTTTAGCTTATTTTATTTTACTTTATTTCCACAAGGTCCAGTTTCATACATCGTCTATGCAGCAGATATCGCTACTACTCCTGATACTTTCCTAGCAACATTCGCTGATGACACTGCTATCCTTTCATCCCATCCAGATCCCTTAATAGCATCCAATAATCTCCAAAAGCACTTATCCCCGATTAAAGACGGGTGCAACGACTGGCGGATCAAAGTAAATGAATCTAAATGCTCCAACATAATCTTTACTCTCCGCCATAAATTCAGTCCTCCTATATATTTCAATAGTATTCCACTACCTAAAGATGATACAGTTCGGTATCTTGGTTTTTACTTAGACAAAATACTTACATGGAGCCCTAATACTCGACTCAAAAGGCAAGAACTCAACAGACGCTTCTGCCAGTTGTATAGACTACTGAATAGGACATCTCATTTTTCCATTGAAAACAAACTTCTCATATACAAAACCATCATTAAACCTTTTTGGACTTGAACTGTGGGGGACAGCAAAAAAGTCGAGTATCCAACGCATTCAATCCTTTCAATCCAAAATCCTCCGAACTATAGTAATTGCTCATTTCTATGTTTCCAACAAAACCCTACATAATGATCTCGATATACCATACGTTCTCGACCTTATGCCTCTTGAATTAGCAAAATTCCATCACAACCTTTCCTTTCATCCTGACCCACTAGCTCAATCATTATCGGCTTCCACACATCCTGATAACCCCCCTCGTAGACTAAAACGGCAGTGGCCCCGAGATGCAAAATTAATTATATTGTAGTTCTGGTAATGACCAACTGCTGAGTGAATGTTATAGCGCTCTCACTTAGCCTCAACTGGGTCTTTTACACCCGTGACGCAGCTGGGAGAAAAGAGCTGGGATCTCCCTGTGCCTGCTTTGTCCCTTCATAAGTGGAGAGACAGATTTGGTAGAGGGGATCCCTATGATGAGAGTAAATTGTAAAATTATAGTATAATTGTATAATATAGTATAAGTATATTATTATTATTTATTAATATATATATTAATATATTATTATTAGAGTATAATTGTATTTTTTACCTTTGTTTTATTTTTTATTATTACTATTATTTATTTATTTCTATTAAATTTAATTTTACTTTTTTTTCTATCTTTTTCTTTTTAAATTTTACTATTTCCTTTTTATATATAGTATATTTTATATTGTTTATGTATAGCATAGTTCTTTTCTTTTTCTTTTTTTTTTTTTTTACGTAACTTATTTACTTACTTTATTCATGTTTTCTTCTCATTGTACATAATATACTACATATATATACTACATACACCATCTATATTACTTATTGCCCAAATTTGTGGCAGATTGTAATAATTACTCAATAAAAGTTTAAATACAAAAAAAATTGTCGTATGTGTCCTTCTATAACTTTTTTTTTTCTATTTTTTTAACTAATATTTTCAGGTTTCCCAATCCTCTCTTCAATATTTATACAATCGGGGCATCGTTCACCTACAATAAGTTTTTACCAGCGCTCACTGGGGTTGGGAATTGTTTTTGTTTTTTTAGAAATTTTAGAGCCTCCTCCCTAACAGGTATCTATAATCGATTTTATTAAACTTTATAAACTCGAAAACTTTTTATTCTATTGTAAATTTTAATACCATTCGAAATTCACAACTAAAATTTTCAGGAGAAAAAAAACAGGATAAATTCAGAAGTAAAAGGAAGAGGGAAAGCTGGGCGCGGTTGACGTCGGAATTAAATCAGTCTAACGGAAGGAGAGGGAATCTTGTTCAACAAATCAGATTTGTCTCCGAATCTGCATCGGAGCCATCTGTCATCTTTAACCGTCTCCCTTTGATACGCATTCCCATCGGTTTATTCCCCTATTTCCTTCCGTTCCGCTTCCAGTCTTACCTCGATACATATTTTATGTTTCTGAGTTGGAAAGAGGCAGTTCAGGTCTTACGTATCGTTTATTAGGAAAATACTGTTGTATTACGATTCATAAACCACACTATTAAAAATAATTCTAGAACGAAAGTTATTACAGTAGAATCCCCCAATAAATCATATCTTCAAGGGGACAAAGAATAAGTAAGATATACTGAATTGCTCTTTATAACGAAATTATGCTATATCGGGTGTAAAAATTAAAAATACGATATACCAAAAGTTTAATTTAGTTTTAGTTTTTATCATAACATACATATATAATGTTCATTTTATTTTTTAACAAACAATTTTTTTTTTGCTGATATAATTTCATCTTTTATTTTAACAGATAGATGTTTCTTTTATGGGCTATGATAAGGACTGTAATGAACAATTCTCAACATGAGGTGGCAACATAAGGTGTAAATAAACATAATCCTGGAAAACCCAATTCAAATTCGATAATTATTATTCAATGATAAAATACGAAATATAAGACATTCTATCGTACTTGGAGGTGAAAAGTATGTTACACCGCACAGTGGGGCCGTTCGTGAATCTAGCGTGACAAAAGTCCAAAAATGAAGTTTGATTTTTTTATGCAGAAAGTGGTTGATCTAGCAGGCTAAATGTTGGAAGACATGAAAAGAAGACAAAGCTGAGACAATGTCAATAAAGCATTTTAGTAAATAACGAACTAGCATCACTTTAATTATGTACGATTTAAGAATTAAGTTAGTATTCTTTCAAGCACTTGACAGTGAACATTGTAATAAGGTTTCTTATTTTTTTACATTTTACGATGAATTCCAATCAAAATAGTCAGTATTAGTATATTTTATTTTTAATTTTACGGAATTTTAGATACTCAAACGGTACGCCAAATAAAAAGTTCTCAAATAAAAAAACATATTCATGTTTTAATCTGAAACTTTTTACGTAGATAAACGCAGATCTTAAATTATGGTTCTGGGTGTCTGGGGGCATTTAGTGAATATATAGCATTTTACTGCCCGTGTATCAGTAGCATCAAAAATGGTGTTTCAGGCGGAGTACTCTCAGTTGCGCGATTGGAACTGGCTGAACCGTTACGGGCTGGAGATTTTAGCTTTAATAATTACGAGGAAGAAAAAATATATCTGGTAGATTATATAATTCAAAATTTTGCATCCGACTTTCGATAATAGTGTTCTCACTTTGTTTGTAATACCAGGTCCAGATACGAGTATGAAACCGTTACTTAGTGGAAAATATAGTGATGGTAGCGATAATCTCGATGTAAGTGATTTGTCATTATAGACTATAATTACCTTTTCAGTTTAAAACAATATAATGTGTTCGAGTTCTGTCCATTTTAAGATGGAAATTAAGTATTAAAGCGTTAAAGGTTATAGTTTGATAATACATTGCCCTGATTTATATATATATATATATATATATATATATATATATATATATATATATATATATATATATATATATATATATATATATATATTATAAATTCTATTTACTTATTACAGTACAAAATTTCAGAGAAATTGTTAGTTCTTACAGAGCAGTTTTTTTCTGGTTATAATACTGACATTATTATCATAAAGTGGGTATATTCATTTTTTTTTTAAATTCATTTTATATAATCAACGATAAAACAACAAATGGTTTTGTGAAGTTTTTTTTTTTCCTACAGACACAAATAAAATTTTAAATGTTTTATAATCTTTTCTCTCTGATAGACTTTTCTCTGTCCGACAAGGTTCAGATATCTGCACTATTCATTCAGTAAAAGCCGGAGTACCACTAACAGCTCCGCTCTTATATATTCTTTACACTCACGATATGCCACTTAGCCCTCATATATTGACATCAACATACGCTGATGATACAACAATATTAACTAGACATAAAGACCCCACAATCGCATCATTAACTCTTCAACGCCACTTAACAATAGTACAAGACTGGTTCAAACAATGGAAAATAAAACTAAACTACACCAAATCACAGCACATGACATTTACACTCAGATAAGACTCTTGTCCACCTTTCTTCATCGACAATCAACCCATACCACAAACAAACGAAATTCATTACTTAGGTCTTACATTTGATAGAAGAATGACCTGGGGCCCACATTGTGGATGGAGAGAGTTAGCGTTGAAAAACTATCTTCAGCCTCCCGTAGAATGGGTTAACAACGAATTGATATCCTTAAAACAGTTGAATAGTCGAATATTTTTTAAAAAGTGTCCTTTTAAGGTCCGCCATCTTAAAACCGTTAAATATTTTAAAACAATATCCTGGAGGACAACAATGGCAGAAGTTATCCTTCGGATAACTTAAAAAAACCGTTAAAACAGCAATCCTTAAGGACGAAAAAGCTAATTCTAATTGTGGATGGAGATAGTGGCCAAGGATGTCCTTAGGCCTCGAAAAAACGTCAGATCCTGGCAGATCTGTAAAACATTGTAAGGATGAATTAGAATTCTAATGGCGGGCCGAAGGCTTTATTGAAAGAGTTTAGAAAAATTATCAATTCTTTAATCGATAAATAAAACCTTGAGATATTTACATTTGTAAATAAGAATTTAAAAATGGAATAGTGTTATTGTACAATCCGAATTATTATTAGTAACATAACTAGCTGCAAATATAAATATATAATGATTGCTTAAATATGTTTGTAAAAATATTATAATACGCATATGTTTATTTGAAATAATTAATTATAAATTTCTTTTTCAGGTAATGCTCGTTCATATTTACATTTATTTTCTAATACAGACCGAACTGCATTTGTAAGTACCAAATTTTATTTTCTGAAATATTGTTGTTTCTCTATCGGATTTTAAAAGTTATTCATATTATTTTTGTCTTTTAGTTGACATACTTACAAATATATATATATATATATATATATATATATATATATATATATATATATATATATATATATATAAATGTATATTATCGTTCTTGAAACAGAAAAAATAATCTTTTTATTATATTTTTTGGCAAACATGAAACGTCTGAACGCATTATTAAACGATACTTTATTGTTTTATTAAGCTGAGAAACGGACACTATGTCTATATTATCAAGATGGAGTCTTATTCTTATTAAAGTGCGCTCCCCAGTCAAGGTGGAATATCTCAAAAGAGAGCGAAAGCCAATTGAGACTGTTTAAACTTTACCCTCGTTATTTCTGACTTTCACTTTATTTTCCGTAAAAGGAAAAAATACAATTTCAATACTGAACAATAATATTTTCCTTATTCAGAATTTGATTATACTTTTTTATTTTTATCAATTTATTGGAATTTACAACTGTGCAAATATACATCAAGAAAATGTATTAAAAACGTTTACAATGGCATGCCAAAATTTGAAAAGAACTATCCATTAGTAGCACTTCAAAAAAAAATCTACACAAGATCTCTAGGCCATCTTCTTTTAGACGCCTCGGAGGATTATCGTGAATGGAGAGGGAAGCAAGTTGAGAAACTAGTGGTTATGGAGGTTACTATGACAGGATTGGTATTTGGTTTAGGCTAAATCAGCAACATATAGAACATTAAGATTTTTATGGATAAGATTATTGGTGACAAAGTAAGTAGCATTGAGGATTTTTCGAAGGATATTGGATTGTAAGGAATGGATACGGGATGAAGTGGATGGTTTTGTGGCGCTCCAAAGCTCAACTCCGTACGTCCAAATAGGTCTAATCACAGTCATGTAAACAAGTCTTTTCTAATTAATTGGGAGCTTTATTTCTTCTTTTAATAGTGCTTTTACCTACAAACAGAAACAAAAATATAAACACCCAACCTAGACTAATTGTTATTTTAGTTTCAGTGA
The DNA here is from genome assembly GCA_003667255.2 of Euschistus heros. NCBI lineage: Eukaryota > Metazoa > Arthropoda > Insecta > Hemiptera > Pentatomidae > Euschistus > Euschistus heros. Next base: position 137,414 of record RCWM02000360.1, read on the forward strand.
AAACGGTTTTCTTCAGTTGTTGAATAAAAACAAAAAATTGTCCTATGGCTTTATTGATAGAAAAAAAAAAATTCTTGAAACTGTGCTGTCAACTACCCAGCTATCTGCTTATGCAGATAATATTTGCTAGATATCAATTAGTGTTCTATCGCTCAGAGTCATTTAGTACCCTGTACAAAGAAAGTAAAAAATTGGGACTCTGGATAAACCAATTTAAAATATATGAACCAAGGAAGTACTAATATGGAAATTGATGATTATTCATTTGAAAGAGAAAACAGGTTAAAATTTATTTCGTGAGTCAACGAAGTAACTTTCAACCTGCCCTAGTGGAATTCGAACGAGTTTTGAAGTTTTTTTATAAGATTATTTATGATAATGATCTGGTACATTAAGTCAACATGCGTTTCTTTCATCCCTAACACTGACCACCTCACAGAAACATATATATATTTTTTAATACTAATTTGGTTTTGATTTGAGTAATGTAGCATGTCGTTGCAACACCTTTATAATGTTTTTTGCTATCCCGTGGTAAATTTGCTGCTTGGGCAGTCGAGTGTCCAATTTTAAACTTATAAAAAAAAATTTTAATATTGCGAGTTCCTATAGTCATATCTGATGGCAACCAATCAATAATAATAAATCACTTTTAGTCACTTGGATTGATAGTAATTATAATTAAAAAAAATTAATAACTGCTCATTATAATCTTTAAACATAAACGCGTTAAACAACTGAAGTCATCTAATCCAAATTTACATTTCTGAAATAATAAAAATGAATATTTTGTATTAAACGACCCAATATTGGTCGGTGATATGTTTTATCTCTTGATTGTCGGCTGACCTTTACGTTTAAATTTATATGATGATTGAATCACTAGATTCTTATCCTTAGAGGTAAATATAATCCTCTCTATTCATGATTAAAATATAATTTGCAAAACACTCTAAGAAAATAAGACTTGTTAAAATATATGAAATAAATCAGATACCAGCAGTAGATAAGACTGTGGTATCACAGGGACAAAATTTATATTATAAGTTTCAAATTGCTTAAAATACACCCCAGCTATTGATGAATAGCATATTATCTAAATTGTCTAAATCTCGATTTCATGAGTATAATTGGATATTTAGTAGATTAGTCATTTATTAAGAAATGGCAATTTCGTTCTTTCCTTCCAGAATAACCAATATTTCAAACGAAACGAAAATCCCTCCTCTTTCTCTGAAAAAGAGACATTAAAAATTCAGCACTCTTTTAAAAATAAATAAAATATCTCTCATTTCAATAAAATTAATTTGAGAACTGCCTTTTCTTAATCGAAATAATAAACTAATGAATAAGACGGCCTCTTCTTCTGAATTTAATTATTAAATTCAAGAAAATGTCAAATGCAATTTATAATTATTTACTATTCATAAATCTTTTTAACGCAGTGACAACAAAAATTAAATAAATTTTATCCTGTTTCACAAATCTCTTATCAATGAATAAGAAAGATCTATAATTATCTAAAGATACGCTAAAAATTAAGTTGTTAGGCTATTAATAGTAAATTCTAAATGAACTAAGCTTTTTATTATTCTGTTACATATATACATAAATGATCATTCTTATAGGGACTCCATCTTTCCTTTATCCTGTTTAAATAGATGGGTGTAGTATAACTTAACTATCAAAATTTACCATTTCACTTTTTATTTATTTATTAAGTATCACTGTAACATGTTTTGGCCAAAAATTTTTCAAATTTTTCAGGGTAAAACCATAGAACAATTGAATTTAAAAATTAACCATTTATAAAAAAAAACACATGATATCATCATTTAATAAAAACATAAAATCATTTAACTTTTTTTATTAAATCATCATACATCTAAAAATTACATGCATTGTGATCTGATAATTTCCGTATTTAAAAAGGTGTTACACTTAAAGTTACATTGACTCGAGTGCTGAAAGGTGCTTATTTCAGTTAATAATATAACGTCAATATAACTTGATTTTAATAATATATTTTGTTGTGATGAATATTGTTAATCTAAACTTTTGTATAGAACGACAAGAAATTTTTCGTTTGTGATCACTAACCACCAAAACCACTTAACCAATATGTACCAAATTTTAACCAGATCTTTATAGTTCCAGGAAGATTTAGCAATGATAAAATCTACTGATTTTTAATTAATGTGCTATTGAAAGCGATATTTGGAGAGGTTACCAAGGTACGGTATTATATAGAGCTCGGCATTGCTAACAAAATTTACTTACACAGAATAAAATTATTTAAAAATAATTAAATACGTGGTGCAACATGTGGATCCCGGTTCAGTTTGAAAATTGACCGAAATTTAGTTTTCATCATTCCGCTATGGAGTTGACAATGGTAAAACTAAGAAACCCATCCGTACAAAATTTTAAATAGATCATCTTCATAGTTCTAGGAAGGCTTAGAAATAATAAAATTTACAATAACATAAATTTAAGTGTACAGTGATGAGTGGCTTTCTAATAATTTATTTAGAAATTAAGTTAGAGTAAGGAGGTCTTGAATATAGGTGGGCTTTTTGGTTTTCGAGGATTGAAATACGAGTATGAGTGCACCTAGGAAGTTTTTCAAGATCTATCTAACACCATACCTTGGTGACCTATCATTTAGAATAGCGCTCGCCTCCTATCTGTTAATTTTCAAACTTTACTGTTATTCTTGCTAAACTTTCCTTGAACTGTAAAGATAATGTGGTTAAAATTTGGTACGGACTAGTTCAGTAGTTTCTCGTAACTTATGATTTATGATCAAAAACGAAAAATAGCTTCTAAATTTATGTAATAGTATAGATTAGGCTTTTTTTTTCTTTCTTTTTTTTTTTTAATTATTAATCATAGACTGATAATTTAAACATTCGCGCAGCGGTCCAATAAAGACTAGCTTGAAGATCTTAAAATTTGGAAGCTTCTTCCCTTTATCATGACATAGTTTATCAATAAATAAAAACAACATTTGAATAAATTTAATGTTATTCAATGATAATCAACAGCTCTCATCATTAAGGACACTTTCATAATGCCAATTGATATACATCTGAATAAAATAACTAGTTATTTATAGTTGTAATTAATCATAATCAATAATAAAGCCCCAGGATAAGCTATGTATACTGGACAGAGGAACGATTAGGAAGGCTGACCCTTCTAATACTTGATACACGAGGAGGGGGGGGAGGGAAAAGATTACCCGAGAAGGGTTGGAAGATTGTTAGGATTCCTACGGGACGCAGCAATAGCCCGGAGCACCTGATCTATGTACTGCTTTTATCTACATCATAACCCGTCACAGCTCTATACTCCATTTCCCCCGGTGTTCATTTTCCCGGCCCACCGAATCTCACACTCGTTTATATCCCTTTATATGGCCTCATGTTCGTCCAAGCTTAGAAATATACTGTAATGGCTGAATTGGTTCGATTTTTCACAAGCCCTCCTCTTGTAACCAATAAAAATAAAATGATATTTAACTGTAAGTAAAATATTTAAAAAATGAGGTTTTTACAAATGCTTAAGAATGAAAATGTTTTTATATGACGAATAAGGGAATTAAAAAGTTTATCACTGAATGTGGTAATTATTACCAAATCAAAACGGCGATTTGCTTTAATATTGTGTATAATAACATGACCTATGGTTTATTTAGTCGGAAGCACTGATAATGCAGTCCATTATCCGTAAAATTTTCTTAATAGTCTCTGGCAATATGGATTACCAACTCATTCATCAAAATTAAAAATTTTAAAAATTTTCGTGTTTTGTTTTTTTCCTAACACCTGATCAATACAATTTAAACCAGGTTAAAAATTACAGCTAAGCGTGAAAGTTTCATTGAAGAAATAATCCACAATTGCATACTTCTATACTAGACTTTTATCGATAAAAAAATTCAATTCAATTATTAGTTAAAATTACCTATTTAATTATGAGAGCGGGCAAGCCCACAACGGGGGATGCTACTGAAAAAATTACGTTATTGCTGTGCTGTATGCATAAAAAGAACATGGTAAAATGGTTTTAAGATGAACCGTCATACATGGAAGTAGTGTGATTAACATCCATGCTCAGCCTCCAGGTTTCTTCCAATTAAGATTACCCAGTTTAAAGACAATGGGTTTATGCTGTAAGGGTCTCTATACCTTCAAGTCCAATGAAACCACAAAAAATAAATCTTCTGCTATCAGTAAGCCCCGAAATCAGTTCAGAGTTTTTGAAGTCCAGTTTCTAGTCTACTGAGCCACCACACTCTATTACAGTCGAATATATTAATCTAAATAAAAATAAATCATTTTTGACTGAATACTAAGTCATTCTTTCAAATGAAAACATTATTATAAGAAAATTGTATTCCAGGCTAACGATTTATGCCTGATATATTTGTATGAAATTCACTATGAAGCATCAATGTAGTTAGCAAGCGTTCATTTTTAAGAGATAGAGAGAGAGAGAGAGAGAGAGAGAGAGAGAGAGAGAGAGAGAGAGAGAGAGAGAGAGAGAGAGAGAGAGAGAGAGAGAGAGAGAGAGAGAGAGAGAGAGAGAGAGAGAGAGTAGTGAAACAGGAGTCTTTATATATATAGAAGTAGATTTTACATAAAACCTATATCACATTTATAAGGAAAAGTTATTTGAAACGACAAAAAAATTATCGTTCGATACGTTCTCCTCTTATTCCTTCAATCTTTCTCTCTTTCAATGGAAAGTTACAAAGGGGTCGACAATATTTCTATTAAAAGTTAGGCCGTCTATCCTTCAGCGGGCGACCACAACTGTCAGAAAAATAGTATCTCGTCTCGTCTCAAATTCAATAGCCGTGTCCGAACAGCTATAGCTTCTTGTAAACTTTTTGACTAAGCTTCTCAGTTATCTTCGTTTGTATAAATTAATCATTGATTTATATATCACTGGACTATTGTGTTATAGTATAGTTGATGATTTTATGTTATTTCTTTACTGAATGACAATAATATGGTTTGTGAACGAGGTTATGATAAATTATCATTTTGATTATAACCCTCTTTTTTAAATTGAAATCGTGACATTTTGACACGCCCTAGCTAATTTGGTATTGCTCGGATCGAAAATTAGCTGACAGATTTCTTATCAGAAATTTAATATATAATATTTTTGTTATATAACATATGCCACTAGGAGCATGTTTTGGAACTATATTATTTTTAAATGAAAAAATTCACAATTTTAAGAACCCAAGGAGTCCGATGGGTCACTGCTTTTCTCATTGGTAGGGCATTATTGTGCAATGATAAACTGTTGTAGACGGTCACCGAATGACGCCTTCAGCTTTTCTATCATTATAGTAATATTTATATATTGTATCGAAGCGAATAAACAATAAGCTCATATTTCCTTAAGCTTCTTGTAAACCAATCCGTAAAAAAAGAAAGTGTTATTAATAAATATAACCTTTGCTCTTTACAAGAAAAACATTTTGTGTCTCAATGGCTTAAGGCTTAAAACATTTTCTGATTCTCCAGCAATGTCGTCATTTCTGTACATTTCTTAAAAATACTATTTTATGATAAATAGAAACCAATAAACGCTATTGCAGGGTTTTATATTATACAATTTCATGTTGATTTTCTATTAAACAAAAAAAACTTCTATTAATACAAGTTATTTCAAAACATAAAGTTAGCTACAGTACAAGTATATAACATGTGTTAGAATAATAAAAATATATATAATTACAGAATATAGAGGAGTATGAAGCTACTTACAATGTTAATGGTGGATATGGAATAAACTAACAATTCTGGTACACAACTAACCTAGGGGAATTTTGAACAGACAGTTACAAAGGTTGTGGGGAAATTCCTGTTTCTTAAAAATTAAGTTAAGAGGACTGGTATTCCCTGCAGGTACAAAAAAAGTCTAAGTTAATAAAAAGAATAATTTTTTGACTGGGAATACCACCCAGTCTTTTTAACTTAATTTTTAAGAAACAGGAATTTCCCCACAACCTTTGTAACTGTCTGTTCAAAATTCCACCAGGTTAGCTGTGTACAAGAATTGTTAGTCTATTCCATACCCACTAGTAACATTGTAAGTAAAATACTCCTCTTATTCTGTCTAACACATGTTATATACTTGTACTATAGTTAACTTTATGTTTTGAAATAACTTGTATAACTTGTAACCTGTTTTTTCAACGTAGGCCATGATTATGAGAACAATATAGTCTCGAAACGTCGCCAAAATAGTTGTTTTATTTATTGACTGAACCTCAATAACCTTACTAAAATATATATATATATATATATATATATATATATATATATATATATATATATATATATATATATATATATATATATCATTTCTATAGTAGTTATTTTATTGTACATATAAGCGGGAAATACAGACAAATCGTAAATCATTTACTTTTATCTATTGTTAAAACTAGGATAATTAATAAAAAAAATCAAGCAATTCTTTCCAACTTAATCAATTTATCAAAAGTTCTGGGCACTTTAAAACTATTAGCTTAATTTTCATATTGAGTAAATCAGCTCTTAGCATAAATTGATTTAGAGAGGGCTTTCATAACTGGAGAGGCGCTGAAAAGATTACGCATTTTCCTTTATAAAATGCCCGGCGTCGTATAGGGATCAATAAATCACCTTAAGTGCTATTAATAATGGAAGTGTGAATCGGCTTTAAGTTCTTTTCAAGGTTACTTTCCAGCTTTTATAATAAATGAGGTATATAATGAGATTATATATTTATTTACAATAAAGGTATACTATTAAATTTTTATAATTGTATTTATTTAGGATTATAAAATCCTATTTTAATGTCAAATATTAAAATCTGAAACAGCTAGGAGCATTAAAAAAATATTAAGATAAATGGACATCATATCAACAAACTGATAAAAAAATATAATAAATAATAGAATTAGGGGAATAATTATAAATAATAAAACAAAACAAATTTAAACCTTAACGACACAGAACAGACTTAAAAGACAAGAAACTGCTTGTCGTTTCCAACTACTCTAACATTAAATTACAAAAGACTTATTTACATGGCAATAATTAGATCCTTTTGGAGTTACGGAGTTGTGCTTTGGGGCTCCACTAAACCTTCCAACTCTTCTCTTATCTAATCCTTACAATCTAAAATCCTTCGTAAAACCCTTAATGCTTCATATAATGTAACAAACAAAGTTATCCATGAAGATCTTAATGTTCCATATGTCACTGATTTGACCTAAACCTATCTGTTCTTTCATAGTAAACTATATACCCAATCGTATCCACTTGTCTCCCAGCTTTCTTTACAATCAATTGCCGATAATCCTCCCAGGCGTCTGAAAAGAAGATTGTCAATAGAATTAATGCAGAACATTTATTAAAGTGCTACCTGTGAGTGGTTCTCTACATGTTATAGAAGTTTCATTATAATAATTATCTCAAATTTGCTTGTTGTGTACACAGTTGTAAATAAAATTAAAAAAAAAACTTAGTTAAGCATAAAAAAAAAAAAATATCCACTTATCCGGCTTTAAGTGACGTTTTAATCTGAATTTTGAATTTATCACACACCTGAGTTATATAAAGTAGATATTTTAGAATATAAACAGATAAATTGACACAGCTGCAAATAGTTCGAAATTGATATTCTTGTCGCAACTAACAAAAATTTAAAACAACATAGGGCACTGATAAAATTATCAATAAGCTACATTTCTTTAATTCGACACCACTACTATTCTTCTAACAATATAATCAGAGTAAAGGTATTAGAGAAGAAAATCATATTGTCGTTTCAATAATTTAGTGTTGTTGTTTTAGTTTATACTTATAATAACCGACAAAAAATAAATAATTACAAATAATAAAATAAAAATAATAAAACACGGAAGCGTTATACGCCCCTGTCCTCTATTACTGCCATCCAGTTCCTGACGCCAACGAATTCTGCATCACGCTGTCTTCCCACTGCAGTATTCGTTTTTATCTTTTCTCTTTCCATGTAGTTTTTCTAAAAGGACATTTACAAAAATGGCACCCCGCGTGATACGCGCCACTTGTCGAGCCCAACGGAGTCACCCCAGCTTGACAACCACATTAAGATCATCATAGAGTGCATAGACCTCCGCATTAAAACTCTGTCTGCACTATTCTTCAACGTATATTACTCCAAGAATTTGTAGGAGAATTTTAAAAAAATTTCTTTCGGAAACCATCAGTGTCTTTTCATCAGACCTTATTGTTGTCCATGCGTCAGATCCATTCGTGTTTTAATTTTCAAGTCACTATACTACTAGTCAACTGTTTCTGAGTGCAAAGTATAATCTATTGTCCGCATCCTTTTGGTTCAAGCACGTATCTAGTTAGTGAAAAATGAATTTGATCTTAAAGTGCCCAACAGAAAACTGTTATGGGCAATTAAATAGAGGCCAACTAAAAATAAGACAGCACCAACCAGTAATCTTTTCAATAAATATTTTAAAAATACAAGTGCTTGAGCTCTTTTTATTATTAGAGCTTAGAATTAAATTAGTTTCTGATAACTAAAGTAAATATTAGAGTTATATTTTAAATACAAAATTATATTTGTGTAGATGTATATATTTATTTAGAAAAAATTTGAAAACAAAAACATTCAAATTTTATGATTGACGTAATGTTTAATTACAAAATAGGATATGTAGTTATATCATGCCTTAATAATTTATTATTGTTAAGCTTTTTACTTCATATTAAGATAAATATTTTAATTTCTTATAAAACCCGGAAACATGCTATAGAGAATCATGGCTGGCTTTACTGTTTTATTTAAATGAAAAAAAAAAACCAAAAAAAAAACCCACAGATTGTTCAAAAAAGAATAAGTTTTTTCTTCTAGACGATCCGTTATCATGGAATGTCTTTCTAGATATTATTCATAAAGGTAACATTATCAAACTTCCAGAGATAATTTAAAACTCTTAAACTTTCTAAAAACTTTGCCTTCATTAAAGAGGCGACGTCTTCTTCGAAAACCACCGTTTTATTTTTTCATCAACTTTTTCCCCTTTTTTTTCCTTCCCATTCTTTCCGGTTTTTCAAAGTCCTGATAAAGTTAGGTCAACTAACTGAAAGGCTCAAAGCCCGAAGGTACTATCACTCGGATTTCCCTTACTGGCCACCGATCCATCAAAATCGGGGAGATAAGGGAGGGGTGAGGTAAACCTCGGTATCTTTTTTTTTTTTGCCAGGGAGAAAAACAGATAGTCCGCCCTTATCTGAAGGTCCACAGGACCTGCCCAAGATGGTTTACGAGGACAGTGAGGTGGCAGTTACAAAAAGGGTCTTGTATTTCTTGTATGAGTAGACGTCGGGCTAATGGTTCTCGTGGGGCTAGATTTGTCGTCGTGGAGAAAATTAGTTTTTCCAATGGGAGCTATTATTAATTTTAGTTGCGGTAAACATCAGTTAATTTATTAATTAAATGTACACATGTATAGTGAATGAGGTATTTATTATAATCAGACTAGAAATAAATTTTCGAAAATAATAATAAATAAATTAAAATAAAAACTTTCACGCAGCTGTTACCTAAACTATATTTGCTGAATACATTTCCCGCAGTTCCGCATTATGAACTATTGTAAAAAAAAAAATAAGCGAGAAAAAAATAATTCAATGAAAAAATAAAGTTGATATAGCTAAAATATAGGTATATCTTATCAGGAGAAATAAATGTATCTTATATGATATAATAATATAAATAATGACAAAAAAAATAAATAAAAAAAAAAAAAATAAATAAATAATAATAAACAAATAATAAATAATAATAAACATAAATGAATAAATAAATTAAAATAAAATAAAATAATAATAATAATAAAAAAAAAAAAAAAAAAAATATTGACCCGCTTTGTCCCAGCTGTGGTGTACCGGAAACCGCTGAACATGTGGTAATTTCATGCACTGCCTTTGAGGCATTGAGAGCCAAGCTACAGAGAGAAACAGGGCTGTATGCTCTAACGGAGAGTGACTTCCCTCAACTAGTATCAGCTGACAACTACCCGTATTACAAAAGTTTTGTGTATGGTTGGAAAACTGAAGTGGGGGTAGAGCACTTCAACCTAGGAAGAAGGGGCCACGCCCCAGAAAGAATCCTGGACAGGAATGATGCTGACGACAACCCCATCACCGAATAATGCCTATATAAACGTAAAATTTAAAAAAAAAAAAAAAAAAAAAAATTGATATAGGTATGTTGTTATTTTAAATTAGTATGTTATAGTTATTATGTAGTTATTATTATGTATTATAGTATGTTATAGTTAGTATGTAGTTAATTTTAATATAGTATGTTGTATTAGTAGTTTGTATTAGTAGTTAGGTTTAATATAGTATGCTGTATTAAATATAGGTTGTTGTATTAGATATAAGGTATATTTTATTAAACACAAGTATGTAGTTATGTAAAGCGTTTAATGTATTTTAAATATTAAATGTTACTTTAAACGTGTAGTGTAATCTTGAAATGTTAAATGTTAAATGTAATATTGAAATGTTCTGTTAAATGTTTAAGAAAATTTATTCTTGCAATATTAAAGGTAATATTGAAATGTTATGTTAAACTGTTAAAACCAGCAGTGATGGCTACAAGCCATCCCTGCAAAACCCGTGTAGCCGAGAGGCAAGGAAGGGAAATAAATAAATTAAAAAAAAGTGATTAATAATAATTTAATTATCTTCTTCTATATGACTGTGTGATTGCATACCTAACAATTAAAGGAATAGTCGGGATTTAAAACTGTATGAATAGAGTTATGACGAATGTTGGAAGGGAGTGAGTTCCAGAAATTAGAGCTCTGGAAATAAAGGAGCGTTTGAAGGATTGGATGTCAAAGGGAATTAGGTAAAGGTCCTGTTTTTGCGGGAACTCACCGATGACTTTAATTTTAATGCTTTGAGGATATAGGGAGGTGATTGAGAAGAAAGTGATTTGTAAAGGAACGAACTAAGGAAGTATTGTCTTCGGACGAAGGAATCTAACCAGTTCAATTTTGGGTAATGGTGAGATACATGGTCATAACGTGATATCCCTTGAACGAATATCAGGCAAAAGTTCATAATCTTCTTTAATCTTGCATCCTGAGATTCAGAGAGACCTCCGTACACCATACTATCAAAATCAAAATGGGGGTATATAAGAGAAGAAATTGATAGTTGGCCAGTTGATTGTGGAAGGAAATTACGGGAACGGTTTAGGAGCCGAAGAGTGTGAAAATAGTTCGGTGATTAATAAGGGAAACATGATCTTTCCAGAAAGGGTTTGGTCAAGGACATTGCCGAGGTTCGTAACGGAGGTGTGGAAATGTATGGGATAGGAGTCTATGGAGAAATTAGGGATTCCAGGTAGGGAGTTGAGAAGGACATGGGTTATAGTGTAGTATTTTTTATTTTTATTTTACATTATTTTGGCATGGATATTTCTTTTGGGTGGGGGTCTATACGTTTTTGGTGTAACGTTTCTTTCTAAGTTAAAAATGTAGCAGTTTGACTTGCTCTAGCTTTCTGATAAAAATTTAATGGAAAATATTTTTTGTGATATAAAATTTGTCACGAGGACCAACCGTTCAGGAGCTATATTAGTTTGAATGAAAAAATTACATTAAAAAAAAATACATTTTTTTTTGTCGGGGCTTTCTTGACAGGCTTTATCTCTATTGGTGTTGCTCGGATTGAAAATTTTCCGACAATTTCCTTATCAGAAAGTTAATGGAGAATATTTTCTTGTTTTATTCCATTTGTCTTTAGGACTAACCGTTTATAAGCTATATCTATACAGATCTTTGAGTAAACTAAAATTTCGATTCAACTTAAAAAAATTACCAAAAACATGTTTTAAGGGGCATTTAAAATTTTAGGACAGGTATTGACGTTCCATTTTAAACTTTCAATCGTTGAAAAAAAAATAATACTAAATCGTACCCTTAAGGACGAAAACTAATACTAAGTGGGGAAGGAGAGTAATCAAGGATGTTCTTAGGCCGCCAAAAATTGTCAGATCCTGGCAGATCTGAAAAACAGTAATGAAAAGAAGACGTTTGAAACCTCTATTTTTTCTCAACTTTGTTTATTTCAAAGACACTGTTCTGCATCAAAATCTTCCCTTTAAGAAAAATGTTGTTTTATTTTGTTTTGAAGTGTGCTGAACTCGAATCCGAAGTCAGAAAATCTCCACCAGGCACTATTTTTTGTCAAATCTGTATTTTAGGTCGAAAAATGAGGTGTTTTTAGACATAATTTTGAAGCTTTTATAATGTATTAAAAGTTAAAAAAATTGGAAGGGCGTAAGTATTTATGCCATGCCTACCTCTGGCGAGATTTCTCATTTCTCCTAGTCTTTCCTTTACGTCTTCCTATTCTTTCTATTTGGTAGATATAGGAGATTCTTGGCCTTCCTGTTAGTCTTTCTCCCACCGTCTTCACTTCCATAGTTTTTGTAGGGTCTCTGTGGTTGTCCATACGGCAAACATGTCCAAATTTTCAGGTCATCACTAATCCTGTAGTACCGGACACAGTTTCTCTGTATCTTTCCTGCATTTCTTCAAAGAAATTTTAATTCAGATTCAGTAACACGGCTTTGCAGTCTCTCATTCAGAACCCAGCTTTCCGCTCTACAGAGAAGTACTGGTGTGAAAACAGATTTGAATAGGTGGAGCTTTGTATCTTTTCCTAATTACAAAATTGCAAGCCTGATAGTATATAGAATTCGCCTTAGAAATCCTGCTTGATATTTCTGAATCAAATTTACCTGATCTACTGATTACCATACCAAGGTATGTGAATTCTCTTACCACCTCCATTACATTTTCATTAATCCGGACTTCCTCATGGGTTCTGCCGACATAATGAACTTTGCTTATTTTGATATTAAACATCACCCCACTCTAATACTGCCAGTCGTAGTGTATTTTTTAAGAGATGAGTATCTTTTATTTTATTATTGAAAACTTAATAAGTGGATATATATTTCATTCTTCATCATTCAAGGATTATCTTCTAGTACGGTAACTACAGGTAATCCGTTCACTTATTTTAAGGCCTTTCTGATAACTCTGGGGGACAGGACTTACTATATTTTTTTTTAATAAGTTATTCCCTGAAAGAAATAATTTTGACAAAGCTTTTACGATTTAGGTTAATAATTAAATTACTGTTAATATCACGACAGACGACGGAAGCTTATGGAGGCACACTAAAAAACTTTTAAAGCATCACGAGGTGATAGCGCCTCTCAGAAAAGAAGATGGGTCCTGGGTGGTGTCGGACAAAGAAAAGTCTGAACTCTTTGCTGAACATTTGTCGACTGTTTTTACACCACATACAGACTACCAAGACAATGGACATGACAATTACCTACAAGAAACTCTAGAAGCTCCCCTTCAATTGACATTACCACCACTGTCTTTCACTCCTTCTGATGTATTGCAAGTAATCAGAAAGCTATCACCAAAAAAAGCTCCAGGATTTGACTTAATCACCGCTGACCTTCTCCAGAAAATGCCCAAAAAAGCTATAGTCTTTCTAACTACACTTTACAACGCAATTCTCAGGACTACGAAATTCCCAGTTCAATGGAAATATTCTTATATTACCATGATACATAAACCAAACAAAAACACCGATTCACCTTCTTCCTACCGACCAATTAGCCTACTTCCTTTGTGTTCTAAAGTTTTTGAAAAATTATTTTACCGACGAATACTAGACATACTGACAGATAAACAAGTACTGCCTACACATCAATTTAAATTCCGTTCATTTCACTCAACAGTTCATCAACTACACCGTGTAACGGATTTCATATCAATCTCACTCGAGAAAAGACTATATGCTACTGGGGCATTTCTAGATGTAGCTCAAGCATTTGACAAAGTTTGGCATGACGGACTTCTTTTTAAATTGAAAAATCTTCTTCCTTTTACCTATTATCTGATCCTTCAATCTTTTCTCTCTGATAGATTTTTTTCTGTCCGACAAGGTTCAGAACTCTCCTCTATTTATCCAGTAAAAGCCGGAGTACCACAGGGGTCAATACTAGCTCCACTGTTATATATTCTTTACACTCACGATATGCCACTTAGCCCTCAAACATTGACAGCAACATGAGCTGATGACACAGCAATATTAACTAGACATGAAGACCCCACAATTGCATCATTAACTCTTCAACACCACTTAACATTACTACAAGACTGGTTCAAACAATGGAAAATAAAACTAAACTACACCAAATCACAGCACATAACCTTTACACTCAGACAAGACTCTTGTCCACCTGTCTTCATCGACAATCAACCCATACCACAAACAAACGAAATTCATTACTTAGGACTGACATTTGATAGAAGAATGACCTGGGGCCCACACGTAAAACGAAAACGTCTCAGTCTAACCAAGAGATTAAAACTTCTGTATCCAATGCTTCATAAACGGTCGACATTAAAACTCCGACAACGACTGAATACATACACTTACTTACTTAAACCCATATGGACATACGCCACACAAATATACGGGACTGCAAAAAATACACACCTTAAAAAAATACCAATATTCCAATCAAAATTACTCAGACTAATCACGAAATCACCTTGGTACGTTTCAAACCACACACTTCACACTGATTTAGAAATACCCACAGTAAAAGAACATATACATGACCTTTATAGACGATTTCATGACAGACTTCATGGACATAACAACATACTCATTAATGACATGGCCACGACTGGCATACCTGGAAATACTCTCAGAAGGCTTAAAAGAAGCTGGATGAGAGATTTGCTCAAATAAATCTCTTTAATCCATGCCAGGAGGAGGTACTATCGAGTGCTAGTCTCCCACACGCATACAAGGCCTGTAGTATTCAATTTCACATCACATTCACTGATTGTTACCCTAATAACAGGTGTGAATTAAAATCTGAAAAAGAAAAAAAAAAAAAAAAAAAAAAAAAAAAAAAATTACTGTTATAGTCTGTAATTGAAGCTCTTCATCAAACGAATTTATTTTCAAATGCCGTTCCAAATGACATTCAAATAATACATATATTAACGAATTCATTCTTAAAGGTCTACCACTATACTAGCGGTATACCAGACTGGTATAAGACTATACTAGACGAGCAAACAAATAACTTCAAACTATACAAGAAAAAAATAATAATAAGTAATGTATACAATACAAACAGAGTGAGAATTCTCATAGAAGCCTATCTACTGATGGGGGAATAAACCGAATTCAATGAGAAAGAGGAATATTTAAAGAATTAAATATTCATTTACTGACAAAAATTTAATTCATTACAGCGCTGTTTTCTCCGTTGCGTTACTGATCCATTGGAGGAAGATTGTGAGTAAAGAAGCTAGGTGAAGATTGGGAAAAAAAAAATATACACCATGTGACCTTGTAAGAGACATTTTTTTTTTTTCTGTTTGAATACTATAAAATCTTTTTATGTACAAATCATAAAGATATTTTTGTTTACAATTACAAATCAGAGGACTTTGATATTTTTAAGCATTAATTATATTCCTTCCCCACCTTTTTTCATTTGAATTTTGTCATTACCGATCTGTCTCGGAATGACATCCTTGTTTCAGAGCAAAGAGGATTCATTATTCAGAAAGAAAAATTTGTTTTTCAGCTTAAAAAAAAAATATCACGACTGTTTGTTAAATTGGAATTAGGGTGAGGGTCGAGATGAGCATTGGGGAAGGGATATAAAAACCTTTAGGTCAATAAACTTGGGGGTTTTCGGGCAATAAAGCAATCAGCTCGAGACCGCTGTTTCACTTAATGAGACCGAGCCTCTTGGGGACAGTGGGGTGGGGTAGGGAGGGATTGTTAGAAAGGAATATCCTCCCAAGGTGGAGATTCCATGGATTGGAGAGGTCACGAATAAAGCAATATTTTGCAATTAACAAAGCCATACTACATAAAAAAAAATAATTACTCAGAATTGTTTACGAGGCCTTTGATTGTAGATTTTAAAATGTAACGAATTCATAGAACCTTTCAAGGAAAGAGAGCAACATATTATCATTACATTAATCTCAAATTTCATTGCTTCCGTATTGCACCTGATTTGATTTATAAATAAACAGTTTTCAACTCCAATACTTCTTGGAAAAAGTATAATGAGTATGCAGTGGTTTTTTTTTTTTTTTTTTTTTTTTTTTTTTTTTTTTTTTTTTTTTTTTTTTTTTTTTTTTTTTTTTTTTTTTTTTTTTTTTTTTTTTTTTTTTACTAAATAAATACTTTTTTTTTCTATGTAAAAAATGTAAGCACTATTCAAAAATTTATCTCCGACTGAGAATACCAATAGATGATAGATATGTTTATCTACAATCTTAATTAAGTAAGCATTGGTATAAGCATAAGAGACAGGTATATGCTTATAAAATTAATTGAGTATTCGAATTAAGAGTAGTGTTCATCCACAAGGAATTTTTCAAAAAACCAGTAGAAGATAAAGGAAGTACACGGTCATCTTAAGCACTAGTAATTTGTGCTTACGTTTCGGCTTTCATTGGAAGCCTCCATAGCCTATATGATCTTTTATTTCTGATTGTCGATTTTTTTTTCTCTAATTTTGCGTTGTCTGAGCTTATACGTCCCTACCATCTTTGTTACACTTATATTTTCAATTTGAACTTTTCTAGTGTAAAAAATATTGTGTACTGTCTTTGAAATAGGGATTACCTCTTAATCCAATCACTGCTAAAGTCTTAAACAAATTCAAATTCGGTCAATTTTATTACATAAATTTAAACTTAAAGGCAACTGAGGCCACTCAAAAAATATCCTCCGTGTTTGGTGAGAAGAAGAATGAAGCTCAACTTTGGTTTTCTAAATTTCGTCAAGGTGATGAAATACTTAGAGATGATGCTCGTTCTGGTTAATTGATTCGGATCCACGTTAAAAATTTGCCGAAATAGCTAAGCAGTTAAGTATTTCACAAGCAACATTCTGGAGATACCTACATCAAATGGAAAAAAAAAATGGATAAATGGGTCTCTCAAAAGTTATAAGAGGCGAATAAGAGACCACATACTGCAAAGTTGACTAGGGATAAATTAACGAAAATTGGATGAGAAACATTGCCCCCACCCAACATATTCTTCCGAACTTTCCCCTACTGATCATTACATTTTCAGATCTCTGGAGAATCGTCTCCAACAGAATGTTGATAACCAGCAAAGCCTAGAATTGGAATTAAATCAGTTTTTTACCAGCAAAGATTAATAAATTTTATAAAATAGTGTTTGGGATCTTACATCACGGTGGGATAAAGTTATTAGTGGTAATGTAGATTATTCGAATGAATAAAGTTATTGTATAGTTATTGGTTCATTGAATTTATCAACTACAAGAAAAACGAAGGGACCTTTGAAACGACCTGGTAGATAACATTGTCAGAGAAAGTCTTTAAAAAATATAATTTATATAGCATGATTGAAGTCCGAATTTCACAATTAACTATCTAAACTAAGTAAAGTTGTAAAAAAAAAAACAGAATAAATATTATAAAGTAAACGAAAACTTGTAGCTATATGTAATGACGACTATAAAAAAATAAACGAAGCGCTTCGAACATTGTTTATGTGACCCTAATTCTAAAAGATGAAATAATCGACTAGGCCAAAAATCGGTCTTTTTGTCAGCCAACTAGTCGGCAAGTGACTAGTCGGCCAAATTCTAAAGTTCTAATGACTATAGTAGGCCAATCTCTAAAATACATGCTACTATTTCAGACGCTCCACTGAAGTGGGTGCATTCAGCCCTAATTTCGACGGCTAAGTAACTAATACGCCGAACTGAGTCCAGATCCCGTATCAATAGAAACGATTTGTGGATGCTCAGTATTCAGTTGAGGAATTTAACTGTCGTACATAATGGGCAGAGGCTAACGACGCGTAGTGTAGCAAATAGAGGCTATTTAATGCAGACACAGACAATAGCAGACTGACTCGCCATGCTTCGGAATTATAGCAGTTATTAATTAAATACGGTTTAGGATCCCGAACTGATTTGCATAATCCTGTCAAGAACTGGATAATCTACTAATTCGTAACTACATCAAACTGCAGTTGGATATGTTCATAAAACCATCCATTAGTCTATGACTCAAGCCTAGGAACCTTCTAAACAAGTTATTGCTTTCGGTTAAATGTAAATGTTATCCCTTGGCTCTATAAACAAGTCATGCCTCGAGGCATTGCCTTGAAATATTCATACTAAAATATTCATAGTAACAAATCAACAGCAAATTATTGGCTTATTGTTCATAGTTGGCTTAATAATGTTTGATATTCATGTTCCTAGTTGGTTTTGTAAACGGGGTTATAAATTTTCCTGTTTGTCTAACATCTATTGCAATTTGTTAATTTGTCTGTGCCATTTATAAAACTATTTGTGTAGTACACTCAGAACTCGATTAACAGAGCCTTCATTTTATTTATTTTTATCTTTTAGATATTGTTTATTGAATAAATATTACAAGCTGCCTCTCTGAAGGGTAAAGAGCGTGAGTAATATAGATGACAATTGATCCAATTATACAATATGTACAAAGAATATCAACAAAAAGAAAAGAAAAACCCTCTAACTATACAGCACAAGATACAAAATATAGTAAATATAATATAAATTTAATCAGAAAATAATCGTATAAAGAAATTAAAAACAGTAATAATAAAGACAAAAGAAAAAAATCAACAAAAAAGGACAATCCAACTATATGAAGAGTGCTAGCCTAGTAGAGATAATGTCCAGTAACTTTAGTTCTTAGTAAATCTCTAATGAAAATTACGAAGTCTATATTCTTTCTCGTTAGCAACGGCATCTGGAACTCCAAAACATGGAAAAATTCTCGTTTTAGCCCTCATGAGACCAACTTAAGTGATAGCACATGAGACGTTCGTTCCACTGTGCGGCATCTGGAACTCCAAAACATGGAAAAATTCTCGTTTTAGCCTTCATGAGACCAACTTAAGTGATAGCACATGAGACAAGCTAAAAGGTGGCGATGAAATCTCAGTTTATAATTTTTGGACACCCTTCATACATGGTATTCTATCATCCTAGGGAAATCATAAACCGAGCTTGTCCCCCACTTATGGGTGGGCAAGCCAGGCCCAAAGTAATCCCAACGCTGTTATCTAAGCTGTGTCACTAGTGTCAATATCCATTGTATTTTCACAAAACATTCGATTTCCTAACAAGACGTTAGGCAATCTTTGTACGATAATTACTACGGGAAGGCTGGAGAATGAGTAAAACGGTTCAATATGAACATCATTAACAATTTATCAGTTTCTCGTAAACAAAGTTTTCTATATATCTCAAAAGCTTTCACACTCAAGGTTCACCGATTTTGAAATGCCGAAAGGCAATCCAAGATCCTAAACCTTAAAATTCCGATTTTCTTTATCTACCCCGTTTCGGCTACACTTCGATTTCTTGTGTGGATATAAGAAAGAAATCAATTTCCTTAACAATTAATGCAACACTTTTATTGGATTAATGGAGCTCGTGACCGTCTGCTGTGTTGATGGACTTGGTCTGTATTTTTAAGCTGTATGTTCTGGCCCTCTAAGTATTGTAAAATTATATTATTGTAACTATTCTGGTAAGTTTCCGCTCCATTTTTAGCATCTTTGTCTTATATGATTCGCTAGCTTAGCACGGTACCAACATCACCTTTATTTATGTTCCTATAATATGGCAGGTTATAGTATTTGAAAAGTTGAGTCCAACTGGGACTTTCAATTTATATTGATTTTAATTTACTTTAACTAATTAACTGTACATCCCAGGACGCGTCTTGGCTTCCTTCACAATGTCGATCCACAATCGTCTGTCCCTTTCATTCGTTAACCATCTCGTGTCTCCCAAAACCCTCAGATCCTCCTCCGTTCCTGCATCCATAGTCTTCGTGGACGGCCTACTCTTCTTTTGCCAAATATATTTCTATATAATAGTTTGCTCGGCATTCTATCTGTGGCATTTCTATTACATGGTCTTCAATTTGGCCTGCTTTCATAAACTGGGCCAAATTGGTTTCTTTATATAAGAAGTACAGCTCTTCTGTTGCCGGGAATTTCCAAGTATTGGACTTAGCGTTAAAGACAAGGCCATCTATCTTTCGAAGGATTTTCTCTTCAAATTCCCTGTTTTTTATCACGGCGGTAAGGTCTATTTCTCTATTCCATAAGTCAGGACTGGTCTAAAAATGGTTTGTAAAGCTAAACGTTGGGATTTTTTAAAAGTATTTTACTTTTCAAGAATCACACGTTTGCCAAATATACTCGGTTGCATGTCATTATTCTTCCTGAATAATTTCTTAATTTCATCGTCAAGTTCTGACTCCCAGTACGTTAAACTATTAACTTCTTCAATTGAAGTCAGCGATATCGATAGTAGCACTTCCTTGTTCTGAGCCTACGTTCATCTCTTTATATGCCAAGTCTTGACAGTCTCCTGCCGAAACAGGAAAATCGTGACTCATTCTTCCTCCAAAAGTCTTACTTCGACTACCATTCAGCATCAAATTAATTAGTCTCATCAATTTATGGGTAAATTTCAATTCTATTAGGATTTTCCTCATTTTCGTTCTATTCACACTATCAAATGCCTGGCGGTGGTCAATAAAAATATATTATTATCTAAGAATTTATTTTACCACTAATATTTCTATTGAGGGGGGTAGAGTAACTGAATGGGCAAGGCTTAGGGCACTTTGCTTCCCCTAATTTGAGTCCAGCTGAAGTAAAAAGTTTTAAATTCTGTTATTTTATCCTTGAATCGACTTCGAGGTCTGCGCAACATTCTAGTGCACATACAATCATTATAAAGTGGGTAACCTTAAATTAAGGAGAAAAACCTGGTGTCACCTTCTTTTCTAACTGTTGATCATAAAACAATACTCACTAAAACCCTTCATGGTAGTTATTACATGTTTTTTTTTTTTTTTTTTTTTTTTATTTCAGGTTACAAACCACTTATAAATGAGATTATAAGAGCAAACTGCTTAAAACCACAAAGGTTCAGGATATTTAAGAGCATTCCTATGTTTGTTAACTTAAATAAACTCTTTGACCTTCAGCTTGTCGGAGAAACTATTTCTCCTAAAGGAACTCGAATATTGAGCCATAGATTGCCGTGTACTAATGAAGCGGTTCACTGATGTTTACAAACAAGAAGGGCCGTAGTCATAAATCACCGAAGGCACACATCACCCGCCCCTGATGTATTAATAGTAGGGGGCTGTTAATGAGATGGTTGTGGGAGATTCTATTTCGAGACAGGAGACTCCCAGGGAATAAATATTTAAACGATGATGGATAACTCTAGGAGGGAAGTATTAATCTCTAACGTGCCCTGTGGCTGACAGCACGATATGTACATCTCCTTCCAGATTAATTGTATTACGTCAAGCATTAGCATCCAAACGACGTTCGCTTTCTTTCAACATCATTTTTTTTTTTTTTATTATTTGTCTAAAAAAATTTGAACATAACTGCTCATGTTCTAGGAAATAACTACCACAAGTTTCCATTCAAAGATAGCATTTTTCACATAGTTAATTGAAATCGGATTTTACATCAAAACTGGTTTGCTGGTAAATTTAAGGGTAACCTAGGAAATCCTATATGCCTGTGAGAAACAGTTATCCACCTACAAGGAGAGCATACACTCAGTCTCTCAAGGATCTTGTTAGCAACTTTCCTGGTCAAAAAATATGAAACACTTATTTTGCCGTTCCAACTAATGGACCCTAGAAGCCGAGAAAAAATAGCATTAAACTAATATATTTTATATCTCGATTTAGAAAATTGTATCGAAATGATTCTGGTACTAAAATTTTTGATCTTTGAATGCGAATTTGAGGAAAATATAACCGCTTAATAGATTTAGATTAAGGCAAATTAAATTCTAGAAAAATGATTAGATCTTTAAGCAAATTTTTTAGATCTTTAAAATTTTTTTACACAATACAATTACGTCAGATTCGAATTCAGCACCATCAAAAACATTGAAAAGGTTTAGTAAATGAAAAAAAGTATCATTTTTTCACCTTCTTCAAGAGGGATGAAATTTTTAAATCGATTATTGGTAATCTTAAATTGCTAGTACTTATTGTTAGTTACACTTCTGGCAGATTGGTATTGCTGGAAAGAGTATGAGCCTCGGTTTTCATTTGATGTATATTAATGAGAAATTCGATGAACGAAAAACATATAAAAACCTATTTTGAATGGTAGAAAATCCGAAAAACATTTTGATTTATAACTTGGGTTTGAAATAAGATGAGAAGATGAAACCAAAGACCTTTCAAGCGAATTACCACACTACATTTCGGGTGATAATATGAATAGACGTTGAACCTTCAAACCGTTTAAAAGTATTTGTCAATAAAAAAAAAAAAAAATATTTTCATTTATTTGCTCAGACAAATTTTAATGGTTACGATTTCATATTTTTATATTTTGATGAAATTTCGTATTTAAGAGTTCTTTTTAATGCTTTTAATGCGATTTTTGAATTAGATCAATCATTTTTTTTTTTTTTTTTTATTTATCTAACTTAAACCAAAATTTGATTTTTCCTGAAATATGCACTCAAGACTGAGTATGTCCTACCTTTTTTTGTGAGAAAAAACAGTCTGTAAAATTAATTTGTTTGAAGATCAATCATTTTTTTTTTTTTAGTTCCCATCAACCATGGGCGGTAAAATGGACTACATGGGGATTCATTAGCCGAGCAAGTCGGACCAGGATCTCAGCGCGCTCGGTACAGTAAGTCCTGGGTTAGAATTCCACCTGGGTGTGTTAAAATTATTCCATGGTGGACACACAGAATGAGTCTTGACCTTCCCACCTTGGCAAGTATAGATTTGTAACCTGTAGGATAACCCGTCCTTCTTGCCTTATTTGGAGTAAGGCAGGACGTTAAGCCCTAAAAAGTGCAAACGAGAGGACCACGTTCAGTTCTTTAAATAAATCATTGAGCTCCTCGATTGTTCACTGTCTCTATACCTCGTCCACCTTTACAGTTTCAAAGATTTTTCGCAGAAGTATCTTCTCAAAGGTATCTGAGCCATATAAGAGAATCTGATGGTTGCTTAGGATAATTTTCTGGATATTGTGTTTGAGTATATTTTTTGTAATATATTTGATCTTGGCAGCGATAAAAAAAGGATGGTACTCCAATTTCAACTTAAGAACTAAATTTGTGCATTAAAAATCTATAAAGAAGAAAATATCAGCATGTTGTACTAAATCCAGCATACTATATTGACTGCTTGTTGTAGAGGCATAGATAAAGCTTTCATTATCTATCAATGCCCCATAAATACGGAGCATTGTTTACCTTCCAGATCCCTATGTCTTGTTTCCCTGTCCCCAGTCCATCTATGTATATTGAATAACATGAATTTGAATCAGAGCTTTAAAATTATTAGTTAAGTCTTTTCACTATTCACTTGAAATTCGAACTACCCGATGATTCATATATTCATTATTCAACAGTGAATAATCATTCTATTCATCAATGTTATTCTTAGTCATTCTTCCTTTAATATTTTTCCATTTGTATAAGTTTTATCTATGCAATACCTATGGCTTTTAATGAACTTATATTTTTGTATAACGTAGTTTGATTAGTTATATTAGTTAACGGAAAATATAAATTAAATCGTTTGCAATATTAGATTATATAACTCTTGACTTCCAATAAGTTGGGGAATAGGCTCGATTCAGGGTTCCCCAGGCTGAGTGTATCTGTATTGTACATATAGTAAGAATGTATCTTTTTATTTTATTTTTTTAATTTATGTTTGTTACTTGATTTTTATTATTTCATTTTATTTTTGATAATTGAATTATTAGTTTTATCTTTACAATTATTATTTGTTTTATTTTCATCTTCTATTATCATTAATTTTGGGTGTATGTGTACTTGTATATATTGTATGAATGAATACATCTTTCGCACTGTCACATATTGCCCTTCATTGAGGCAGACTGTACATGTTTCAATAAAAAAAAAAAAAAAATTATATAACGCTATATTAAAATTAGAAAAACATAAAATAAATATTTCTTACAAGTCAATCCAATTTATATAATAATTATTTATAGATATGTGAAGCGATTCAATATATTTCATCAAAGTCGGAACGTTTTCTTTTTAAAATCTGTAACTAACCAATTTTATATCTTTATTCATCTCTTACAAAAATAGTATTGACCTATGATCTATTTAAGCTAAATTTCATTAGCATCCGAATTAAATAAAACATAAACCTATTTATTTCGACTACAGCAAATTATTTCATCATATGTGTTTGCGGAAACTCCAAATAGGAAACTGTGCTCTGACATGCAGAATAAATTTCAACCGTCCTAATCTGTTTAGAATAGGCAGTTACATGTGGGACGTCACCCTGCGTGGGCAAGATAAAGCTTAAAATCAGTAAACGTTCAAATGTGATTTTCTGCAGAATATGAACTTTTTTGTTTTGTTTTTTTAAGTTAACTGTATACATTATATAAACCGTGTTAATGAGTGAATCTTTGAAAACAATTGAAAGTCAATAACTTGTAAACCAAGTACCCATTAGGGGCACTTTAGTAAAATATACATAAGAAGGTCCCTGACCATCTTTTCAGATCGGAAGGTAATCAGGAATTGATTGTTAGGCAAGTTGGGAGACGAGTCGATTCAAGTGGGCACTGAGATAACCGTGGAAGGATTGGTGAATAGTTTGGATCAATTCAGCATCACAAGAGACATTTACATCATTATGGATAATTTTATTTGTGTCATAATAAGGAAAATTGAGGAATTTAAGAAGGGATTTGGGTTGTGAGGACTTGATACGAGTAGAATTGAAAGGTCTGGTGGAGCTCCAAAAATCAAATAAATTGGTCCTAATAGTCTGTTGAATATAATGATTAAAAAAAAAAAAATCTTTTTATTGATATTAACTGCATTGTACATATATATTTATTAAATGTGGGGGGAAATGATTAGAGCATGACAATAACCTAGAACAACCACCAATGTTTGTAAAGCAGCCTCTGGTGCCAGACTCGGTCAAAGTCTTGTTCAACGTCGGGAAAGACAACCTATGGACTTGAACTGTGGGGGACAGCAAAACAATCGAATATCAAACGCATTCAATCCTTTCAATCCAAAGTCCTTCGAACTATCGTAAATGCTCCATATTATGTCTCCAACAAAACCCTTCATAATGATCTCAATATACCTTTTGTCCTTGACCTTATACCCTTTAAATTCTCCAAATTCCATCAAAATCTTTCCAACAATCCCAACCCTCTGACCCATTCATTATCCAATTCAACACATCCTTATAACCCCTCCTCGCAGATTAAAAAGGCAATGGCCCCGAGACCTATTGTAAATATTTAATATTGGAGTTCTGGCAATGGCCAGCTTCTCCACTGAAGTCCTGTGTGACTGTTCCATAGCGCTCTCCCTCAGCCTCCACTGGATTTTTCTAGTGACGCAGCTGATAGAACAGCGCTAGGAACTCTCTGTTCCCGGCTTCCCCTCCTTAAGGGGGGGCGAGCTTGGATCAGGGTGTTCCCTGGAATGTTTGTAAATTCTGATAAATAAATAAAAAAAAAAAAAAAAAAAAAAAAAAAAAAAAAGTTACGGAGTTTGTAAAGCAGCCTCTGGTGCCAGTCGCGGTCAAAGTCTTATTCAACGTCGGGAAAGACCCCAGTGCAGTACATTTTGCGCTCCAATACTGAGGAGACCAGATCCACCACACGATGGCATTGCTATATAGTAGACTAATATCTTCGAAAACCAAACAGTTGATCTATAGATGATGTGATTGGGATCTAGGATGGTATACAAGCGTTTCAGAATGAGTTTTTCCAGGATGCCCATTATAGGCAAGAGCGATATTAGACGATATGAGGATGCGAGTTCAGGTGGCTTTTTGGGCTTTAATTTTAAAGGATTCAAGACGATGAATGAGTTCTTACTAAGGTTTAGTGCAGGGGTTCCCAAACTTTTTTGTACCACGCCCCCTTTTGATGAAATGAAAGCTTCTCGCGCCCCCCCCCCCATAACAATAAATCGTATGGACCTAGGAAAAAAAAAAAAAACTAACTGTTACATTAAAAACAAAACATTTATTTATCTGCCATAAGATACAGCAATATCATTTTTCATAAAATACAATAATTATTAATAAAAGAAAAATAGATTAGGTTGGTTAGTGAGATGGAAGGGCGTGCATTTTCTTTACTAGTATGCCTATTCGTGGCTGAGTTTTAGTAAGTGCACAACGCAAGTCACTAGCAACATCAAGTTTATTCCGATACTTTGTTTTAATTGCCACAAGTGTTGAAAATGCTTTTTCGCACAAATAGGTGCTTGAAAAAGGCAAATATAAACAAAGAGCTTCCCGTGATACACTAAGATACACTTTGAAATATTTTAACCAAAATGAAGGTTTGTCCATTATATCAAAGTTGTATTTGGCTGAGGAATCATGTTTTATTCCTAAAGCATCTTCTTGAAGTGATTCAGGCAGGGAGTCTATGTTGACATGGAATGGGGTCAGTTGACATTCTGTAAATACTATCTTCACAAGCGTTTGGGAAGTATTTCTGGAACTCTTCAATTAGGCTCTCCAAATGGTTTGATATTTGAATTTTCAAACTTGATCCTTCATAAATGTCCTTGAAGCGGGTATCTTCTGAGATTGACTCTACTTAGGGAAATTTGAATAATTGCTGATATTTTACGCCTCTAAAGTTCCAATTTTTGATCGCATCACGATGAGTAACTAAAATTGAGTCTCTACCGTGCAGTTTTAGGTTATGGCTGTTCAATGAGTCAAAGATGTCGGACAAATAACCCAATATTACTTGGGTACAAGGTTTTAAAGGCCACGCTTAGTTCATTTTGCTTTTGATGTTCCAAGAAGGTGATCATTCCATCTCGAAGCTCAAATAATCTTGCCGACATGTTTCCTTTTGAGAGCTATCGTACTTCTGTATGGAATAGCAGTGTTTTGTGATCACTTCCTAAATCTTCACAAAAAGTTTTAAACAGTCGAGTATTCAAAGCACTGTTTTTATGTAATTCACTACTTTAATACACAACATTAAAACAGTATTGAGTTCATTTGGAAGGGTTTTTGTTGCCAAGACTTGTCGATGTATAAAAAATGTATCCCAATCACATCAGCATTTTTCTCTCTTACTAATTGCACAAAGCCTGAGAGAGAACCAAGCATTGAAGGCGCGCCATCCGTACATACACCAATCAGTTTTTGCCAAGAGAGTTCATGTTTGTCAAAAAAGTCTGACACTGCCTTCATAACATCAATAGCTTTTGTCGTGGGCTCCAACTCTGTAGAAAAGAGTAGCTCGTCTTTCATTCTTCAGTTTTCAATATACCGAACATAAACAATTAACTGAGAACATTGTGCTATGTCTTTTAAAATAAAGAATTTTAGAGAGACTACCAAAATTAATTTAATGTTCAACTTATTTCGCGCCCCCCCTGACATGTCCTCACGCCCCCCCCCCAGTTTGGGTACCAATGGTTTAGCGGATGGAATGAAGTGGCAAAGATTATTAAACTAACTTTACTACTGAATTCAAGTAGGCACTAATGATTTTCTTTACAGAAATAGTTATATAGCTATAAAGTTTTCTATTTTCATTTATTTTACAAATCTTGGTAATAGCCTGAAACACAGATTTAAAGTTTCAGATAAGTTTAAAGTAACATTAAATATGTATTGTATTTAATCAATTTATCTTAGATTATACCTTATTGTAATACATACTATTTTTAAAAAAGACAAGCCGTTTTTCGTTTGTTATTACTAACCACAAAAACTACTGAACCAATCTGTACCAAATTTTAACCACGTCATCATTATAGTTACAGAAAAGTTTAAGAATAATGAAATCTACTGATTTACAATTAATATATTATATAAAACTATCGGTTTTATATAACATATTAATTGTATAAATGGATAACAGTGAAGTTAAAAATTGACCGATCGGTGGCGAGGATCATTCTACGAGGGAGGTAATAAAGGTACTGTGTTATATAGAGCTTGAAATTAAAAAAATACGATTGAAATGTGTGGTGTGACTTCTGGATAGTAGTGATTTTTTAAAATCGACCGATATGTTTTTAGCAACTTTTCGCAATAGAGTTTACGATGGTAAAACTACTGAACCCACCTGAACCAAATGTTAACTGCATCATTTTTTCATAGTTCTTGGAGGGTTTAGCAATTATAAAATTTAAGAAATACAAGTTTGAGTGGCAGAAATGTGGTTTGCTACAATGTCAATTACCTCCGTGGTTAGTAATTAATCCGACCAGATGGAAACAAAATAATTATTTCTGCTAAATAAAAGTTATTACTAAATCAAAATATCTTTCCTTTGCTTTTTGATATTTTGTTTCAAAATGTGAGTCATAGCCCATTAGTTGTAACCACTGATAATGCAGTCCATTATCTGCAGGAGTTCGCTAATAGCCTCTGTCCATCTGGATTACCAACTTATACATTCAAATTAACAATTGGATATCCAATTAGGGTTTCACGTTATGTTTAAAAACCTAATCAGTGCAATTTTAACCAAGTTAAAAATAACTATTATGCATGAAAATATCATTGAAGAGATAATGCTCAAATGGATATTTCAATACAAGTTTTTTATCGATAAACAAATAAAACTTCAATTATTAGTTAAACTTATCAATATTCTTTTCTTATAAGAGCGGATGAAGGCGCGACGGTGCTATTTAACATTAAACATTTCAGTTCATTGAAGAATTAAAAAAAAAATATATATTTTAATAAATTAAAAAACAGAATGAGAAGCTCATCAAACAAATAAAAACTGTTGATAATAAAGCATTCAGGAATAAATAAAATAATTCTAGGAAGAGACAAGTCCTTTTTCTCATTCGTTAAATTATTTATTTATTTTTTTCATCTTTTCTCTTTCAGATTTTAATTCACACCTGTTATTAGGGTAACAATCAGTTAATGTGATGAAACTGAATACTACAAGCCTTGTATGCGTGTGGGAGACTAGTACTCAATAGTACCTCCTCCTGGCATGGATTAAAGAGTTTAATTTGAGCAAATCTCTCATCGAGCTCCTTTTAATCCTTCTGAGAGTATTTCCAGGTATGTTAGTCGTGGCCTTGTCATTAATGAGTATGTTGTTATGTCCATGAAGTCTGTCATGAAATCGTCTATAAAGGTCATGAATATGTTCCTTTACTGTGGGTATTTCTAAATCTGTGTGAAGTGTGTGGTTTGAAACCTACAAAGGTGATTTCGTGATTAGTCTGAGTAATTTTGATTGGAATATTTGTATTTTTTTAAGGTGTGTATTTTTTGCTGTCCCGTATATTTGTGTGGCGTATGTTCATATGGGCTTAAGTAAGTAAGTGTATGTATTCAGTCGTTGTCGGAGTTTTAATGTCGACCGTTTATGAACCATTGGTTACAGAATTTTTAATCACTTGGTTAGACTGAGACGTTTTTGTTTTAGGTGTGGGCCCCAGGTCATTCTTCTATCAAATGTAAGTCCTAAGTAATGAATTTCGTTTGTTTGTGGTATGGGTTGATTGTCGATGAAGACAGGTGGACAAGAGTCTTGTCTGAGTGTAAAGGTTATGTGCTGTGATTTGGTGTAGTTTAGTTTTATTTTCCATTGCTTGAACCAGGCTTGTAGTATTGTTAAGGGGTGTTGAAGAGTTAATGATGCAATTTTGGGGTCTTTATGTCTAGTTAATATTGCTATATCATCAGCGTATATTGCTGTCGATGCTTGAGGGATAAGTAGCATATCGTGAGTGTAAAGAATATATAACAGTGGAGCTAGTATTGACCCCTGTGGTACTTCGGTTTTTACTAGATAAATAGAGGATATTTCTAAACCTTGTCGGACAGAAAAAAATCTATCAGAGAGAAAAGATTGAAGGATCAGATAATAGGTAAAAGGAAGAAGATTTTTCAAATTAAAAAGAAGTCCGTCATGCCAAACTCTGCCAAATGCTTGAGCTACATCTAGAAATGCCCCAGTAGCATATAGTCTTTTCTCGAGTGAGATTGATAAGAATTCTGGTACACGGTGTAGTTAAACTGTTGAGTGAATCCAAATTGATGTGTAGGCAGTACTTGTTTATCTGTCAGTATGTCTAGTATTCGTTGGTAAAATAATTTTTCAAAAACTTTAGAACACAAAGGAAGCAGGCTAATTGGTCGGTAGGATGAAGGTGATTCGGTGTTTTTGTTTGGTTTATGTATCATGGTAATATAAGAATATTTCCATTGAACTTGGAAATATTTATGGTTTGAATAAAAATTATATCATGAATGGTTTTTGAATGAGTTATTGACTTATTTCATTATCAAATCGTTTTAAAATACATTTCAACTCACTACGCCTAATTGACGTTAAGGGCATACCAGGGTGCACCGCATGAGTGGTCTCTGACCCGCATGACATCAAAGTCCTGCACGATGGTTGACCTGCTTCATGCTTGTTAATTAATCCTGTGTAGGTCACAAGCGTTTTATTTTGTCGTATCAGTTACGTCTGGGTATCAGTAGATAGGATTTGTAAGAAAAATATCAAAACACGATATATTGGTGTCCAAAAATGTAGGTAAACGGATAAATCCTATTTTTTTTTTCTTATAAAATGTAATATTAAATATTCCGTTCACTTAAATAGTATTCACTACGGAATACTCACTTAAATATGCCATTTTAACCCTCCTCTCCTACGGTGATATCTGATCACACATCTACTACGGTCGGGTCCAATCTGACATCACGTTTGGAGGCCATATTTTACTTAAAAAGCATTAATCCCGTAAAAAAAAGAGTATTTGGCAGGTATTAATTTAAAGCAGCAATATTATTCTATACCAATTTTATTCTTATTTGCATTCTTTGGGTCTGGTAACCCCTTGGGTCTGGTAACATAAAGACTTGGAACAAAATATCAGTTGACAACAGATGTATCCCAAATTCCTCTGAAGGTAGCAAACTTGTATATGTTTTACGTTCTTCCCTTGTTCTTTTGTCATCAAATCTGCAATGTTCAGGAAGAAACTGAAACCTTTGTGCCTCAAAAAACTGGAGGGCCATACATTCTTGAAAATATTTCTTTTGTATTCAATGTACAATCTTTTAGAGCTCCACTCATAAACAAACTAACGGGAAAAGCTTTGAATTCAAAATAATTAGTATGTGAAATGAACGATTCATCCCCGGAAGTAAATTTGCAGTGTGCTCGATCTATTTCGTCATTAGTGTGCCAAACAATTTCTCCGATCATTTCGTCTATTATAAACGGAGAAAACAATTCCAACGGGTCCGTTTTACCTTATGCCTCCCCTCTTGGTCCTGGGTTTCCTCTAATTACGTTGGTGGCAGGTACTCTCGCTAATTTAGAACTTACTGGCTTATCTGTCTAAATGGTTTCCAGATCCTTGCCCAACATAAAGCCGTTCAGGTTCGGAGCACTTTCGTCCTTAGCGTGTTCATCACAATCAAAAACGTCCTCCGTATCTTTTTCAGATAAGGTTGCGTCTTCCTGTTCCGATGCATCATCTTCAACCATATTACTTTCCTCGAGACATTGTAGTTGAAATTCTTGAAAAATTTCTTCAGGGGTAGAAATGATTTTGCTAAACGCTTTTTCTAAAAATAAAATTAAGGGCTCCTAATTGTTATTACATGCAACTAAATGAAAAGGTTACATGGAAAACTAAAAGAAACGATTGTAAAGATAAATATCACGTGGAGGGGAATGAAATTCATTTAAATATCTAGTGAATAAACTCTACGATGGGGCGAATCCGACCCAACACGTTTTTCCTACGGTCCGGTCAAATCCGACCAAAGACTTGTAGGTAACAAACAGTACACACCTGAGCAATATAAACGAGACAGCTTCCTCACTATGGCTGGAAAGGAGGTCCCCTGACAGTACAGCACAAAGCGCTCCCTACATAGGCTGTAATGCATAATGGAACTAATAGGTGGGTCGTTTCCGACAGGACCGTAGGAGAGAAGGGATTAATATCCCATAGTAAATATTTTTATTTACTATTTATTTACTTATTTGACTTTATGTAAATGGGAAAGATGAACTCAAATTATGAGTCTAAATCATTGCGTATATTTTTCACTAATATGTATATGTATGTTGTTTGTGCATTCAAATAAAGTCAATTAAAACAGAAAATTTATTATAAACCATTTAAATCATATAACTTTCAGCATCACTCAACTGCGTTTTTTTCTAGCGGTACCTAAAAGTAGACTTACTTTCTTCTACCACTGACAATCTTTTCTTTATTCTTTAGGATGGTTGTAAGAGAACTGCGCGGAATTCCGCACTCTAGTTACTCTAGCAATAACCAACTTCGGGGAACCATTGTTAAACCACTGAGTGAATAACCGATAAGTGACTTGTCTTGCACCTTTTGAAAAGATTAGTTGGTCGCGCTGTTGTGTTTACACCGCACCCGTAAAAGTTATTAAATGAAACCTTATATTGTCATAAAAAGTATTTAAATAAATAAACACATTTTACATGTTTTAAAAGGTATACGTACATGATAACAGATTGAAATACTCAATATACTGCAAACATACCTTAGAAAATGAAAATTCAATTATAAAAAAATCACGATAACTAGAAGGCACAATCTTATTGTCCAATTGCATTACCAAAAGAAAAATAATTACCTTAAAAACATGCAAGTAACGTTATATTACATTGTGCCTAGTTACTTCACCATTTTCAAGCCCATTTCCCTTATCAAGCGTTAAACTTCTTCAGCATCATAATAACGGGATTTGTGAGACCTACAGAATGAGTTAGGGCCGAAAAATAAGTTCAAAAAAAGAAAATAAAAATAAATCATCCGTGAAAAAATACGTCATCATAAAAAAATATACGTTACCCACCCCCTCCCCACAAAAAAAATTACTAATGAAACAAATACGTTAGAATACGTAAGAAATCAACAAGAGATTTAAAAAAAAAAAAGAAAAATTGAGAAAAAACCGCAAGGAGCTGTTTCACACGTGCTGATACTTACTGACTGATAATGTGACCCAGCGATAAGTCTTTCAGTTGATGCTTGGCAACTATCTTTTAGAGATATCAACTAACGAATTCATAGGTCGCTCAGTAGAATTCACTGGCTTTTAAACCATTAGGAGCAGTTTTCCCAGACGTGTGGTGCAAACACCGCTAGTGTGACAGACGCAAGGTTAATATTAACTGAAAAGGTAATCAATGACAGAAAACTAAAAAATAAATTACCCATGAAATTCTTTGAATTTGATGTTGAGTTATAGAAGTGATGATTTTGTTCTACTAATTTAAGGATTCGGCTTATCAAAGCTTATCAAGGCTTATCAAACACATCGAGAGTTAAATGTATACGTAAATTAGTTTTCTTAATAATTTAGATTTATTCGAAAGAAGATGGCCTAGAGCCCTTCTAGTGTAGAATAGTTATTGAAGTGCTACTGATGAGTAGTTCTTTTATAGTTTTGACATGTAATTGTAATCATTAACAACAAATTTACTTTACGTATAAATTTGTACAGTTGTAAATTTCAATATATGAAAAAAAAGTTTTCGTCG
Source organism: Euschistus heros (assembly GCA_003667255.2). Classification (NCBI taxonomy): domain Eukaryota; kingdom Metazoa; phylum Arthropoda; class Insecta; order Hemiptera; family Pentatomidae; genus Euschistus; species Euschistus heros. The sequence goes on from RCWM02000360.1 coordinate 171,213, forward strand.
CCATAGAAAAATATGTTTATGATGAATGGTTGTATAAAAGTGATTTCTTCTTATTTTTTTTCTTACACATTTTGATTTGATTTTAATAAAATTTGTGTGGGAACACTTCTGAAGTATGAACTACCGATCAAAAAAAGAATAATTGACGGGGTAATTGCGTAACAGACATAGTAAAAAAAAAAAATAAAGACAAATTTAGAACCTCCTCTTTTTTCAAGTTGGTTGGAAAAAGGGTTTAACAGAAGTTTGATATTTTTATTTCCACTTCATTAAATCAAAACATACATAATTTAGGAAAAAAAAATGATCATGAGTAATTATTTTAACAGCATTTATGGATACCCATCTGTATAAACATCGATTATGAAAATATCCCTTAATAAAAAGCTGGTATTCATTTTCTCCAAGATTAGAAATCCAATTCTCTCTTTTAATTATGGAATAATGTTACCGTCATAATTTTCTGATGCCTCTTTTGTTTTTTAATTTAATTACAGGGCACTTCCAGTTAATTTTTTTCCACTGGAGAACTAGTCTTGAGCCGAAGAGAGAGAGAGAGAGAGAAAAAGAGAGTAAAGGGAGCCTAAGGTGTAATTAAATAATTAGCCTTAACACCTGTAATTAGTTCTTTGTGTTTGAAGAATCGGCTAGAGAAAAGCCCCGTTTCTCCTTTACCTCTTGTAGTAGGAATTCATTAGGAACATTCACTGATTGAGCAACTCTTAAAAGCTTCTTTTATATGTAGCCAATGTATAGCTTATATCAAAATTATAGTTACATATAGAAAATGATATCTGAGATGTTAACCATATAACATTTAAATTTAAAATCTATCTATTATTATATTTTTTCAGGTATAGTAAAAATATGGTTGAAATTGAATAAGATGTTGATTGGGATCAGCTAATTTTGATTTCTCTTCGTGGCAGAGTGTCATCCAGTCATTTAACATATTTTAGGTTATTTTATTCGATTTAATAGATACATTTAAAAATTCATCGCCATGCTAAGTATTCCATTCTATTATTCCAATAATAAATTTTGTTCGTCAAAATGATTTAACATTTACACTAACAATAAAATTTTTATATATAACATTAGAAATCCCAAATCTCATGACTTACTGACGGAACAAATAAGACAAAATATTTTGAAATTACTGGACATGGACTTGAAAGTAACAATTAAATGGATTAAGGATCACAGTGGGAACATGGGAAATGGACTAGCCGACAAGTTGGCTAAGCTGCTTCGAAAAAGAATTTCCTCCCAAGAGATGCATTGTACTGAAGACTAATGCATTGTAATGTTTGGAATCAAAAATGGCCACAAACTACTAAAGGACGACCTCTGCACAACTTTATTCCAGATATCACTCGACAAAATTAAAACTACACATCAATAACTGACCCAATTCCTGACCGAACACGGTCAAAGTAAAGCCTATTTGAAACGATTTCATCTTACTAACTCACCTGCATGCCACTGCGACAGTCAAACCATACATTTCATCACATTCTATATGACTGCCCTATATTTGACAATTAGAGAGCACGGCTTATAAAGTGCATACTAATAAAATTTGACGATTGGCCGCTATCAGAGAAGGATCTTTTAAAAAAATATCTCAAGGAGATGAAAAAGTTTATTTTGGAAAGTGATTTAGAACTTCTCAGAGAAGTTAAGAAGACGACCAACGACGTGGAGAGAACGCATTGATGTTTCTAATTTTGTTTTTATTTGTTTTGTGTTTACTTTTTTTTTGTTACATTAGGAAATTTTCACTTATTCATGTTTTGTTTATTGATGATATTGTTTATTGTATATATTCAAAGTTTATTTTAAAAACTAAATGTAAATTATTTCTAATACATATTCCATAAAATAAAAAACATGTCTGTTACATGTAATATGCTAGATGCATGGAGCATGTACAGATATTTAAAAATACACGCCCCTCGTACAGGGTTACTGTGAAAGGGAAAACATGAAAAAAAATAAATTTTGTTTTTAATAATAAAACTTTCAGTTTTTTCATTAAAAACTTTTTAAAAATATGTTTCATATGTCTTGGCCAATAATAAGTTCTTTCCATTTTTTTTTCTGTCCAGCCAGTCTCCTTCAGTTCCCCTGTTCGTCATTTTTTCCAAGACGCCCTCAACACATATATAGCGACTATTCTTCCGTTTTTTTTTTCCGGGTTCTATTCCAATTTTTTTTTTTTTTTTTTTTTTTTGGCTATCATTCCTCCCTCATCCTCATAATATGTCCAAACCATTTCAGCCTCATAGTCTCGATAGTGTAGAGGATGTTATCAATTGTTTCGCTCTCTGTCTATTTTCAATTTTTGGAATTTTCTGAATTCTATATTTAAAACTTTTTTATAAAGCACTGAATATATATTTTCAGGTATATTTTATTTGAAGAAAATTTACATTGTTTCTTACTTAAAGAGATCACTCTCCTCCAGCTCCTTTTTAGCCATCGGTACGTATTGTCAGGAATATTTATTGTAGCCATGTTTTGTAGGGGGTCTGTTTGGATGGTCATATAGTTTGTCGTAAAATATTTTGGATTTCTTTTTTTTTTTAGTTCACTATAGTGGGTATGTGTTGACCTGCATGCAGCGTTCTGTTATTTACGGACAACGGAGATTGCAGTGTTTGCGATTGAAATATTTGTAGCTTGCATATGTGAGTTTTTTTGGGCGGAACCATAAATCTAAGAAGCGTAAGTCCAAATGGGTTTCAGTAAGTGTATGTATCATCTTATCTTCAGAAACAATTTTCTATTTAATAGATTATTAAAGAGCTTTTAACACTATAAAAAGCAAATTAAGAATATATTTTTGTGACCATCAGTCTATAAACTAATTTTATGTGTAAAGCCTACATTTTTTAAAAAAACTATTTATTCATAGATACATTATGTACATGTAAATTTGGGAAGAGGATAACAATTACATGCCAATGGCATGTTAAGGTCTACTCACTAGTAGAACTTCAATAAAAGTTCTACATTAGAAGATCTCTAAGCCATCTTTTCAGATATCTCGAAGGGATATCGGGAATTGAGTGAAATACTAGTAGATTTCAGTGATGGAGTTCACTATAAAAAGACAGGTTCTGGGTGGTTCGAAACAGCAAGATATGGAGTATTAAGATCTTTCTGGATAAGTTATAAGGAAATTAATAAGGAGCATTGAGGATTTTACGGAGGGTTTGGAGCCCCCAAGCTCAACTCTGTATATTCATATATATGATACAAAACCATCCTTAAACCAGTCGTATTGTATGGGAGTGAAACCTGGACGCTCACTGCAAAAAATGACAGCATTATAAATAGATGGGAGAGAAAAATTTTGAGGAGGATATACGGCCCTACTAAAGATGGAAAATATATATAGAGAATAAAAAGCAACCAGGAACTAAGGGAACTGCACAAAGCTCCAGATTTGGTTGCTACAATAAAGCAAAGGAGATTAAGATGGCTGGGCCATGTTCAGAGAATGAGTCTTAACAGAATACCAAAAATCATGCTGAATGGGCGTCCCGAAGGAGGCAAGAGAAAAAAGGAAGGCCTAGATTGCGCTGGAGGGAAGATGTTGAGGCAGACTTAAAGACAGTTGGTGTGAGGTATTGGAGGAGAGCAGCTGGTGACAGAAACAAATGGAGGGGAATCGTGGAAGAGGCCAAGGTTCTGCATGGACCGTAGCGCCATTGTTGTTGTTATATATATATATAGTTAGTGGCATGTCAATAAGTTTTGTTATTTATTTAAATCTTTGAACGCTTGTCTAGTAAATGTTGAAGCAGTCGAAAACGAAGAGCAGTTTCTTGTCTTTCAAGTCTGGTATGACGATTCCAAGTTAGTCGTATATCCCGATGGAGTCCTAGGTAGTGGGTCTGTTTAACGGGGATCAGTGGAGCATTATTAAAGGATACTACAGGACAGGAAGTCGTAGGTTTGCGACGAAGTGTAAAGGTTATTTGATAAGACTTATTAGGATTTACTTCGATTCTCCATTTTTGACATACTTCATGAAAGATAGTGATATGATATTGATTAAGATGCAATAACAGGATCATTATTTACTGATAACACACAAGTGTCATCACCGTATGTGAAGAGGACAACGGTAGTCGAAATGTCAGCTGAGCTTACATTCAACATCAAATCTTATAAATATGAAACAATTTTGGGTTGTATGTTTTTTTCAGGAAAACTCAAACATTCTTATCCTGAGGAATAAGCCTGAAATTTATATAGCCTATTAATAAATTGTTCAAAACATAAAAAGCCAGCCAAAAGTCTTAGAAACTACCGTAATACGTCTCAAATCATTGCCAAAACTCTGGTCTATGCTTGATTAATCTTCAAGCATATCTGCCGAAGCTTTGAACATGGGCAGTGAACCATATAATCGCTACATCTAGAGCAAACTGGTGCTAACAGGTTTAATCTAATTAATCTTATGTCACTGATTACGTCATATATAGGAGGATCTATCTTCTTCAATAACTAAAATCATTACTATTACTATAATGCATTCAAATATCCATATAGAATTAAGTAACTCAAGAATTGTAATTGGCAATTGAACGAAAAATTTTAAATAATGATTTTTAAAAACTTGACTTATTAAGTGGTAGTTAATCGAGTTGTTATGATAATATAATTGAAAAAAAAACAAGGATTAAAATTAAAATAAAAAAATATCTTCAACATTTTCATTTTTAATGAATGACAAATAATATAAATAATCATTTTTCGCTAATCTTAAAATCGTTGAGCGATAATAAATCCCTTGTGAGTGATTCTAACTACAAATGAACTTTTTAATTTTAATCAAATCGCACCGACTTGATGACAATGCTTTACACAAAGTAAGAAACAAACGCAACTTGTACTGATGAATGTGTATATATTTATAAAATGGTGTGCGTTAAATTGTTATTATAAATTGTAACTCCCCTAAATCATTTTAATACTAAGCTGTTCTTTGGGTTACAAGTTTGTAAAATTTAGTTGTCTGGTCTAGTCCTGTAGGAAATTCAATACCAAATCCAAAAATGTGGTCAAATTTGAACATTTTTTGAGTGAAGTTGAGGTATTACATATTGATTTATTCTTTGAAGTGCTAGTGATTTAAATATGCAGGGTGTTCATTTTGTTTACAGATATTGGCTCCTATGTCAAAGTTAACTTCGATTTCTTTTCTCTTACAATTTTGTGGAAATGCTGGATTCTTTAAAGTTTATTCGGACTTTTTTTGGGGATAGTACAAATCTCCTGGATGGTATGCATTGTGGATTTTTTCTTGATTCGGTTTTTTGGTATCCAGTTCTTAAGTAGTTTACTTGTTCTGTGTTTTTAAGATTAATTCTTCTCTCTATGAATGTCATGAGGCTCTCCTTCCATCTTGTATTGAGTGGTTCTAGTCCAGCTTCATATTCTGCTATTCTTCCTGGAGTCGTATTTCGTAAACCACAAATGATTCTAGCAGCACTATGTTGTATTTATTATTAATTTTTCCAAATTTGTATTATAGATATGCATCCAGATTGGTGAGGCATATTCCAAAAGGGGTCTGATTATTGTAGTATATGTTGTCTTCAACGTCTTTGCATCAGCACCCCAATCTTTCCCTGATATACTCTTAAGTATATTCAATCTTGTTTTTGTCCTATTTTAACATTGTTTATATGTTGGTGAAATGATAGTGATGGGTCAAGGGTAACCCCAAGATATTTTGGGTTTTCATTGAATTTCAGCATTTGTCCATTTAATATTATTTCTGGTCTGTAGGATCTTAAATGATTGTTTATTGTAAAAAAAACTCATACTTCAGATTTTTGTGTGTGTTAATCTTAATTTTATGTTCTTTTGCATATTGCGTTAGTCTCTCAAGCGTCTTATTTAGATGATGTTCAGCCTGTTCTAGTGTGGGATTGGACGTGAACAATACAAGGTCATCAGCGAATAGAGATATTTTAGTATGATTGTTTATGACCTCATTTAGGCCTTCTAAGTATATTGAAAATAGTATTGGACTTATTATGCTTCCTTGTGGTAGAGACTTGTGGGATTTTTACTTTCATTGAGAGTGTGTTTTGTATCTGACCCTAATTGTTCTGTTTCTAAGAAAATCATATATCCAATTTAAGATTTATTATTATGTGTACCGTATGAGTGGGATAGGTAAGTAGGCTCTCCAGTATTAATTGGAATCATACTTGTATCATCAAAGAAATCACTTAGTTTTCTCCTTTTTTGTCCGTTTCAGTAGATCCCCATATCTGATTTTTGCTGTTTAGATCACCTAATACTATTGAAGATTCCCCTACAAGGTTCATTATGCCAGAAAGAAAGTGTTGGGCCTGGTTTCTTTGGAGGCTGATAGCAGTTAAATATATTTATTGGTTTTTCTGTTTGAGTCCAAAATTTGTATTCCTTGTATTTCAGTATAACCTGAATCTTCCTTAATAGTTTTCTTTCTAAAAGAAAGGTTTTCTGATAAGAGTAAGAAGACCACCACCGTTTTGATCCGTAGGTCTATCTTGTCGTATTATATTATAATTTCGACATTTGAACTTGCTATTTAATCTAAATTTGGTCTCTTGTATACATATCACATCTACTTTGTGTTTGTTGTCTGCCAACAGCATGAGTTCGTTTAGCTTCTGTCTACTCCCAGTAGTGGTTATTCCATTTATATTACATTGGAGTATCCTGAAGTTTTGCTTATTTTTCGACTCTGTCGTCACCCTGAGGCAGAAGTCGCGTCGGTTGTCCCGTACGCGGTAATTTGTGCTCAATCCATTAATTGCAACTTCCATGATGAGTGAGAATGCTGCTGCCGTTAGTTGGTTATCCAGGGGGCACCCGGCATATTTATACTATATATTGAGGCTTAGATGGTTAAATGCCTATTTTATATGCCTTCGGGGAGGTGGCAGTCAGACTTTGCCCCCCATAATAAATTGTAACTCCCCTAAATCATTTTAATACTAAGCTATTCTTTGGGTTACAAGTTTGTAAAATTTAGTTGTCTGGTCTAGTCCTGTAGGAAATTCAATACCAAATCCAAAAATGTGGTCAAATTTGAACATTTTTTGAGTGAAGTGGAGGTATTACAGCATTTATGGTAATAATTATATTGGTTAATGCCTTTATTGTGATTGTTTGAAACATTATTCAAATCTAAAAAAATTATTATTTTTCCACCAAGATCCACCTAGAAGAAAATATAACCGTAGGAAGTCAAATCTTCCAGAAAGTTGATAGTTTTAAAACCTTGAAAGCCTGGTAAACTGCATTGAGGACTAGCTCATTGAAGTCGATCTAAGAACCCTCAGTGCGAACATAGCTTTCTTCTCAGAAACTGCTATTCTAAGATAAAAGAATATGTTTTGGAATATGAAACTCCGAATTCATAAAACGATTATTCTGCTCATATCGCTGTATGGCAGTGACACCTGGTCTCTTACAGGCACCCTTGAAAAATTCGAACGAAAGATTCTCAGCGTAATATTAGGCCCAAAGTGGGACAAGGAATTAATAATATGGAGAAGAAAAAATAATGAAGAAATAGTCTCCGTAACCAAGCAGTCTGTCGCCCTGGACATGAAAGCAAGGAGATTACGATGGGTCGGACAATTAGCAAGGAGCCACTCTACAAGTCCTCTCTTTCAAACAATGACTTTTAATGTTGAAGAAAATAAACCAAGAGGAAGGCTGAAACTAAGATGGGTGAACACAATATAAAACAACGCAGCCAAACAACGTGTTATTAACTGGAAAGTTATTGCTCAGGATAGGTTAAGTCGAGAGAGGCTGGTGGAGGCGGCTAAAGATCTCCAAGGCCTAAAAAATGCAACAGAAAAAAAATAATGTGATCTCTAGATGTATTTGTGGATAGATCAAGTAAATCAAGAAGTTGTAGGATCAAGTAAATGGTTTTAGTTGGTATCAAGTAGTGGTGAGATTGATGGAAGGCAATGACTGGCACCTGCTAATGTCTACTGCATTCGTATTGTCGTCTTCATTTTTAACCTCGCGGATCGCTAAAGCCACCCTCCCGTATTTTTTCAACTTAAAAAAAAAATATTTTTGCACAAATTCACAGTTTCAGTTTAATATTTTTTGAGGAGTTAAATAGCAATAAAAAAATGAAAATCATCGAAAGCAAAATAAAATAATAAAATAACAGAACTTTTACATCAATTAAAAATTCTAATTTTTTTTTTTTCTTCATACCAAGATAGAAAAAACTAATTGAATGTTGACTGTAATTAATAAATTTTCTCACGGTAGGAAATAGAAATAATAAAATATCAATATTTAAAACATTAAATATGTTTTAAAATTTATGTCGGTAAACACAAGAGAAGTGAAAATAAAATTATCTTATAATATAATATATATATATATTTTTTCGTTCGATGTATCGTATATGTATATATGTGTGTGTAAAGAAGTTAGAAACCTTTTAAAGTTAGTTTAAATAAGCGAAATTTTTCAATGTTTAATGTTGTTAAAGCAATTTATCCAATTTTATGTTGGTTAGCTAGGAAATATGTTGCTACTGTTCCAATTCAATACCAATAGAGGGATTATTTTTTAGAGCAGGGCGAACCATACCACCCACTAGGAATAAATTAAGTGGACACATTTTTGGATAGTTACTTTGCTTGCATTCCACTGATGACTATATATGGGAGATAAATTAGTTATGAAGAAGAAGAAAATGAACTTTATTCTGGGAAAACTCGTCCCCTAGGAATAACAAATGAGTACTATACATAAAACAATCGTCTGGCTTTGATAATTAATTATAATAAATAATAATAAACATTGAATAATAATTAAATTATGAGTTGCAAAATAAATGTGAAATCTTGTAAAAGGATACGTTTTGTGTACTATTATATATAACATAAATATTCATGTATTACATTTGCTCGGAAGATTGAAGATCCAGGAGGAAAAGAAATAGATGATGTTTAAAGGAAGAAAGAGTGGAGCTTTTTCGAATTGATATAGGCAATGAATTCCGATGATGAATGATTTTCGAAGGATGCAGTTCGATGTGTGGGTAGTGTTCAGGTTGATGAGTTGGGTTCTAGTATTTAAGAGGTGGATGTAGGAGCGCAGGGTAAGGAGGTCATGAATATAATTAGGTTTTTTGGTTTTCAAGGATTGAAATATGAGCGCACCTAGAAAGAATTGACGTCGGAAACAAAAATTGTTAACATCAAAGTATTGATATCTGATTTAGTATACGTACCTGCTGCCTACTGTTCAATTTATAATAAACTACTTTTAAATTTAAAACATTTGAAATTATTGTGTTTCTATTTAAGTTATAAAATAAATTAAGGTAACGACATCGAACCACTTCTCCACCCAGCTCCCGCCTAAAATATCATTCTTTATAAATATAACCTGCTTTTCAGTGCGGCAATGCCTACTTCCAAATAAAGATGAGACTGGTGATTCTGTCTGAGTTTGCTTCTAATAATATATCAGTGCTTTATATTGCAATTTATTTTATCGATTTTATTCTTTTATAGTACTCATGTAATAAAACATTAAGGATATTCTGCGTTTATTTTGAAATGATAACACTTTTAGTTTCATTTTTATTTTAAGGTTCCGTGTTCTGCGAAATGGACAAAAGCACCAGATGCAAATTCTGGATTCTAGTTTACTTAAATGATACTAAAGGTCCTGCAATCTCTGAGGAACTTTAGAACATCGGGTTGATAATTTTGGAGGATTGTGGTATGGTTCTTGTTGGAGAGGTGTTCCAGCTGTGTGGTGTAGACTGCAGTTACTGAATATTTGCTGCACTGAAAGACGGACATGGCACCTTCAACACGTGGGCTGTGATGTACCTTGTAGTAGGTGCTGATGTGTGAGTCTAGTGTGTCAGGTGCGCAGCCTTTTCACCATCATTGGATCGTTAGAGTGATGTGAGAAAGAGTCTGTACAAATTACTATTTTTTTTTTTAAATTTAACTATATCAAGTGCTATTTAGATAGCAAATAATTCACTTGAGAAAATCGAGTATAATTTAGGAAGGTAATATTGAACTCTCGTTCCGGAAAATGTTACCGCACAACCTGTGAATTCGTTTTCCTTGGAGGCATCAGTAAAAACAAAAAGGAAATCTTTGCATTTTGATTTAGATTCAAAAAAACGTTTTTGTATAAAATCTTGTGGATAAATAATTTTCTTATATGAGAAACGTGAGAAGTCGAAGGAGGCATTGATTTTTTTTCCATGGGTGTATAAAATTGGGATGAGCTAAGTGCAAATTTTGGTTTTAGATTTGTTATTAGTAATCAATGAGTTTTTTAAGTATCTATAAGAATTTCGTCTAGTTAATAGTGATACATTTTAGTTTGTGAAAGAAATAGCTAAGGAAAGATTTTATGGACAGTTTTCTAAAGTGAGCCTATCTGGCACACCGCGTCAGTAATTTTAATTTTAAATGATACATTTAGAGAAAGGTTAAACGACGCTAAATAGAAATCCTCTCATTCTGAATCTGGATTCAGACTGGGTCCCCTCCGGAAACAGATTCAGTACCTAACGATCTGATCCCGCGGACAGAGATTTCGGGAAGCTCTAGAAATGGGCTTGGCTATTATTGACAGGAGCACTGGAAACCCCTAGCGGATTAGGGACTGATTGATGGAGCTAACAATTAATGCAACTGTATTTTTTTTTAATTAGCTAATTACCTCCCAGCTCATCGAATGCTAATTCTACTTACTTGGCCCCATTAACCTAATCTAGTTATTAAGGTTAATGTGAGTGCATCACTAATGTGCTCCCACAATCGGCGAAGCATGTGAACTTGAACTAAAAAACAATGTATCACATGGAACAATACAATGGCATGTCACGTTAGGGGAATAGAATGAGTACCGAGAAAATCATTCACAATGCCTAAATGTCTTGTACACCATCTAAACATTTTAATACTAATGTCCTTAATAATGGTTTTAAATGTTATTTAATATTAACGCTAATAAATAAGACCTCGATACATAAATTATGAACATAAAATTTTTAAATATGTTTACTTCTACAAAATAAATAATTCTATTATTTTTTTCAATAGTAAATTTTATAATTCATTTATATAGTAATCAGAAATGGGCCGGCTAGTCGGCAAGCTGACTAATCGGCCACTTCTATAGCGAACAAGTCTATTCGGCGGTTTTTATTCATTTTTATTTCTACACTTAAAAATAGGTTGAGTGAAATAAAAACATGGCCGTTAGTGATTATAATTTTTATTTTAGATTCATCTTCAAAGTTTGTTATTTAATACAGGAACAGGTACTCCCCCTTTTTTTGCAGTAAATTATCAATAATACAGTTATCGTAATTAATTATTTATGTATGTAACAGAATCATCAAGGAAAGTCATTTTCCGACATGGTTAAACACAGAATATCACATTTAAATATCTAAACTTAGTAAATAGATGACGTTGGATTTATTTTTCTAAAAACACAAGTTAAACACAAGATGAACAAAAACTTGTTGCTACATGTAGAGACGGCTATAATGATGTAAAGAAGCCCTCCGAATATTACCGAAGTCATCCGAATTCTATCAGAAGCATCTGATCTGCTTTTTCCAACCGACTAGTGGGCTGGTTATTAGTCGGCCAAAGTCATATTTAATAATTACATATTTCATTATTTATGGTACTGTTTGAGCTTACTGATTTTATGCTACAATGGTACTTTAAAAAATACAGTCATTTTTAATGTATACATAGACATACAGGCCAATTTTAACAGTTTTATTTTTAATTTATTTTATTATTGTTTTTTTAAGGCTATAGGTTCTATACTCATTTCATATACCAGGAGTGATGTGTGCAACTCTTCCACATATATACCACCATATAAATATATTTTTTGGCTAATCACCGTGTTAAAACGTTTGTGATAGCTCAAATAAATATATGGAAGAGAAATGAAATTACATATAAGGCTTTTTAATATTAAACATTTAGCTATAAGTTGTCTAGTCGCAAGATAGAAAAAATAATAAGAAATATTCATCTTAACAAACAATTTAACTTCTCGGAATAACCATTCCGTTCAGATCATTATAATTATTTGTAAATGGTAAAATTTAGCTTATATCTGTTCAGCTTAATTTTTTTTGGAAATATCTGGCCATGGAAATGTGATCATCAGTTAATGAATGATTTAGTCTACTGACATCGGATATATTAATGCTTTTCCTTCCATTGATAATAATGATTAGTATTCGAGCTCCTGCTTTGTTAAAATTATAGATGCCTCGATGCCAAATGTCGGTTCCACCGTAATGTTTTCACCGATTCTCAAGAAAAGCATAGGTATCGAAAATCAATGTCGTGAATTCAATTCCTAAAAACCCATTGATACAGCTAACATTGACGATAATTTTTTGATACTTAATTTGGTAATCATTATACATAGTTATCGCTCCAAAAAGGACATTTGTTTATTTTTTATAACAGAGCAAAGTTGTATGTATTACATCGAGAATAAAAAAATTCTCTTCACTAATAAATGATAATGAAGCCCAGATATCAAATTATTGAAGATACTTAATTCACTATCAAAAAAAGAAAAAAAAGTAAACATTTGGTGATAACTAATTTGTTCCTTGAATAAATACTTTTTTGTTTTAATCTCTTTAAGATATTTTTAGCTCTCATATAGTGTACTTTTTTCAGATACAAACTTATTTTTCTCCAAAAAAATATTTTTAGGACAGTTTAATATTATGAAAAATTATATTACACACACACACGCACATATATCTATATACTTTTTTTGTAGTTGTTTTTTTTAGGTGATTTATTTATAAATACTGCAAAAATACTTTTATCATGAAAACTTTTATTGCAGTTGTTTGAAACATGAAATCCTTCAAAGAAATAAAAAAAATTACAATTTTTACTCTATTTCCAAACAAAAATCTCGATTTTATTTTTTTATTTCGGGTGTGCTTTAAAGTAAACTTGTATAATTTAGCATTACGTCCATCACACAATTTTATTAAATTAATCCTTATCTAGCTAAAATTAACATATAAATCTTACAACTCATTAGTGTTTAAAAATAACCAATTATACTATTACTTTTTAATAGATAAAAATAAAACATATAATTAAAAATATATATATACATTTTTTTAAGACTTACAAACCTTAAATAACAGGCTGATGGAATAAAATAGAAAAATATTTCAACCTATAAAAATTTAAAAAATATGTTAAATTAATGTTGCATAAACGCTATCATTGATAGTTTGACCCTTCAATGATTAAATTAATGGGTCATACAGAGGTATCGGAATGAAGAATCGAAACATTTTGGAACCAACACATTAAAATATTGTTCCGGTAATAAACGGGAAAGTTAAAGTTCGTTCATTATACCCGTGCTAATGACTTTAATTACATTTTTTTTTTTAATTTGTTTGAATTAAGAATTACTTTGAAAAAGGCAACAATTAACATTCCGTAACAAATTTCTAAAAGGAATTGTTGAGCAGTAGCCAATTAATCCATTGAATGACCAATTTCCATTAGGCTATTGGAGACTATAAAACCGTTGAAGAACCGATTCCTTTTTTTTTCTGTCCCTCTCGGAGTGACATTTAAATGAGAGACTATCCCTGTTTTGAGGATCAGTTTGTGGGGTAATTCCCTCCTATTGTTTGCCAACTCCGCTCCTAATGCGCCAGTAAATGCTTCTATTGATCGTCATTGTTACTCCAGCGGGACCATCTGTTTGATATTGTCTTAATTATTGGAAGCGCAATTATATTTGAAATAACAAATTTATTTATATTTATTTTAGTATAAATATATTCAATATTTATTTAATATTGCCCCAAAAGACTGACATATTACAATACGTATAGATAATAATTGTTTACTGGATTCGATTATTAATTCAGACATTTATGACCATTTTACTGGCCTAACTAGCCGACGTTCAATTAGCATTAAAAACAAAGGGAGAATTGTCACCAAGCGAAACAGAAGCTCAGATATACAGTAACCGGGTGCAAATATAATATATATAAGCAAATATAATAAACCGGGGTATTTATTTATATAATATACATATAATTTATTTATTTATGCCTATTTAGACATATGGAGTTGAGCTTTGGGGCTCAACTAAACCTTCTAATTTTTCCCGTATCCAATCCTTCGAAAAACCCTGAATGCTCCCTACCTTGTTACTAAGAAACTTATTCATAAAGATCTTAAATGCCCCATATGTTGCTGATTTAGCCCGAACCACACACCTATCCTTCCTTAGTAAGCTTCATAACCACTCCAATCCACTAGTCTTCCAACTTGCTTTCCACTCCATTCCTGATAATCCTTCGAGGCGTCCGAAAAGAAGATGGCCTAGCAGAGATCTTTTATTGAAGTGCAACTGATGAGTTGTTCTTTTCAAGTTTTGACATGTTATTGTAATCATTATCAACACATTTACTTGATTTATATATTTGCACAGTTGTAAATTTCAATTTCAATAAATTGATAAAAAATCAATTAAATTTTAATTATTTTGTTCATTTTATTTTATTTTTGTTGATTTTTTTTTTAATTTACTAGTGTCTGATGAACTAAAATACTCTGTTCATCATCAAACTGAAATCAATTTTAATTATAAAATACAGGCATAAATCTAAAATAGTTTTAATCATAAATATCAATGAAACTAATTGTTCATATTTACCAAATAACAAAACATACAATATCGTGATGTTGAAATAACATCCTCTTCTAAAAAGTTTCAACAACTTTGAAAGTAGCGCTCCATGTTGCCTTTTTTGTCTAATAGAATATTTAAAACCATCGCCAGGCTAGATGAGGTTGGAAACGAAAAAACCGGAGGATGCTTGCAAATTGGGTTAGCCAGAAGGATATTCCTTTTTAGAAGCGCGTTTGTAGGAGCACTGGCTAATACTTTTATATAGTATTTAGTAGAGAAATTTTCACATACTAACTCCTAGGTAATTCCCAAGAAGCACCAGAGCAAGAAGAAATAATTGACATCATAATGTCAATGAAGAACGACAAGTTAGAGCTTGATGAAATCACTACAGAGATGTTAAAATGTATAAAAAATATCCTTTTTTTTTCTATGGAACAATTTCTTATATCTATATATCAAATATTAAATTATAAAATCTTTCCCACAGGTCTCTACCACTATATTTTAACATCTCTGTAGTGATCTCATCAAGTCCTGGTGACTTGTGATTCTTCATTGACATAATGATGTCAATTATTTCTTCTTTCTCTGGTGCTTCTACATCTAAAGCATTACCTAGGAGTACCTTTAGATCCAGATTTTCTTTAGATATTTTCTCAGTGGTTCTTGTTTTTAGTAATTGACTAAAATACCGGTCCCACCTTTCGAAAACGGCCATCTTTTCGCCTAAAAAATTTCCCTATTTCCCTTTACACAGTTCAATCCTGGCTTAGAAACCTTTTTTTTATTTTCATTACTCTCTTTTAATACTTTCTTGTTTCTTTCCTTCTCTAGGATTCTTGCTACATTTCAAGGTGCTCCTTTAGGTATCCTCTCTTCTTCAGCCTGCACACTCTCTTTACTCCTCTCATTTTTGCCATAAGATACTGTAAACTTCTTCTGGTTATTCTTTTTATAATGCTTAGTCTTGTGTTTGTTCTTTCTTCCAGAACTCTCTTCGTCAAAGCAGTTACTCCTGGGAACTGATTGCTTCTTTCCAAGCGCCTTCTTTGCACTTTCCGTTACTGCCTTTTCATTTTTTCCCATGTGTCATTTATGGTTGTGTTATGCTAAATCCCAGTTTCTGTTAACCGTTCCCTTAATTTATGTTCAAAAGCTTCGGCTATTTCACTTGTGATTAGTTTTTCGGAGTTATACGTTTGTGTCCTGTGTCCTGTAGTGAACCTTCTTACAGCAAGCTTTTGTTGATAATAAACTTTTACCATGTTCAGTATCACAGTCCCCTCCTCTAAATGCCCTAACATTTCTGATATCCGGTGCATGTCTCGATTCTATGAGAACATTGTCTATTTGATTTCTGTCTCATTCTATATTTCCTTGTGAGGGAACATAGTGCTACTGTTGCGTCATCATAAATTCCGCCAAAGTACCTCTTGCAGTGCTGCTACTTCTATGTAATATTTATCAAGTTCCTCCTCTAATCTTCTGCTGGAACCAGAGTGGTTAAATTCATTCCAAGATGTAATATTAAGTCCGTGTTTCTACACCGGAATCAAATAACCTTTGTGACTATCTATACATCCAAATCCGTGTATATTTTCTGAACTCTTTAAAGTTTTTAAAGTATTCGACAGTGTTTAAGTGTTATTAATTGTTTTATTCGTTAAAATTAACAATACTAATAATAAATATTTACAATGCAATATTCTTTCCTTTTGTTTTTTACATTAATTTTTTTTTTTTTTACTTTCATATTTGTATTTAATTATCAATGATTTATTTCTTCATTGATAATTCTTTTAATTACTTTCCTTATTTAATCTTTGACTGAAAGTCTCTAATAAATTATTTCAAAATTCATTTCATATTGATATTATTAATATATTTTTAAAATAAATCGGTAAAGGATCTTGATGATTCAAGAGAAAAAGAGAAAAGAAAATACGAGTTGTTGTTCATAGAACCTTGGAATGAAATGACCCTATTATTTTCCGTGCTGTTTGCTCATTCCAACTCAATTGAAAACGTTCTGTGTCAGCTTTAGCTTTGAAACCGGCTTGTTTTGAGTTTGTTATTTCTAACCATCCCAAAGATTGACTTATCAATTCTAATTATTTTGTATTCTACTATTCTGCGCCATTATAATGCATGATCTATTCATTATTTGTATTAGAGCTCTATTAGTAATTATTATACATACATATATATATATATATATATATATATATATATATATATATATATATATATATATATATATATATATATATACATATATATAAGCATGTATTATAATCAAGTATATACTGTTACCTGGCCAGCTGAAGTAAGAGGAAAAGATTTGGCCAAATTATAATCTACAGCCAGGGGTACCCCCAATTTAGGGTACCTACTTTATGGAGCTTTATATTCACACCGGCCATTTTTAAAAGAACCATTTATATTCCAAAAGTAAAATTATCTTCTACTTTTTAGATTGTCTTATAAAATTTATACTTATGGAACTGAATTTCCTACGATTACAAAATCTGTAATTATTTTTACTATAAACGTGAGTATCAAGTGTGGTTAGCATAATTTATAAACTAGGATTTGTAAAAAAATCTTGTATTTTATTGAACTTTTTACACTTTTTAATTACTTTTTGCATTTCTTGTATAAAATATAAGGATAGAAAAATAATGGCACTCACTGCAGTTATGAGTAAGGTGATGCATGTTGGCCGAGGTAAAGAAAATATTGAGATCCGATGAAGAGGAGAAACCTTAGAGATGACCTACCTATGTAAGGTTTTTAGCAGGAATGGAAAGATTGACGGGGAGGTTTCCAACCGGATCAAGAAGGCAAATATGCACGACGGTTGCAGAAAAATATGAGATTGATAATAAAGTGAAAATACACATCTTCAAGGCTATATATTTATCTACTCTTATCTATGGAAGCGAGAGCTGGGTTCCGTTGGACAAACGCGGAATAATAGCAGTGGAAATGAGGTACCTGAGGAGAGTGGCTGGCCGAACTAGGAGGGAAATGAAAGAGTACATCGGAGTTCCATCCGTAAGAGGAATAGTTGAAAAAACGCAGCTGAGATGTTTGCTGAATGGAATAGAACCGAGACCCAAGAAAGCTCTTCAAAGCTAGGTCTACAGGAAGACGTCCCAGGGGCAGGCTGAGGGTAACATGGACGGACCTTCAGCCTAGGATAAAGAAGAAGAAATAACCTAAATGCCCTGAAAGCGCTGGCAAGAGACCGGGATGCATGGTGGACTTTGATCAAGGCATCTCCACGCTGAACGGCACTAAGAAGGAAGAAGAAGAAGAGAAGACGTATAAGGCTATTTTTAATTTTATTGAAATAAAAAAAAAAATAAAAAAATCTATTTTCTGACCAGAAGACTTTTCGGAATGTCCGTTCCTGCTTTCGATCTAATTTTTGCTGATTCCAAGTTTTAAAAAAATATTCGAACCTAAGTACTTTAGAAAAGTTTAGAATAAATTATAGAAAAATAATTTTGTTTTTCATTGACAGTTCAAATTCTTTGTATTAAATCAAAAGTTATTTTTAGTGTAGCAGAGCAAGGTTCATTACAACCGCTTTGCTTTTAGTGCTATGACTTGGAGGACAGGCAAACAACCCCAATGATTGCGCAAGTAGAGATTAGTACAAGTAGATTTAAATGAATTAAAACATGGCAAGCCTATCAACTAATTATCTTTTAAACTCTATTGATCAATTAAAAAAAAAAAAAAGTAAAAGTAAAACGACTCCATCAAATGACCAGAAGCAGAAGAAGGAGAAGGTGCAACACTTTGTAATTGGTTGAAATAAAAAACAGGGCGTATTAAAAAAAATATATATATACATATTACTGTTGGGCTACCAATAGGTAACTACTTTGTAAATTTATTTATCTATATGTCATTATACCTATTAACCTTTGCGTTCCTGATACGTGATGTATACTTTTATCTTATGAAACTAACGGACAGGTAATAGAAACCCTTGTGGTTACTAGCCATATCATATTCGCGATTGAAACTCATGAAGCATATTATGTTGTAAATATTTCTGAAGTGTTGTTATTAGGAATGGTAAAGAATGATAGGGGCTTGTGGTAATATCAAATGTCAAGGTGCACCTAAAATCCAATATACTCTCTCCATAGGCTCCATCCTCAACATGATCTGAAAGAGGAGTACTATATTAAACTAAACCTATAAATACTATTCTAAAAGATATTCTATAGGCCTGAATGATGCTTTATTTGAATTATTGTATACATTATTTTCCTGTCTGTGTAATAAAACAGGGCATAACGTTTCATTAAGTAATATAAGTGATATAAGTAAATACACCTCAGTAACACTTTCTTATATTCTCTATATTATTTTTATGTGTCTTATATTTTTTCTGAGCTTGATCGATTGAACTAGGGAGGGAAGTGAAGGGATTGAAAAATAGATCTAGAGAGTCTACGGACTTAGGAGTAAGATCTAGGAGTAGGGTGTTATAGAGCTAGGAGGGGTCTTTGGGAAGTCGCTTTATGAAAGGGTACCAGGTATGTTTACTTCACAAAAAATTTACTACTAAGCTCTTAGTTGATACCTACTGGAACAAAAGAAATAAACTCAAAAGATACAACTTAGCCCTCTGTACTTATTCTGACCTTTATTTATTCTTCGTGAAATCTCTATTGTTTTGTTTTATTATTATGTCCATTGTTTTCCGATTTTATCATATTGTTATTATTTTATTTTTTTAAGAAAACATAGTTTATATAAAATGAAATTATTCATCAATACTTACGAGTAAATTGCAATCAGAAAAAAAAAATATTTGCGCCTAAAGACCACATTCTGGAGTAGTGATTCTCAGATTACGGGCAATTTTTAGTCCCAAAAGATTATTAATCCATTAACTAAGTCCTACCTTAATTTTTACCCAATGATATTAGAGCGTTGAAACATAATTACATATTAAACATGAAATGAAAATGAGTTATCAGATTTGAAAATTGCCTATAAAACAACGAAAATGTCATTACCACGGAGTGTCCCACTCATAGTTTTTTTACTAAACATTCGCCACTTTGGTTTCGGTAACTATGGCGAATGGTAGTGAAATTAATTTCCTCACATTAAGGATGACCTAAATCCTAAATGTTTTCATTTTTGTGTTTTTGGTAATAATATAGTGTGTTTATTTTGCTCCAATCTTGGTCCCATCACTATGATGCCATTACCAAGCAAGAAAATTTTTTTAGGGAAATCAACTTTAAGAAATGGAACAGATGGGAAATTTTTTTTCAAAATGTAGTGGTACACCTTTTGCTGAAGGCCAGCCATAGCGGTGAAGCGATAGTCAGTTTGGTAGTTCCCTCACACGTGTTCACATCCTGAGAAGTAAGTCACGTACTTTATTGTTGTCATTACCACGACTAGTATTATCAATCTTGGTTTTCAAATTATTTCATTGGATTTATTTTTATTTTGACTGTCTTTTGTTCCTAAACAGTTAGCACAAGCAATATTTTTTTTGTTTTAATCGTAGCAGTTTGTACCGAACAAAATGCATGCAAATGTCATTACCAAGTAAAAAACCCATGTCATTCACACGCCCGAATTATTAGCGCAGTAATTACATAAACTTTACGGTAATGAATATTTCTATTCATTTTTAGTTCTTTTAGTTATTTTTTCTTTAACCTAGGCACCCAACGACAAAATGACTCGTCCAGAGTCGAAATTAACTGCTATCGAAAAAAAAATGCTAAGGATTGTCATTTCCAATATCCAGTTTGTCATTAACGCACTTTATTAATTTTAAAATTCTAAATTTCTCGTGAAAAAATCTGTTTTGATTTTGACCAATTGTATTTTTCAAAAGCTGAGAGGCAATAGAAGCCGTCGGTAGTTATAAATTTTTAATTTAATGAAGTCTAAATTTGATACTCGAAATTGTCCGTAATCTGAGAATCACCCATAAAATAAAATCAATTATACGGAATCTCTCCCTAATGAAAAGTAAACAAAGGAATAAAAGTTGTTTAACAGGTCACAATAACTATTATTATTTAATACGTTTTTAGGGGTATCGAAAAGAAATTACTTGAGGTACGCATGATAGTACAGAATCAGCAATGCAATTAGGATAGATGAAATAATTGTCTTGTGGTACTCCTGGTGCCGAATTCATAGAAGAAATGTCTGACCTCTGACGGACGGAGATAAATCTGTCAGAAAAAAATGATAATGTAGTAGGTAGGTTGGAGCATCGTCGTTATGTGAGTCAAGTTTAAAAAGAAAGTTCCTGTTGCCAGACTCTATCAAACGCTGGTTGGTTTGAATCAAATTGCATGCTCAAAAAGAAAGTTAAAATTTCGCCGTCCTTTAAATGGTCAATATTATGATGATAAAAGTATAGTTGACTGGATGATGAATGGAGAAGAAGATAGTCAGGGATGCAGTCAAAGTAACGGCACGTATTAAAGAATTTCTTCTTTAACGTGGTGTTACTTTGACTGCATCCCTGACTATCTTCTTCTGGTCAATATTATTCTTGAGCTTCCTAAAAAATGTTCGCTAAGACATTATATTATAATCTGACAATAAAATAGTAAGAGAATCACAATGAAAACATGACTAAAGTCTGCACTAGATGGTAATCCCAACACATAACGTTTACTCTCCCATTTTACCTTGACAACATTAATTTCACTGACAGAGACTGTACACTTGGTCCGACATTTCATAGAAGAATGAAATGGGGTCTACATATCAAGAAAAAAAGGAAAACTCTCAATCAAAGGTTGAGACTTTTGTGCTCACTTTTCTCAAAACCTTTAACGCATTGAGACCTAAGTATCATAGACGTACGCAACAGCAAAAAAAAACATAAACAAACACCAAATATTGCAAGAAAAAATTTTCCGGACTATTAAGAAAGCACCTTGTTACTTCAGCAACATAACTATACACACTGACCTTCATATACCAGCTGTATGTGTATGTATGTACGCATACCACATACGATTTCACAAAAATTTACAGGAATTTCTCAACAACTGCCTAGTCACAACTCATATTCCAGACAATACCCAGAGAAGGCTGAAGAGGAGCCGGATTTTAAAAAAATTAATACATTATAAATAAAACAATTAAGGAAAAGGTGTCACAGAGTTCTTCGATCGCCATATAATTCAGTATTTCCTCAAATTCACTAATGGTTAGTCACTTTGATTGACAGGTGTAAGTAGAGATTTTGATGTTTAAAAAAAAAATTAAATAAAAAGATAGAAAATTTTGGGCATGTATTTTCTTAGTTACACTAACTCTTAACGTTATATTAAGTATTCACACTTATGCACATCTTATGTATTATCTATCTTCTACGATCTGTGTTTTCTCGATTTATGACTTTGTTTTAATTTTTTTATGTTTTATGTCATTATTTTCCAACAGCTGTTACTGTAGAAAGGTAAAGAAAATTCAGGTATCATATATTATTAAAATTAATTTATTTTATATATTGGCCCATCTTTAGATCCACCTCTGTTATTTTAAGCTTTCTTTTTACCCTCACGCTGTGGAAGTTCCCCTCGGAACTCACTTTAGCCGAGATTAATCCACTTAAACATTACTAGGCCACGGATCTAATTAGAGAATTACTAACTTATACTTGGGCGGGCTGATGGACTACCTCTAGTGTTCCCAACTTTAATCTTATGTTCTCTCCCAACTTTCAAAAGGTTGATTAAATTCTTCAATGTTGTTTTTTCTTCATAAAAAAAAATTATTTTCTATAAGCGAATACCTTAAATTTTTAATTCAATAATTAAAGGGTTTAAGGCTAGTAAGGGGAATGTCCGGTATTTATAGTTCTGAAAATATCGAAAATGTAAATTACACAAGCTCAAATTTTTATCATTAGTACATGGGATAAGTTAACATGTGGCGATGAAATCTCAGTTTTGATTTTTGACGTAGATATGCTTTTTAGCTGGGAGTCTATAGTTTTCTTGACATTCAAAAATGTAACATTTTGATATGATGAATACTAAATTACTATTTACTATTTAAATTAGTATAGTTTCTGTATGCAGAATTTATTCACTATGGAGCATGTTACTGACACGAAAATTAAGCTCCTACCTAGTCTTTAGCCTGACTCCATACTAACCTGAAAGACTCTAGCGATTTGCGGTTAAGTATCTAAACTATTGCAGGAACTTCTGCCAATAGAAATAGTTTCTCCCTTTCATTTTATTTAACATTAAATTCTTAATTTAATATAATGCTATGTATTTGTAAATTTCATTTTAAAAAAAAATACTTCTTATGTAGATACACTGGGCAAAAAAGGACTGGAAACACTTGCCAAAATCTTACGCTTACGGTCCTCATGTTTAAAAAAGACGATTTCTCATTGTAAAACTACACTCATTTTACACAAAAAACATTAATCTTTTAATTTCAACATAGTATCTCATTGCATGCATATCAACAGCAATCAACAGAAGACGTTTAAGTAAAAAAAAATATACCCTTATAGCAAAAAAATGCCTGAAAACACTAATTTAATGAAAATAAACAAAACATTTAAACAAAATAAACAGATTATACTCGCTATGGGCTTTAAGGACGAAGGTCAGAAACAAAGTGTTTTTTTTTTTCATTACATAGATTTATTTTATTTATTTTTTTTTTTGGAAAGTAATAATAGCTGTATATACATTGAACATTTTACAATAATATTACTAAAGTATTTTCACAAAAATTATTGTAACAAGGGAACGGTACCCAGTATTTCTTTTAATTATTTATGATTTATTAATTTCTTTCTTTTTTTACCTTCATATTTACCTGATGTGTTTTCGCACAAAATTTTGAATTTAATTACACATTTATCGGTAATTTGTACGTTAAATATATTTATTCTTTAATTGGTTTCAACATAGCCATCAATCCTAAATTTGTTTTTACGTTTCGAGAAATCGAGTTGGTTTCAGAATTAGAATTTGCAGAAAACTTTGCGGGTATGTTTCCCAACGTGGATGATTCATGAGTTAATTAGTATCGTACCCGTGAGGACCAAAGCAAACATCCCCTTCCTCTCCCCTGTCAGCGTTTTTACGAAATTACTCCACTCGTTGTATTTTCCATCCTCCAACTTTTTTATGATCAGCTATCTCTGGTGTCCAAAATTAGTCTCGTGTTAGTCATTCGCTGTAGTATTTTGCTGTTCTTGTTAATTTTAAACTCAATATTTTAAACAAGTATTGCTCACAATTGAAAAAAAAAAACAGTAAATAGAAAAGTTTTGAAATGTTCGTAAAAAAAAAAAAAAAAAAAAAAAAAAAAAAAAAAAAAAAAAAAAAAAAAAAAAAAAAAAAAAAAAAAAAAAAAAAAAAAAAAAAGGGACATTTGATACAAAATCAAATGCAATATCATATATATATATATATATATATTTTTTTTTTTTTTTTTTTTTTTTCTGTTATGGTTGAAAATATTATATTTGGCTGTGTGGTATAATTTTTGAGATGATGGTCAGGGATGCAGTCAGGATGATAAATTACACATCCAAATTTAAAAAAACTTTATGTACGGAGTGCATTGCTGGTCTTCTTCAGGTCTAAAAATAACAAAATCTGGGTGTGACCAGTAAGATACTAAGTAACCAAATTAAATAATTTACAAAAGAATTAGGAATCGATTACATAATTAAAAGCACATCTGGAATGTTGAATGATACAATAGTTATATTAAATAATATATAATATTGTTTTTTAGTATAAAACTCGAATTTTTAAAATTAAAAACAACCATTTTAGACCTGCAAATAATTTTATGTGACTGTGATATTGTAAATAAAATTTTATCTAGTTATAATTTTTTTTTTTTTTAAATTATTTTCAATCATAAAAATATCTTTATTTACGTTCAAAATATTATTCTCTCAGGCGATATTTTGTACATATACTTTAAATGTAGAATGGTGAAAATATTTTATTTAATAGATTTAATATACAATTTGGACAAAAACGGATAAAAAAGAGGGTGTTCTACTTAGGATCAAGCGCGGCTACTCGTGTTAAGGAAATTGACGCGACCGGTGGAAGGTTAAATAATTGTAAGAAAATTGAATAAAAAGGAGAAGGGTAAGATAGAAAGGTAAGAAAGAAAATAAAGTTCGCGCAAAAATAAACGATAGGTGGGGTTGAGGAAATATTAAAAATTATAATAAATCGGCTAACAACTTGTTGTTTGGTTGAGGACACTGCCAACAATGACAGTTGAAAAAATAAAATACAGGAAAGAGAGGATAATGGTTTGCAGAAAATAAGAACTAGGAAGGGAGTGGCAGTGACAAGAATAAAATATGGTAAATGAAAACTGAACTAAGTACAAGAAATGCGCAGAAGATATATAATAAGAACTTAAAAATTTATTTTTTAAGTTCAAAGATATTAGGAATCAAAAGAAAATCGACACTTTAGGTGAAAAACTAAATAAATAAAATGGATTGATGATATATAATAATTTCTTTCTGCACTCAGTTAATAAAACACTACTTTTCTCTCTATTCATTCTTTTTTAATTTGATTTTTCTTTCAAAGAATGTCTACCAGATATGAAAAATAAATTGAGGTTATAAATTCTTTAAGTTGATTAGTGCCAAACTTATAGTGAAGTGGAGTTAAATAGGACGTACTACGGATTACCGAAGCAAAACCCAACTTTCTCCGTACAGGACTCGATAAGTCTTTTATATGGTGTAAATTTAATTTTTTACTGCTGCACAGTGTTTGTTTGGACTCCGAAGAGGAAGCATCTAGTAGAGCTCTGAGGGACAACAAACAGATAAGAGAAACCATTTCTTTATATATATACCTCTTTTTATTATTATTATTTTTTCATTGACTTTAAGCACTATTTAATTTTTACATATTTTCAAATTCAACAACCGATTATATCGGTCTTCTAATCATGGAAGAACCAGACGATCCAATTATTTCTTTTAGCCCTCGGACTAAAAGAAAACGTTCAAGGGGAAAAATGAAATCCCATACAGACAGGTTGATTACAGAAGAAGAACAAAATATTAGTCCAACCTTTATAATAATTAAAAGAGAGGGCGACGAGAGCTTTGACAAAATCTCCCCTTTTTTTATAAACAAATTTATCACAGGCCTAGTAGGGGAAGTTAAAAATATTAAAAAAATGAGGGACGGATCGCTATTGGTCGAAACCTTTAAGGGAACTCAGTCCGAAATACTCCTTTCCTGCAAAGATTTTGGAGGACAATTCCCAATACAGGTTACCCCCCATAATTCTCTTAATTATAGTAAGGGAATTATAAAAGTTTATGATTTTCAATACCTGGATATTGATGAAATTAAAAAGGAGTTAAATAAAAAAATAATAGATATTATTAGAATTAAAATTTAAAAAAATGGTTCCGAAATAGCTACACACAATTATATAATTACTTTTCCAACACCTATTGCCCCAAAAACATTTAAGGTAGGATACCAGACTGTTCCGGTTCAGCCATATATCCCTAATCCCCTTCGCTGCTTCAACTGTTTAGGTTTTAATCATCCAACCGCCCAATGTAAAAAAGAATCTGTCTGTATACAGTGCGGAAAAGCAAAGCATACACAGGGAAACAAATGTGAAAGAGAGCCTAAATGTATAAATTGCGATGGTTCTCATAACGCCTTGGATCGCACTTGTCATATATTCCAAATACACAAAGAGATCAAGGCTATACAAATTAACAATAAAATATCGCAAATTGAAGCAAAAAAAATATATAGAGAAAGATATCCAAATTCTTTAAACAAATCATTTGCACAAATATTAAAAGAAAAAGTAAATCAAACCGAAAAAAAAGAAATCGGCATCCAAACCGATATCCCATTCCTTTTTGGAGAAAATAAAAAACAAATAGTAAATACCGAACAACAAAAAAGTAAAACACCCATGAGAAATGATAAACAAACCTCGTCAACCGATATGTCTAACGTGTCTAGCATAAGCCCCGCCCTAGCTCCCCCTCTCCTCCCCCCTCCCTCTCCTAGCACCAGCTCTCTATCAAACCTTCAGCTAAAAAGAGTTACTCGCTCAACGGCCGCCAGTGCTTCTGTGCCAGCGGCCCCCCCTCCCCAGCTCCCTCCCTCATCTTCCCTCCCAGCCCCACTCCTTTCGGCTGGCGTATCTTCAGATCCATCTGAGGAGGGTCATTCGATAGGTTATGCAATACCTATTGAAATTGATCCTCCCGATAGTGACAACGGTTATACCGAAGTCACATATAAAAAAGGAAAAACAAAAGGAGGTAAAAACAAAACAGATAATATAAATAATTCTTCTAATCAATAGACTGATAATATTCATATATATTAGTTTTAACTATTTATTATTTCTTATTCTCAAATATCGCTTTTTATTATTCTATTGTTTTTCTGTTATTGTATTACAGGAAATTTATTTCTTATTTTCTATTCGATACAGATATTTACTAAAATATTATTTCCGTTGCATAATTACAACATTTCTTATTCCCAAATTATTGTTTTTCATAACTAATAACATACCCGTATGTCCTTACTTCAATGGAATTGCAACGGATTAAAGACTCATTTTAACGATTTAAAAATTTTGATAAGAAATATAAACCCCTTTTGTATAGCTCTCCAGGAAACAAATCTTTTAAATAATGAAAATAGAACATTAAAAAATTTTAAAACTTATAGAAAAGATAGCCCTAATCCGAATCATGGCCACCATGGCGTCCTTCTTGCTGTTCAGGAATCAGTATATTCAGAACCGATTTCAATAAACACCCACCTCCAAGCTGTAGCTTCCAAAATACATTTAAATTTCACATTTTCCGTTTGTAACATATACCTACCACAGGATCGTACTATAGAAACCCAACACTTACTGGATATTTTTAACCAACTGCCACGTCCTGTGCTCTTTGTCGGAGATCTCAATGGTCATAGTCCGTTGTGGGGATCCAGAGATTTAAACATGCGTGGAAAAATAATAGAAAATTTTATTGAATTTTCCGACTTACTCTTACTAAATACAACACAACCTACCTTCCTCAGTTCCAGTTACGGGACATTTTCTGCTCTCGACCTGTCTCTTTGCAGCCCTACACTCTACAATAATCTAGACTGGACTGTACTTCCCGATTTAAATAGCGTGACCACTTCCCAATCTTGATAAAATTCCTCGCATTAAACCCAATATACCAATTTAAACCCAGATATATTCTTGACAAAGCTGACTGGCCTCAATTTACTTCTTTAACTACTCCACCACTAAACTCTCCATGTGATCTGAGTATCGAAGAGGGATGCCTAGCAATAACTAGCACTATCCTCCAAGCACACAAGCAGCGATACCGATGTCGTCCGGTCACCCAAAAAGACCAGCCGTTCCTTGGTTTAATGACGCCTGCAAACAAGCCCTCAAAAACCGCCGTAAGGCCTACAAAAAATTCCTCAGACGCATGACATCTGATAATTTAATAGAGTACAAAAAAACAAAAAGCCATTTGTCGTATTACCTTTAATCATCATAAAACTGAGTCTTGGAAAAAATTTGTAAATAGCATAAATACTTCTACTAGTACTAGCACCGTTTGGAACAATATCCGAAAAATTAACTCCAAAAACTCTTTACCCCGCCTCACAATTTTAGTCAATGACCAGCTGTCCGATGATCCATTAAAAGTTTCAAATACGTTTGCTGATCACTACTCGGAAACTTTCAATTCCAGAAATAATAATTTATCTAATAATGTGGACTTTAAAGAAATAGAACATGAAAATAGTACATTACATTCAACTTACTACAACACACCATTTACGATGTGGGAACTAAATTATACATTAAACTCACCCGGTCCCGATAATATCCATTATGAAATGATAATTAAACTTTCTAACAATACTAAACAATGGTTACTGGACTATTATAATCACATTTGGCACTCCGGTATAATACCAAATACCTGGCGAGACTCCATAATTATTCCAATCCTCAAAACGGGAAAAGACAAGCTCATTCCATCCAGTTACCGTCCAATATTCTTGACAAGTTGCCTCTGCAAAGTAATGGAACGAATGGTAAATAAAAGATTGATGTGGATCCTGGAGAAGAATAATTTTATCCAACCGTTTCAATCAGGTTTCCGAAAAGGCCGATCAACAATTGATCAATTATTAATTTTGGATACGGAAGCACAATATGCATTTGTGAAGGGTCAACAAATGATTGCTGTCTTCTTCGACATGCTAAAGGCGTTCGATAATGTAAATCATGCTGTCATACTTCAAAAATTATCATCGATAGGAATCCGGGGACAAATGTATTCATTCATTAGACAATTTCTAAGAAATCGACATTTTAGGGTACGGATCGGATGCCAATATTCACGAGATCATAGACAAAACAAAGGAGTTCCTCAAGGGTGTGTGCTCAGCCCAACACTTTTTTCACTGGCTGTAAATGATTTAGGGCTCAACCTACCTAGAGGGGTTAAACCTCTTCTATTTGCCGACGACTTCTCAATATTTTACCGATCAGAAAGCATTCTGGATATTCGACTAAAATTGCAAGAGGTACTGAACCGAATCCATCACTGGTCGACTACTTTAGGTATCCAATTCTCAACAGAGAAAACAAAATGTATCCATTTCAGCCGAAAACGCAATACACCTTCCTCACCAGAACTGTTCTTAGGAAACTATCTGATAACCTATACTAATCATCACAGATTTTTGGGGGTCTTAATTTTGACAAAAGACTAAGTTGGGAATATCATATATCCTCCTAAAAATAATTGCAATAAAAAAGCTAAATATTATTCGGGTTCTGAGCAATACAAAATGGGGTGCCGATAGAGTGAGCCTACTCAGAATATATCAATCATTAATTTGTTCCAAAATGGACTACGGTTCCTTCGTTTACAGCTCTGCTTGCTCCCGTGTTCTTTCCAAACTCGATACCGTTCACCACGCCGGAATTCGAATCGCTACAGGGGCATTTCGAACAAGTCCAACTCTTAGTTTGTGTTCCGAATCAGGACTATCACCACTCTTATTTAGAAGACTAAAATTGGCAATAACTTATGTTTCTAAAATATACCCACAGACAGGACATCCGACTTACAAATACATTTTTAACTCTGAATTTTCTAACTCCTTCAGACAAAAACAAAATTCAACTCTCCCGTTATCAGAAAGAATCTCCTCAGCTATATCTTTCCTTAAAACGATAAAAATTACCCCATCTGTCAATGATACCCCACCCTGGACCCACCAGCGTCCTCAAACAATGCTTGATCTGACAAAATACTTAAAAAATAATACCGAAAGATCTAAATTCAAAGACCTCTTTTCCAGCATTATAAATAGCATGCCAGAATCATTTATAATCTACACAGACGGTTCAAAATCTGATCAATCAGCAGCTTCTTCTTTCGTTACAAAAGATTCCACTCACAAAATAAAGCTTCACAAATTATCCAACATTTACACCGCCGAACTTAACGCAATAGCAGCAGCTCTCCACTTTTGCATGACCCTTACTCACAATATTATAGTGATAGTCACTGATTCGCTGAGTTCTCTGAAGGGCCTAGACTGCATGTATCCGAAACATCCCAAAATCCCGGTTATACACTCCTACTTATCTACACTGGAAGGTTTAGGCAAAACAGTAAAGTTTATATGGATCCCCAGCCACGTGGGTATTGTGGGCAACGAGCTGGCCGATCTAGCTGCAAAGGAGGCTCTCGAACTACCGGGGCGAGGCAAGATCGCACTAACTCCATCTGATCTACGAAAAGCCCTAGAGAAAGAAATCGATGATGGATGGCAGTCTATGTGGGACGAAAGCCCTCCGAATAAACTGAAAATGATTAAAAAAAATGTAAAACCCTGGAATACATCCAGTCGCCAAAGCCGTAGAGAGGAAGTCGTACTGACGAGACTCAGGATAGGCCACACCAGATTAACACACTCCTATCTTTTCACAAGGGGGGCTCCGCCCAGGTGCAAATACTGTAGTGGTATACTAACGGTGAAACACATTTTTCAGGAATGTCCTTTTTTTACATCGCGCCTAAGTAGCTTAGGACTGAACACGGACCTTCCAACAATCTTGGGAGACAACAGTGAAAAAATAAAATTGGATGAAATAAGAAAGAAAATATGGCGTTAATAACCGATGCTGTTGTACGCCATGAAAACCAAACAAACAAAATAAAAATTATTAATGTTTCCATCCTAAACCTTACGTGTTTGAAAGATCTTACAATTAGTATCTTATCGACATTTGTAATACTAGTTTTATTTTGTTTTAAATGTACTTGATTTTTTCAGAAACATTTCAAATTTTTATATTTACCAATTTTGGTCGAAAGCGAGCAATACTTTCTGACAGTATTGTAATTGGATGCAATGCTAAATTGGAAAGGACTGCACAATACTGCTATGCATGAAATATAGAGTTTGTTCCATGGACGGTCTGCATCGGGGAAAGATATATAGTTCTTAGTCGCCCTGCTGACCCTGAAAAGCCATAATCTGTGGATACTGATTGGTTTATCTCTGTCCTTGAACCCGAGTGTTTGAACGTAAATTAGTGAGAATGACATTAGTGCATTGGCGTTAATGGAAAAGGCAATGGAGGTATGAATACCTTTCCGATGTAGTATGTAAACCATGGTTCACAGTACCAGGAGGTGGGTTATCCCCGCCAGACTGTCCGTGAGTAAACAGAGATAGTCTGTAAGAAGACCATTTCACGAGGGAAAAGGATCTGCAAGGTTATTAGTGCCACCCAAAAAAAAAAAAAATAACATGATTATGTACTGAGAAAAAAGTTAAAATTTTCATGAGCTGAATAAAAGCAATATTACATGTTAATATTAATTTTACAAAGCCTACAATATTAATTAGAGTTATGGAGGTTCCGCCTCCCTCCCCAAGATGATGTATCACACCTTAAGATTGATGGTGTTGGAGTCTTTATAACCATGAGTGAGATTATTATTTCTACACACATCGTGTCTATATATGTTTGTAATATGTGAGAAGAGAGATACATAATATTGTAGATATATTATAAATGAATATTGTATATTGTAAATGTATTGTAAATATTTTATCTATTGTAAATTATTTCTGACGTTTAGGAATAAAAAAAAAAAAAAAATCGAAAAGGTACTAATATTCTTTACACTCCTTATGGCTCTCATACTCCTCATGACTTCAATATTTTCATTTGTAAAATAGTGTCATTTTTTTCCTATTTTAAATATTTATTTTTTCATTATTTTTTTTTTTTTTTAACCGACTTCAAAAAGGAGGAGGTTCTCAGCTCGTCTTTTTTTTTTTTTTTTTTGTGTGTATGTTACGCGATTACTCCGTCAATTCTGAATCAATTTTGATGATTCTTTTTTAGATCGGTAGGGCAAACTTCAGAGGTGGTCCCATAAAAAATATTTTAAAATCAATGTAGTACTTTTAAAGAAAAATTAAAAAAACAGTTCATAAAATCACTTAATAACTGTTTTTTTTATTTTTCTTAAAAAGTGCTTCATTGATTTCAAAATATTTTTTATGGGACTATCTCTAAAGTATGCCCTACCGATATAAAAAAGAATAATCAAAATTGATTCAGAATTGACGGAGTAATCACGTAACATAAACAAAAATAAACAAAAAATAAAGACGAGTTGAGAACCTCCATCAATTCTGAATCAATTTTGATGATTCTATTTTAGATCGGTAGGGCCTACTTCAGAGGTAGTCCCATAAAAAATATTTTGAAATAAACGCAGCACTTTTTAAGAAAAATCAAAAAAACAGTTTATAAAAATCACTTTTATATAACCTTACATTTTAAACATATTTATGATTATGACTATCTAAAATCTCCAAGGTAAATATAAATTATTAAAAAAAATAATTTACAAATACAGTCAACTCTCGATGTGTTGACTTCGATAAGCTAAATTCTTAAATAAGTCTTACAAAATCTGCGGTCGGAAATACATTTCACTTAAATTTCACCTCAATAGGACGATTTCAGACAAAGAACGTGAAAAATTGTGTCCAAAATAAGTAGAACTGAAAATAGGGTTCAAAAGAGAGAACTTCTTGGACCACCGCTTTGAAACGAACTATTAGAAGTCATCGCCTCTATAACGCGAACTCAAATTAAAAGAATTTCATGTGTAATTTGTTTTCCTGTTTTCTGTCATTGTTTGTCTTTTCAGTTCATAGGTACACCAGTCACTTATTATTAGTTATTCACTCGAGTGGTTTTACAGTGGCTATTGAAAATTCTTCCAACTAACGAAAAGTTAAAATTGATTTGCAAAGTGCAGAAAGGAGAAAGAATTTGGGCGTTTGTTGCTAGTGAATTCCGAATTTCACGTAGTTCTCTTTCGACCGTCCTAAAGAATAAAGAAAAGATCGTCATTGGTGGAAGACGGTAAGTCTACTTTTAGGCACCCTCAGAAAAAAGCGCAATACAGTTGAAAGTTATATGACAAATTGGTACCAGGTATTTAATTTTCTGTATCAATGATTTTATATGTATGTACAAACAACATACACATGCCCATTAATGAAAAATATACGTAATGATTTCAACTCCGATTTTGTGTTAAATTTTCCCAATTACAAGAAGGTAAGTGGAATGATAACTCGATAATGTATGATAAGTCTTTGTTCAGTAAGTCAAACCATTTTCCAGGGAAGCTTGAAGATCGAGAATTGACTGTAAAAACAAAAATACACTCACCACTAAAAAGTGTAAAATAAAAATAATTTTTAGAGAAAAAACAAAACCGACTTTAACATTAAACCTACATATACAAACTTGAACTAAAAAATAAAAAATAATATTTTAATTGCTTAAAACAAAAACCATTAAATGAAAATCAACGAAATTATCGATACTTATAAACCTATTCACAATTTATAATCAGTTATTTTTGTAGTCGGTGCGAACCAAAATAAACAGAATTTGAAAAGAAATTGTAATCGTAAAGATCCTCCCACTGCTTCATCACCGCCACACCGCTATCTCCGGCCCTTCGACAGTCTGTATATTGTAAAGACAGGGTTAAATTTCCCTTCTTGGCTGGCACCGACTCCAAAGATAACATTATAAATTGTGAATAGGTTTATAAGTATCGATAATTTCGTTGATTTTCATTTAATGGTTTTTGTTTTGAAGCAATTAAAATATTATTTTTTTATTTTTTAGTTCAAGTTTGTATATGTAGGTTTAATGTTAAAGTCGGTTTTGTTTTTTTCTCTAAAAATTATTTTTATTTTATAATCGAATAGATATTGAACAAACCAAAAAATTCAGAAAATATGCTCAACTCGTAGCAAGGTGATTTGGAGGTAAAGAATGAAGTAATCATAAAGCTGTTTGAGGTACCCGACATCGTGGGTATAATAAAAAGAGCAACACTAAAGTGGATAGGTGATGTGGAAAGAATGGCCGACCAAAGGATGCCAAAGAAGATGCTCTACGGGAAATCGGACGGCAAGAGAAGGGAAGGACGGCCCTAGATCAGATTGCTGGATGATCTAAGGAGTTCAAGGCTGGAGTGAGAGAGCACAGGATCGTGAAGATTAGTAGACTGTTGTGGATGAGGCCAGGGTTCTAGCAGTGCTGAAGTAATAATAATAATAATTGATATTTACAAATTTATTACAAACACCGTTGCTCTGCTGTATAATAATTAATCATGAATCGTCAGTATCCATATGAAATTCGATTTTAATTTTTGGGGACCATCTTTATTTATGGCGGCTCATAGATTATAATGGAAATACAAATAAGAACAATAGACGAAAATCGCTATCGAGTGGGTATAAAATCAATTAAAAAAGTATTCTGCCTGGGTTTAGGCCAAATCTTAAACGTATTATATAACGAGTTTTGAATACGTTAAGGACTTGAGTTTTTTTGTGGAGGGCCAAGTGTCAGCTCCAATCTTGTTCCTATAAACTTGATTATAGTCATGTTACATTTATAGTAATCTTACAATTATTTGAACTTATCATGTAAAATATAGTTTAGATCATGCCCTGGAGTTTCTAACTACGTATTATTCCAATTGAAATCCCGGGTAGACGATCAGTTTAATAGGGGTAAATAGCTTATTTCTAATGGTATTGCCTAAAACGAAGTCTTAGATTTTGTAAAAAAAAAATAAATTTAGGTACATATTTAAAACAAAAATCAAAAATACAGAGTCAACTGACTACTAGTATAAAAAATTATTTGTTTCGTAACAGAAATCGTAATGGAAATACTACAGCATATGGTAACCATATATGCATAAAATGGAAAAAAAAAATAACTAACAACAAATAGATTAAACAATGATATCAATATTAATAAATACATTTAAACAACTTAATATTAAATTAAAAAAAAAATTGCTATAAATATCAAGAACTAATCGACTATAATTATGATATAACAATTGATCGTAATCAATAAAATCAGAAAAGGCCCAAGAGTTCAGGATCTAATTTTTTTGTTTCAATAAGTCTAGAGAGACCATTGAATTTTTCTTTTAAATAAAACTTAAATTTTAAATTTAACGTGTTCATTAGGTTCATTAATCGATTATGTAGTTTTTAGTAGGATATTATTCTCGATTTTTTTTTTTCATTAAAATTGTTTAGTTAAAAAATTTAAAAAATCCCAGGTATGCAAAAGTATAATACTGTAAGCTTATAGTTGAAATGTTATTAATTTGGATTTGACTTAGTTCAAGAGAATGGCTACAGGTCTTCTGACTGCGCCCTAAGGAAATGTGTATTTCATTTCCGAGTTTTGTTCGTTTTCTAAACGACTGCTGGCTCGAGTAGATAGGGCTGAGGGATGTTTGCCCTTCGCCTGAAGCCTCCTGCACAAGCCAGTTAAGGACGTTACCATATTATCTCGTCCTAGGAGCGTAATTTTCCAGGTAGCTACCGCGAATTTGAATGACTGTTCTATCTTATGTTCTCATCTGTTCTTCATACGTACTATTTTTTTTTTTACTGAACCCATCTCATCTTAATTCTGGGATCGCCTAATTAAACTGCATGAAATATTATATATATATATATATATATATATATATATATATATATATATATATATATATATATATATATATATATATAGCTTTCCGGAAAATTGGCTTTAGCTATTCCTCAAAATACTCCTATATTTTCCGTCAGTGATTTTTCAATGAGGCAGGAGGGATAGTTTCCTTATTAAAAAATATTCACTCCTCAGTGTTGTACAAAGTTCAACAAGCGACCGCTCTCGTTTTGTTTTTTTCTCGTCCCTTTCTCGGAAATCTGCTAGATTTGATACAATGTAAGTATTATTATTTTGCATTTTTTTTTTTTAATCTTAGTGAGCGGAGTATTAATTGTTCAGAATGTTTTCATTAGGTGGAAACCTATAATATATTCCTAGAATTTCGAAGGAGAAGTAAAAAAAACCCAGAAAATCAAATAAAAATTTTAATATGAGTGAAGAGGAAATAGGGGCAACCAGGAGATATCTGCATTTTATTTGTAAACATCATTCCTTAAAAAAAATTGTTTACAATAATTGTTTCTTACAACCATTTTAGACTTGCAAATAATTATATTTGACTGTAATATTATAAATAAAAATTTATCTAATTATAAAATTTGTTTTTATTTATTTTCAATAATAAACATATTTTTATTTAAGTTCAAAATATTATTCTTTCAGGTAATATACCGTACATATATTCTACTTTTAATGAATAAAAGTTAAAATATTTTATTTAACAAATTTATTTTAAGCTTTGGGAAAAAACGCATAACAAACAGGGTGTTTTACTTTGTACAACGCGCGACCGCGCGTGTTACGGAAATTGGCGTAACCGATAGAAGGTTAAATTTGGAGCTCCACAAAACTATCTAAATCAACCCTTATCCGATCCTTGCAATTAAAATCCTTCAAAAAATCCTAAATGCTACTTACTTTTTCACAAATAAACTTATCCATAGACATTTTTAATGTATCATAGGTTGCTGATTTACCCGAACCAGATACCTGTCCTTTCCATAACCATTCAAATCCACTAGTCTCTCAACTTGCTTCCTATCTACTCTTTACAACCCACCGAGGCGTCTGAAAAAAAGGTAAAATAAAAAACTTTTATTGACATTGTTACTAGTGGGAAATTGCTTCACACGCAATTGTCGTGTTATTATGAACATTGCTCGTTGCCTTCGATCCCACTATGACCTTTGATCCAGGTTAGTTTAGTTAGTATTCCGCGGTCCATTGTTTCAATTAATTCAATATAAATATATATATTCCTATAATACTCTTCTTTATAAAATGTCCCCACTTTGTTTGATTTCGTCCCGGTAACGATTATTACCTTCTTATAAATACTTGAGTATTTCTTTCATTTACGAGAACTTACGTAACTGGAAATCCGTGTACGATTACAGTTGCTAAGCACTTAACCTCGGGGGAGGGGGAGGGGGAGGGAAGGGGTTGTAACGACTTTACAGAATCAGTGACAGGCTACAGGCATATTCAGTTAGTTGCAATGAACTTTACCCCGCCCGCCCTGGGAGGAAACTGCTCTAACTTGAAGCGTCATCTAAGAAGCTTCTTAGGAGTTGCCACGAATACTCGATTAGGATTCTCAACTTGTTTATCTGACGATAACGAACATTGATTCTGCAATCCTGTCTCGCTTCATTGAACCTAACAGCTAGCGGCGAGGACTTCTCAAGGGTAGTTTATCTGAGGACAGTTTTGTAAGGAAACAAGTTGTAATGGAAACCGGATAATTTAATCTTGTCGACAGCAACTAAGACAATCTTATTATTGTTGAAATGTATAGATGATACAAATATTTGACCAACATTTTCTGAAAGAATGAAAAGTAATAAATTCATATAAAGATGTGATTTCTTAAATAACAATTTTCTTATTAAATAAATTATTAATATAAATCTTATTAAATAATATATAACATATATCACACACATTCATTAAGATTTCACATATGAGTTCAACATAGAGACATATTATCATTCTTTTTGATCAATTGATGAATGAAGACTTCAATGTTGAACCTAACCCTCAATCAGGGTTTATTTATGTTGGTAATGAAGTTTTTAACAAATTACAACAATAATTTGATAGGATGATTTCTAATAGACTAATATTATCGTTTCCCACATAACCACCAGATAAAACTGGAATAAGTGTGCAATTCTTTTTTACATATATCTTTTGACTAAGTCTATACTTTTTTGGTGTAAAATTTAGTTCATCCTCAAAAACCACAGTTTCCTAATCACATATTTAATGGAAAACATTTTCTGTTATATAACATTTGTCGGTAAGACCTGCCTTTTAGGAGCAATATTGGTTTGAATCAAATTATCAATAATTGTTAATTTAATTTAATTACATATTAATTTATGTAATTTCACTCTTGTACATTATGAATATGGAAAATGTACATTAGGAAAAGATAAAGATTATAGATAGACAAATCGATGATCTATTGTTTTTCCTGTCAGAGTGAAATTGAGTTTTTTTAGCTTAAGAGCATAAGTGATTTGGATGACTATGAATCTGTACAACTGTATCACACTGTATGTACAATAAAGATAGATAAAAAAAAAAAAAGTAAACATAAAAACCTTTAATGTAGCAAATAATAATATAAATAAATTAGAATTAAGAACAAATAAATAAACTACTTATATAGAATAAAAAATAAAAATAAATAATATCAAACGATGTATAAAATATATACTAGCAATCCACGGATACTTCTAACCAAGCTTGTCCACACACTTATGTGAGGGCAGATCAGGCCTAAAGTAATCCCTGCTGTGCTCTCCCACCACCGTCTTTAGTGTTCATTGAAGAGAGGACAGGAGAAGTAATGCGCAGGAGTATGCAATTCAGAACGCAATACTAATTTCTCTTCTTTTTTTTTTTTACTAATAAGTAAAAATGCTATTTTACTAAATATTTCATTTAACTTATAACAAGAGTCTTTCTGCAAGTAGTTTAGTCAATGAGTATGAAATGAGGGGTGTAGAATGCATGAAATATGCGATTATTTTAGACCACAGGGATTTGTTAGGAGAGGTTAGAAAACAAACATACTAAAAGCCCCCGCCTCCGGGGAGTGAGCAAACGATGGAGAGGAGGGGAGAAGGTCATATTTTTTGGTTTTGCAATTATATCTCGAAAACAGTGGACTGTAGAAAAATATTAAAAAAATTAAAATCAAAACTAATAAAAGTTTCTAAAAAATTATTTGTATACATATTTGTCAAACCTTCCATTGTTTTCGAGATATACGTTCTTGAATATCGAAAATTTTCGCTAAAAAAAAAAACTTTTTACCTCACTTTTCGTCAAACATTTCCTTCTAGTTTCTTCCACGATCGTTTCTCAGAAAATATATCAGAATTAAATTTGTAAAGCATTAAATTTACATAATTTAAATAATTATTCCTAACAGTATTATTTAATTAATTAATTGATAAAAGTATAAATTTTATTTATACTGAGCTTAAGTTGTATGTAGTAAAATGGAAGGAGTTCCATAGAGATGAGGATATGATTAGGAATCTCTCTATAAAGCAGCGGAGCAATGAGCAGGAGTATACTGATCTCATGGGCCGGAACGGGTTTGGCAGGTGAGAACAGAAGATTTGAGCAGAAGTTCAAAAATGTAATGTGGTCTTTGGGATTGGGTGGATTAGTAGAGAAAGGATACCAGAAAATACTGGCGATGAAAGGAAGAAGTTGTGAAAGTAATTGTGACACTATCGAATAGGGATGGTGTGGCAGGAAATTTCGAATACTTGGTTTTTCCATGACATAGTTTCACAGAAATTATTCCAAGATTTTGGACTAAGGGGTAAAATTTAAAAAGATCCCTGCTCTGGAAAAAGGTGGTAATAAGAGGGATGGTTTTTAAGGGTTAACTCGCGGCTATTGCTTAAGTCTTGTCAGCATTCAAAGTTAACTTTTTCTTTAATGACCAGTTACAGGTTCAATTAAGGTCTTTCTGGATACGTCTAGTGGCTTTCAATTAATAAATTAACAGACAAGTAACGGTGTATTATCTTATTATAAGAAAATCCTTTTTGGATCAATGTCTTAGATCAAACAATCAAGTATTTATACGGTCATGTATGTGCTTCCAGTGATTGTCTTTGATTAGGTCTCCAGAGCATGAATATTGGTTGACTGATGTGGTTGCATTGAGGTATTGACTCTGATAGATTATCTGGTTTGATTTGTAATTAATGGAAACCTTTGAGTACCGCCTTCAATTTCACAGGTGCACCAAGTCTAACACAGTTTCCTCGTTTAGATGTATTTAATTAACGTATAAACTTCAATGATGTTCCCATATGTATAAATATTGTTTTAAGGTTATGATAACATACACTTCGCACGTAAAAAGGTATATGTACAAATAATACATTATATAATAAAGTAATATTAATGCTACATAATTATTATTTTATAAGTATTACTTTTATAAATAAAAATGCTTAATCGGACATCCATCTTATAATACTATATATTCATTTATATTAAAAATTCAAATTTAATAAAATTTAATATTGAAATTATTAATGACCAAATGTCAGTAATGGTTAGGAGTTCGATGAACTGTATAATATTTTGAATTCATGTTAGAGGTGCTATAGAAAAAAGTTTCAGATAACTTAAACAGAAATAAGGCTACAGCTATGGTAGCCCTGGATTGCTCCAAGCATTTGATTCCGTCTCACAAAGACTTCCTTGCCAAAGACTAACCTATGTTGATTGCTCAGAACATATAAGGGGTGTCTTCTGGAGCCTCAGATACCCGGCAACAATGACCATTTATAAAGGCAAGATTGTGAGTATACTAAGGTACGCATCCCTATTGTGGAGCAGCAACCTCGCACAACAACAGAAGAAGAAACTGGCCACGATGCAGCGACTAGCTCTGTTGTGGGTCACGAAAGCCTATAGGACGGTGAGGCTGTGCAGCTATATGGCCGGAGCGACGTCACTGGACCTCGTCCTCAGGGAGGAGAGAATTAAGTACGACGTTACATGGCAGGTACAGGAGGGACTCCGACATCGTATCAGCGAGACCCCTTACAATGGAGAATTCTCCGGGAGGACTCAATAGAGGAATGAAACTGGCGGTAGGTGGCATGCCAAAAAGGCGTCACACTAAGAAAGTTTTGGCCCACCGTTCAAACTAGATTTAAGGCGAGATGGGTCCTCCCGGACTTCTGGTTCTCGCAGATACTGAACGGAGATGGGGGTTTCAAGGAAGACTCAATGAGCATGGAAAGTAGTTGGACCCCTAGAAACGGAGTCCTATAGAGTCCTAGAAACGGCCGAGCACGTTATCTTGTCCTACACTACTATGGAAGGACCCGCTCCAGGTTGTCGAGGAATCCCGGTATCTTCGCCTTCGTCGAAGTGGACTTCCCCTGTCTGGTAGGAGAGAACTATCCCCACTTCAGGAAGTTCATCTATAGGTGGACGGAGG
This sequence comes from Euschistus heros, assembly GCA_003667255.2. Taxonomy (NCBI): domain Eukaryota; kingdom Metazoa; phylum Arthropoda; class Insecta; order Hemiptera; family Pentatomidae; genus Euschistus; species Euschistus heros. The sequence goes on from RCWM02000360.1 coordinate 212,626, forward strand.
GTGCGGGCCCTACGCACTTCATCTTGGGAAGGCCCTCCCCTCCCCTTGCAGTTGACGAGCCATTAACATCGGTGGAAGAAGAGGACCTGCGAGCCTGAGGACTGGACGGATTCTGTGGACCAAAAGGGCTGAACATTTATATTTCATCTTGAAACTGGACCTGACAGACCGGTGGGAGGCAGCCTCTAGGAGAGCTGAAAAAGTGGACCGGGCGGATGCAGCGGACCAGGAGGACTGGATATGGCAAATCGTCCGGAAGAAGAAAAAGTGCAGTCGCTAAAGCGTACTTATGCATGGCCTTCCTTCTATAAAGGAAATTAATAGAAGGTGCGGTCGTTAAGGATTCTTACCCTAAAATTAATGAATCTTCATTTAATTTTCTATTTAAATGAAAATTGTAAAAAAGATTTTTATAGGTAGAAGTGACATACATAAAACCCGTATGTAGAACCCACTGCTTCAAAAACCCCATTTGTCAGAAAAAACGAGAAAGGGAAAAAGTAAAAAAAAAATTGCTTGGAACATTTATATTTCATCTTGAAATTATTGAAGAAATAATTTCAAATACTGAATTTAATAATGAAAATGTCTAGGTTTATTCACCTTTATATTACTGCTTATGCTCAGATTTAGGTCCACAGTCAGCCGCTAATATAAATTGTGAAATAGCTTTAGATTGTGATGGTACTTATTAGTCAGAATGTATACACTATTGTGCAACCAACCTGACACATCTTAAGGTTCCTCGCAGAAATATTATTAGAAGAAGTAACAATTTGTTTTCAGGTTTTGTTTCCGAATAGGATAATCCTTTCCTCTCCATCTTCTCAAATAAACTTGAAAGCACTTAGAAAGCGTGTTTCTTGTCAAGGTTATCATTTCTCTTGTGTTTTAAGGCACTCTTTCAATTCAGACATGAATACGGTTCGTTAGATAGCTTAAAGGTAAAGATACCCTTTGCTTATATTTTCTATACACAACATATATGGCAATGTATCATAAATTTCAAATAAGAAGTAATAATAAATGATTCGTTTAAGTTGTTTTGTATATTATCAAGGTTACAAAAGTCGTATGATTGTGAAACGTAATATTAAAATCAAGAGCATTTCTCTAGTCGATCTTAAAAAAATCGAAGGTATGTCTCATTATTTCTGAATAAGCGGCGAACAAGCCTAAAAAACTAATGATCCTTTCGACTTTAGTTAGTTTCATTCAGAACGGAAAATTCATTGGAATTTCAATCTAAAAAACATTTTACTTGTGGACTAGACCAAGAAAAATTAGGAAATCCTCAAAAAAAAAAAAAAAATTATAATAATAATAATTATTAGGAAATCACTCTGAAATGATCATTTTATTCTAATTTATAAAAAAAGACGTTTAATTTTACAGATTTTAGCTATTTCAGCTAAGAGAAACAGCTATTTTCCTAAAAAAAAATAAATAAATAAAAAAAAGTCAAATGATTCAAAAATCCAGTGAATAGTGAACATTTTCTTGCAAATTAAAATTACTAGGCAATATTTAAACATAGATCAATTTGATTGGGATATTTTCTTCGATACATCCCGATATTAATACAAGAAACGGATTAATACGTTTTCTATTATCTTTCTACATCTTAGTTATTCAGTTCAATACGTTTTCTGTTTTTTTATAGGTATATATTATGTGGTTACTATAATACCATGTTAACTTTTACGTAAGCACATAATGTTTATAAAATACTAATCACCTAAATGTACAAGAACAACCATACAATTATATTTTTAAAAAGAACAAAGAAAAATTTCTATATATTCATCTTTAAAAAAAAAAAATTTGTTCGTCAAGATAATAGGTTTTAATCTTTCTGGTACTCAACATTTAAACACAATACAAATTAATTCCTGTATCGAACGTTAGATTTTGCAAAGACTAAAATGACAAGAAACTGCCCGTCGTTACAGACTACTTCAACATTTACTAGACAAACGTTCAAAGCTCCCAATTAATTACAAAATACTCAATTACAGGACTGTGATTAGACCTTTTTGGACGTACGGAGTTAAACTTTGGGTCTCTACTAAACCATCCAATTCATCTCGTATACAATCCTTACAATCCAATATCCTTCGAAACATTCTCAATGCTTTGTTACTTTGTGACCAATAAACTCATCCATAAAGATCTTATTGTTCCATATGTTTCTGATTTAGCCCAAACCAGATACCTATCCTTCCATAGTAAGCTCCATAACCACTCCAATCCCGTAGTCTCCCAACTTGCTTTCTCCTCCATCCCTGATAATCCTCCGAGGCGTCTGAGAAGAAGATGGCCTAGAGATATTTTAGTGTAGATTTTATTGAAGTGCTACGAGTGAGTAGTTCTTCACAAGTTATTTACATGCCATTGTATTCACTGTCAACACATTTACTTGTATATTATTTAGTATAGTTGTAAATATCAATAAATGAAAAAAAAAAGAAAAAAAAAGTTTTGGATTTTTTTCCGCTGTGCGGCGTGGGAGAAATTGATGTAAGTATACTCGTATGTTAAAAATAGGCACAAATAGGCTTTGTTCTTTTGTTGTTAGCTTCAGCCAAAGAAGAATTCTTTAAAAGATTATTATAATTTTAAGATTTACGAAAAATACTACTCAGGGCTTACTTATTTTGAAGACTATCCAAAAATTAAGTAAGAATATAGCAATAGAAAACACAGAAGATTCCATATTAAATAATAATGATGGCTGCTCTTTTTTGTCAGACTCCAATATTGCGAAGTTTAAACTTCATTTCCTAGCCAGTAACTTCACTGCCTAATGTTATGCCAATTGCGCTGCGCTATATTACACTGCAGTGTGAGGAAAAAACTTCGTAATATACACGGACTCCCTCTCTGTACTAATGGCACAAAAAACATTTATACCATAGATCGTCTATTACAGAAAACACAAATATATGCATCAATGGTGAAAAACCTGTAAAATAACACTTGTTTGGATTCCGTCACACGTGGGGATCAACGGCATTGAAACAGAAGTTTTAGCTGTCAAAGAAGAAGAATTATCATCGGTTGATGTTACAAAGTTACAAATCTTTACACCACATCTGACATTTGCCGATTTTTAAAATATCGAGTACAACTTACCTGGACCGAGCTTTGGGAAAATATTTAAGAACAAAATAAACTAGGAGCTGTTAAAAAGGATACAAAAATATGGAAACGTTCCAACCGTAGCAAGAGAAGTGAGAAAGTCTATCTAGACTCAGAATAGGCCATAGTCGACTTACCCATAGTTATTTTTTTACAAAAGACAATCCACCGAAGTGCAAGACATGCAATAACATATAATTAACAACTAAACACATTCCGGAAGACTGCCCTCGATGGGATAGTTATTTTCAGGAAGCACATTTACAAAGCACACTTACTATTCTAGGTGATAGTAGTTGCAATATAGACAAAATTATACAATTCCTTAAAAAGTATAAATTATTTTAAAAAATCTGAAAAAATTGCCTAAAACTAGAGAGGAAGAAATATAGACTGGAAAATGACACTAAAAACCCTCGATGTCGAGTGTCCAAAAGAAATTCAATCTAATCTAATCTATTAATAAATATATGATATATACGTGTATATATTGAGGCTCTTATTCAAATTGTTATTCATCAATTTTTAATGGAAAAAGAAGAATGTTTATATTTTAATTATTATTTAAAAGCTTATTTCTTTTTTTCCATTTTTATTTTTTTTTTTTTTTTTTTTTTTTTTTTTTTGAAGTTTCCTCAGCCACTTTTATGGGGAGGATGGATGCTAGATTGTTATCTTTTAATTAAAGTAGCCGAATGGCAATATGAGGCAGTTTTAAATGTTCCTGTAATTCAGCTTCTCTTATCTTGGCTAATGGAATAAACCTCTAGTGGCTATTTGTCTGTCACCACCAAATAGCTTATGTTTGTATTTTGATCTTACCGTTGTTTTCATCCATCGTTTAAAATATTTAAATTAAATATTATATTTAAAAAGTCGTGAAGAATAAACGTAAACTTATTTTCAAGTTTCCATTTATGTAAATCCCTATATTCGGCGATTAAGACACTTGCTCCTATAAAATTATGAATAAAAGTTTATTAAGTGCTTTAAGGTGCAAAAAGATGAATTACCTCCCTCTTAAAGGTTTTTTTTTTTTATTATTATAATGCTATAGCATAGAGGTTATAGCATATATATATATATATATATATATATAATATATATATATATATATATATATATATATAATGCCTATATATATATATAGCATATAGGATATAGCATTGCAATTTCTTAGCCCCGCTGAAATCGCATCGGCTCCATTAAAAGTCTTCAGTCTTAGTGTGTATATCGCAAGTTTAAATATCATTTGATTTTCCTATAATAATATTTTATTTTATTTTATTTAAGGAAATATTGAAAGCAGACTAAATAGAGTATAATTTGCTAATCTATTGCAATTAGGAAAAGTATTTTATTTTTGTAAATATTGAGACGATGTTTTTTGGTTTTCATTTTATTATAAATATATATATTTATCTTAATAGTAACCAGGTCAGAGTATCTAATTTTTATTCTCATTTTTCTTTTAATTTCATAATTGTTATATTGGATTTGGTTAGTAAATAAATATATTGTAATTTTACATACATTTATCATTTATTTTAATTTTTTTTCATCCAATACATTTCATTAATTTATGCCAATAGAACCCATCTGATTTTTATCCATATCTTGGAATGTTTTCTATCGTACGAATAGCTCAGCGTAATCAATAGTTCCAAACAGGCCAAAGCTAAATAAAAAAGTCTATTATATAAAATTAATTTTATCAAATAATTTATCGATGAAATGATATGCCCATCAACTTATTACGAATTATTTCAGTCATGAACCACAATTGAAGAGTTTGGTGGATAAAGGGTTTATAAATTTTTTTTATAGCACTTTAATTTTTCAGGAAAATGTTACATAGCCCCGTCATCTTTTTCATATATCTTTTTCTATTGTTTTGATGAGCACGTAAATTCTTCAAATAATGAACTAAATTGTATTTTTTATTTTAATTGTGACATAACCCCTTCATCCACTAAACTCTTTAATTATTATCGACTTTAATGTATATTTATTTCATAAACCATTGCCCAGTGTTATTAAATGTATGTCTAAATGATTTACTTACTAAATCTAAATCTAAATGATCTACTAACGAAATTTATTTTTAATCATCCAACAAGGGGAGGACATATTCAGTCTCTCACGGATCTTGTTGGCTATTTTTTTGAAGGTTCCTGGTCAAAAAATATTAGACACGTATTTTGCCGTTCCGACCAATGGGCCCTAGGAGCCGAAAAAAAAATTAAATAGCATTAAATTAATTTATTTTATATCTCGAGTTTAAAAAATGATATCGACATGATTCTTGCACCAAGATTTTTAGTTTTGATTGCGGATTTAAGGAAAAATACAGCCACTCCATAGATTTTGGTTTAGGATAATTAAATTCTAAAAAAATGATTAGATTTTCAAGCAATCTACCTATTTTTTTTCTCGGCTTCTAGGGCCCATAGGGAACGGCAAAATACGTGTCTAATATTTCTTGACCTGGAACCTCAAAAAAACTTGCCAAAAAGATCCGTGAGAGACTGAATATGTCCTCCCCTTGTTAGATGATTAAAAATAAATTTCGTTAGTAGATTATTGCTTTCTCTATCTTTTATACTTCATCAAAGTGTCCGCAAACTCAATTTGTTCTTAATTGCGAAAAGCAATAGATCATGGATAAACATGTCCATGATCCAACGTTATTCCAAGTCTCGGATAAATTTACATTTTTTTTTTTTTTAAGTTGCTCAGTTACTTATCGATTAGGAATATTAACGCTAAGAATGAATGTCAGAAACTTTATCGAGAATACATTAAGAAAATAAAGTAAAAGTGGGAAAATTTAGGCTAAAGATTTTCCGAGAGGGAGAGGAGTTAATATTGAAATACTACCTGACACCCGAGGGAAATCAGGTGTAGATAATAAATATGCAAGGCTACTGGTGCGCTATTTACCTAGCCAGTTCAACCTTCAGTCTTGAGCCTCCAGTCCATCTCTCGAGTAAACCTTATATTAGCCCTTCTAAATGTGTTTTAGACATTTCTGTTTGTGTAAATGAAGTAATTATTCTGTCTGCTCTTCCTCTTTCATTTAGAATTAAATTTCATGCTTGATCGAGTTATTATCTTTCCCTTTGTCAATTTCATACTTTTTATTTAAAAAAAAAAAAAAAAAAAAAAAAAAAAAAAGGGGAGCATTTTTGAAATACAATCGCAAATAAATTATTTATATTTACTACTGTATAGAATATATGCATATTGCAGATGTGTGGAAAATTACTACAATAATACGTTAATAACGTGTGAAGCAACTACCCATTGGCAGCTCATTAACCTTCGCGCCAATTTCCGTAGCACGAGCAGTCGCGCATTGTACGAAGTGCAACACCCTGTTTTTTATCCGTTTTTGTACAAATAATGTATTCAATCTATTAAATAAAATATTTTGAACATTCTACATTTAAAGTAGAGCATATGGAAAAAATATTACCAGAGGGAATAATATTTTAAAATAGGTTAGTGACTGAAAATAATAAAAAACAAATTTGTAACTAGATAAATTTATTTACAGTCAAATATACATATTTGCAGTTCTAAAATTGTATTTTTTTTTTCCAATAAATTATTGTTAACAAATTTTTTGAGGAATGATTTTTACAAATAAAATGTAGATACCACATCACTACCCTCAGCATAGGTTTCTAGAACATTTTCTATTTCCTCTTCACTAAATTCCATATTTTTATTTGACTGTCCGGTTCTTTCTTCTTCCTAGTCTAGTTCTGCAAAATTCGAGGAATATATTCCATTTTTATAGGTCTCCACCTAATGAAAACATTCCGAATAATTAATACTTCGCTCATTAAAATAAACAAAAGTATCAATTCAAAATAAACCTATTTACATTATATCGAATCGATTACCGAGAAAGGGACGAGAAAAGAAAAAAGAAGAAGAGTGGTCGCTTGTTGTACTTTGTGCAACACTGAGGAATTAATATTTTTTAATCAGGAAACTATCCCTCCTACCACATTGTAAAATTACTGGCGGTAAATAGAGGAGTATCTCGAGGAACAGCTAAAGCCAATTTTCCAGGAAGCTCACCGGAAGCGACAGAGAGAAAACAATTCGAGTGCTGTACAAAATACAACGGCTCGACCGGTTGAGGGTAAATTACAGGTTAATATTAGAAGTTCAGGCCACCTCCTTTTCAGATACCTCGGAGGGTTATTGGCAATATAATGGAATTGCGAGTTTAGGGACTAGTGGATTTGAGTGGTTTTGGAGTTAACTATGAAAGGATAGGTCACTGGTTTCTTTTCAGCATTTTCAAAGCATTTCAAATTGTAAGGATTGGATACCAGAAAAATTAAAAAGTTTAATTATGTCAAATTTGACATTCAACAGTCTATAGTTAGTTGAAACTATTTTCCTGTATAGAGTTGCCTCAAAACTCGACTTTTTTTCCTTCTTTTTTTTTCTGTTCCTCCGACTAACCTAGGCTATAACTAAACAAGTCCAAAGTACGACAAATCCAAAGTATTTATACGAAGGCTGAATTCTTTTTCATATTACAGTAAACCTCGTGAAAAAAAAAATATAGATCTGGAATTTTTTCTCTATTATAACAAAACAAAAACTCTCTGCGGCCTTAATCTTTATTAAAGATGAACAACTGAGAAATTATTTATTAAGAATATCGTTTTTATTTGCATTTATATATGATAGTGTTTTTTTTCCTTTACCTATCTTGGGTCCAATCTATTTTATACCCCAAAGAGGGGACACTGCCAATATATTAGCGGCCCAGTGGGCCCGGGATCTGAAGGGCTTAGAGACGGCCCAGTACAAATAGGCCCTACCCGTCCCAAATCGATCCAGTCATTACTGACCTCTTTGTCGGCCCTAATTCCGAGAGTAAGCCCTATCTTAAAGCGACTCTAGGATCATGGGTGTTCACATCCTGTCCAAAAGAGCTAAAGATATTTTGCTTTAGAAAGTACTCTTTGATGTAGATTTTTTATTCTTCTCTAATGAAACATTCGTGTGTAGGATATCCCTCATATCATACTTCCAGTATAATTTTATCCATATTTTTATGTTGAAGAAGTAAAACTGACTTAATGTTTTCAAAAGGTATCGGATAAATTTATTAATGCAATATAATAATGATGAAAAAAAAAAAAAAAATTGAAAATGTTATTGGAGTATGTAAGGATGACTCTAACTTACCCTCTGGCTACAGCCCTACAAGGACCTAGATCTCATCCACAATCCTACTTCACTTTACATTTTAACAACTCCTATCCAATGGAGAAGGATCGCCCTTCCTATCCAGGGCGATCCTTCTCCACCCTCTGGGACCCATTTATTTAAACAACCTTTCCATACCTCCCTTCTCCTCAAACGCGGGTCCCTCTTTTCTCCTCCAAGTCTTCCCTTCATAAGCAACCTGAGTGTCCTATCCATTCCACATGTCCTAAACATCTAAACTGGTTCTTCCTAACAACGGTCTCCAGATCCTCTTCGAACACTTTTTCTTATCCTTCGTTCTCTAGGGTTAAATTGGAAAGCGTTGGGAACAAAGGGTCTCCCTGTCTCAAACCGTTCCTTATATTAAACATGCTCAACAGTACTCATTGTATCTTGTAAACCTTACTGCAACGATCTGCCAGTGTCATCTTTAATCGGGCTAATTTTTTTGGTATTCCCAAGGTGACTTTAAAACGTTTTTTTTATTGAAACTGTATGAAATTTGAAATTAAACTTAATTTTTATGATTTTGACCAATAGCTTCACCAAATTTAAAATTTCAATTTGCCAATGTTGATAATGAATTACTTGGTGGTTAAAGTAGGAGATGATTCATAAATAAAGATAAATATAAGATCTAACAAGAATTAAATAACTTATAATATTTTAGTTTTGTTAATATTTTGCGTGGTTCGAAACTACTTCCACCAGTTCAATTTCCAAACTGTTCAAGATATTTTGTTTGAGAAAGGTTTTTACGATAAAAGTTCCGTGTAACTTTTTTATTATTATTATAATTTATTATATATTATAATTTGATTATATCTTCGAGAAACCGTTAATAATATTAAAAAAATGTTACACGTTTTATTTCTTCATTTGTTTCCTTAATATATAATTTTATAGATACAATTATATTTTTGTTTTTATTTTTTTGATTTTGATGATTCAAAGAATTAAAGAAAGGATGAGGGTGTCAGTGTGCTCGGTATAGAAGGTTGTGGGTTCGAATCCCACCTGAGCGAGTTGAAATTGTCTTTCATGGTGGATCCAAAAAATTAATATTAGCTTCATCAACTTGGATATTAAAGGATGTTAACTTGTAGGATAACCCGTCCTACCTTTTCTAGATGGAGAACATAAGGACACTAATTGTAAGTCCCAACGAAGACATTTTGGCCGTTTTACCAAGTTTATAGTCATTTAATTATTTATTTCCATTTTCATTGAAAAATTACAAACTGTATCACTCAAGGATAATCAGTAATATAGTAGACAACGTATACGTCCATACATTATGTACAATGAAAGTAAAAGAAATAATTAAATAAATATGAAAATTATAATAAAGATTTTTTAACAGTTTAATTAACATTGGATGTGAGAATACAAACGAAACATCAGACGTAATGAGGTAGCATCAGAAGAATGTAGATATCCAGTAGGTTAGAAGTGGTTGTGACCATCAAGATTTTGAAATGATTCATATGTGAAAAAGATAAAGGAGAAGGAGTTCAGAGAGGGAATATCCAACATATCAGCGAACCCCACCCCCACTCCCCCTCCCCTACCCCTCCCCTCTGCCCTTCCCCACCCATCCCCCTCATAAAAGGTTAAAGGCTACTCATATGCACACAGCTACCAATAGGACTCAGCAATATATCTCCCCATCCAACTTGTATCTTTTTCCACCTGATTATTTGAGCATATTACCTCCTGATATCAATTCTTCTCAATTTTTTTTTTTTTTTTTTTTTTTATGTAATCAACTTTTCTCCTGATATTATTTTTTAAAACGAACAAGCAATACTTACAACTTAAATCATTATACGAAATTACATTTGAATAATGAATCTATTTAGCAGAGTGTTGTTTCGAATGCTCAGTATATTTTTAGAAAAAGTATAGTCATAGAAAAATCCAATAGAAATGGCAAACAAAAAAAGAAAGTAATAAAATATTGAAATTTTTCAGTCACCACCCCTTCTATCAAAAGTTAAATACAATAGATAATTTCGTTAGTACATAAATAAGAAAAATAAGTATGAAAAATAATACTATTACTATAGTTGATAGAACTCAACTATTACCATATACACATAGTATTAAAAATTATAATAGAGTGAAATACACACCACAGTTAACTAGACAAATAATGAGGAAATTTATAAACGAAAATTTCAAAATTAGTGTAGCATTATATAGTAAAAATAAGCTTAAAAATATAATAAAACACAATAAAGATATGGCAGAGAAATAGAATAAAGACATCATATGTAAAATAAATTGCGAAAATTTTGAGGAACGTCATATAGGTGAAACAAAACAAAACTCAATAAAAAGGATAAATAAACATAAATATGACTGCAAGAAAAGGATAATAATAATAAAAAGACTGCACTATGTGAAAACGATCGAAAATTAAAACATGAATTTTATTTCGAAAACATCATAATTTTAAATCATGAACATAAGAAACAATAGAAAATTAACAGAGGCAATTCAAATTAACAACACAATAGATAAATTATAAACCAAATATAGAAAAAATAGGAACCAACTACGCAAATATAATAAACAAATCAAAAATATAATAAAATAAAAGTAAAAAATTCACTGTATACAAGAATAAGATAAAATAAAATTTAAAAGAATTAAATAAAAAATGAATATTAGTAACAAAATATAAGAAATAGGAATTATTAATAGGTTAATATAATCACTAATTTAAATAGTTTTAGTTGATAAGTGTAAACCACAAAGTAAACTAAAGTTGAACGTTGTTCTGTAGACTAAGTATTAATATGGACCTATATTATGATAGTGGACAATGAGCATAAACTACAGCAAATGAATTATATTGAGAATCATAGAATTAGTTAAGTGTAATTATATAATATTAATGTGCTTGTACAATTTTAGAAACCTGAAGATGGGACTAAAGCCCCGAAACATGAAGTAGCAGGCTAAATAAATAAATTAAGAGTTGTTAAAAAAAAAGTTTGAATCAAGAACCAAATCCTTCTGTATAAATTGTAATTAAATGATTTAGGGATATTTAAGTTTTATTTATTTATCTATAAAAATATTGTATTGCTGGAAGCATGCTAAGAGGATAAACTAAATTCGAGTTTAGTCTCCAAATATTATGAGAATGTTTTAATTGAACACACTAGGTTTTGGAGTTGTGAAAAGACCTGCATATAACTGACCGTGAGAGAAACAGTCAGTCAGAAGATCCACCACAGCTTTTATGTAACTCAAACCATGCTATTTGTTAAGGTTAATAGCAAAAGAAACTTTAATTGGAATATTTAATTGTTTGAATTTAAAGGTAGATTAGTAGGAATGGTTGAGAATCTAGGATTAAATGCGATTTCTCTAGTCGCTGTTAGTATGATAATTATAGCGTCATGATTTGTGACCAGGTAAAATCCACAGAAAAGGTGATTGAAGGCCAGGTAAAATTTTAATTGGATACCCAATCTTTAATTTTAGTGTATAAGTTGGTAATCCATTTATATTGATATAAATATATTGATCAATTTTTTTTAATCTACATGTTGCATCACTTGTCTCGTTTTAATAAGAATTTAATTGAAAATAAGTAATATTTGATACTTTATAAGTGCAAAATACCGATTTTAAAGGGGGAGAAAAAAAAATGATGATATAAAATAATACCGTAAAATGGGGTAACATTAGTACGGTGGGGTGAAATTGGTACGCAATTGTTTCTGTGGTGATTTCCTTCTGGCAGGTTGTTGTGTCGACTTTTACCAAATGAGAGCCCACGAAACGATTCATCCATGCACTCTCATTTGGTAAAAGTCGACAACAACCTGCCAGAAGGAAATCACCACAGAAACAATTGTGTACCAATTTCATCCCACTGTACTAATGTGACTTCATTTTACGGTAGGCATTTTGACTTATTTTTTCTCTAATGAGTACATTTTGCAACGTCTTTTTTGTTGATCTGGTAAATACGTGGTCTTACATCATCAATGCGGCTATTTTTTTGTGAAAAGTAATGATTCAAAATTGGCGCTTTCTAATAAATCATTTTTCCACACGAAATGATTCTTGACCTTCCATCTCTGAATATATTGATAACCTGTAGGATAATTCGTCCTCCCTGCTCCAGTAGGAGTACATAAGATCATTAAGCCCAAATAAGCAAACAAATCATTTTGTAGTCGAAATGGCGCTCGCCACCTATTGGTTGATTTTCACACGTCAGTGGAATCCACTTGTTTATCTCATTTTTAATTTAAAAAATAATTGAAGAGTGGAAATTCAAAATGGTTTAAGTGCCAAAATGAAACATTCTAGAAACAGAGAATTTAGTTCATTACAACTTTTTTTATAATTTACAAATGCTATCTTTTGCCATATATTTAAGCCAATTTAAAACGGATCCAGGTACTAAGACCGATAGAAGGACACGGTGCCTTGGTCTGTAGAACAATATTTCAATATAAACAAAACATTTCTGTCAATACCCTTTTGACACATACACCGTTATGAATTTCTACTTTTAAATTGAAAATCATTACATTTTGTTATTGCTAAGCCTTCCTTGAACTACGAAGATAATGTAGTTAAAATTAAGTACAGATTGGTTCAGTAGTTTTATTGGTTATTGATCATAGGCAAAAAATGGCTTAATATTTTTTTATTTTTTTTTTTATTAGTATAGATTCGGCTAGAATCGTTTTATTATGAAGCTACTGTGATAATTATAAGGTATGAATTTCCCTTTTCAGAGTGTTTTACACTTTGCTAAGGAATATGTTTCAAAATTGCTTATTTAAATTTAGCAGATTCACTAATTGTCTAATTGCATTTTACAGGCGCGAATAAAGATATAAAGTCAAAAAAAATAAAAATTAAATTATATAAAAAAATTTTCAGTGAAGATTTATATGAATATGATAAAAAAATATATATATATTTTTAATATGTTATATAAATATTCAATATATAGTCATGCTTCAAATACCCATGGCATGTAATGATTGCATGACCCGTTTAGAAACTGCTGTGAAGTTGGAGGGAGGGGGGGGGGGGAAAGGGGAGTCGTTATTGGATCTGATATGGCAGCCTCATGAGATGGGGCACTTAGCTTCGGGGGATTTGAGGTCGCTCCCAGGAGATGGGTCCTAGTGTTTTGTCCAAACCATAAGATTAATATCTTTATTATATCAGCTTTTGCTGAATGTAAGGGCAATGAATAAATCACCACCTCAAACAATTTGATATTTTATTTTTTTTAGGAAGGGATATTTTCCTTTCCAATTTTCCTTGGACCCACTTGCTTCTAGTCGCTATTCTTTCCCCGACTCTTTCTTGACCCTTTATTACCGTTTCAAATCTGAAACCAAGGATTGGTAGACAAAGTCAACCATGAGCCCGGTCATGAAAGTATTTGATTTTTGTTTTATATTTATTATATATATTTTTTAAACAACTATTTTATAATAATCGGGTAATAGGTCTGAATTATAAAGCTGGTAGATATAGGTAAATGTCTAAATGGTTTAGGAAGAGCCCTTATTTTTTGTTTAGCCGTTTTAAATTTGATTTAACTACTTTTGGGAGAAAGAGAATCTAGTAGAAAAACTATTAAAAAACAAAACAAAATCTTGACTGGTCTTGGAATCCTACGCCTCATATATTAAACATAGAAAATATATTACATGTAATTGCAAAATAACAAGTATGTAAATAGTTTCAATGACAGTTTTCTTTTCGTATTTCAACATTTTATTAGATTTCATTTTAGAAATAATATTTTTAATTATAACACAAAACCAACACCGTGATTAAAAAAAAAAAAATTGTAGAAATTATCGAGTTTATTTTTTGGTTATGTCTTGAACTTTCTTAAAGTGTTTTTATTACAAAAAAAATCCTATTCCTGGAATAAATAACCAACTGTAATGATAAATCTAAACTAACAATTATAACCTATAAAGGCCATGTTTTTATTTCAATCAACATATTTTTATGTGCAGAAACATAATTGAACACAATGGCTGACTAGTTGGCGCTTTTTGCTGACTACAAAAGCAGCCGATTAGTTGGCTTTACCGACTAGTCGGCCCATCTCTAATATTTATTTCTTAAGAGTGAAGACTCTCTACTCAAATATCACTAATAAAGACTTTTTATTCAATCAGAAATCTACACTTATCTGTATATAACCTGCTAAACTTTACAACATTAATCTCAATTCCGAGAGGAATAATTGATTTTTTGAAGAAATGGCGTGGTGCCCTGCAGACTGTCATAAAGTCCTGTTGGACCATATCAAGCGATATAGAATTTACCTGAAGAGATACCTCTCAACTTCCTCTTAATAGACAATATAATAGAATTGCAGCACAAGAGAGGAAGAACAGTGCCCCAGACCTGATAGAATGGATGATAACAATATGGAGAAACTATATGCATGAGTAGATCGCACGGTTGTTGACAGCCTTAAAAGGAATTATATTGAGAATGCACTTTCCTCTATCCAGTCAAAGCAGTGTAATGGCTCGTTTCTTATTATTTGATATATATTGTAAGTACTTACAGGGTTTTACAGCGGAGGTTTACAATCATGGAAGTAGCAACGTTCTTCCAAATAACTATTCTGGCTCTAGCAAGGAACTCTAACACCTTTTAGGCTTAGAGAAAACGGCAATAGAGGAATGCTATTGTGGATAAAATTTAACCACAGGAGACAGCATTTAAAAAAAAAAAAAAAATAATAAATATCAAAAATTTTATGAAAACAATTTAATGAGTTTTATAGAAACCTATGACGTACTTTCTGTTTCTTGGGATTGAACGTGCTTACGTACTCCAAATAGAGCCGAATGGACAGGTTATCCTACAGGTTACTAACATAGTCTTGCTAGAGTGGGGAGGTCAAGATTCACTCCGTGAGTTTGCCTGTAGTTATGACTACGAATTCTAATATTAAATAAAATAATATAAATCCCTCATTTAACTCCTCTTTAGTCTTCTCTCTCTTCAGTCTATAGTATGGTTTGCAGCCATGCGGTTTAAGAATGTGTTGGGATTTCCATGTCATGTTTCCTCATCGTTTGTAGAGAGCTTTGAATGTTTTGAGAAAAGTGAGTGTAAACGTCATAACCTTTGATTAATAGTTTTCATTTTTCGCTTGATGTGTGGACCCCATGTCATTCTACTAAATATCAGACCAACGTAGTGTAAATGGTCTGTCTTTGAGCTCTGTATGTTGTCAAGGTAAACTGGAGGACATGTTTCATATCAAAGAGTAAACGTGTATGTTGTGATTTGCCATAATTTAAGCTGGTTGTTAAACATATGAATTATAAAAAATGAAGCTGTGCTCCACTAAAAATCTAGTAATGTATTAGATCTATGAAAAAATAAATAAGTGGTTCTAGCGACAAAAGAGAAAAAATGATTACTTCTAGCTATTTAAGTCCAGATTATATTTTCTGGATTTATTTATTTATTTTTTGGCACCGTGTACCTAAACTATAACCGTTACTTCTTAGAACTTTGAAAGTCAGCTGCCTCTAACTTCTCATCATTTTATTTGATTAAAAAAAAAGAAAAACTTTTTTTTTATGTATAGGATATACATTTAGACTTACATATATTTGTTGATATTTTCAATCCTATTTAATATATATATATAAAGAACAACTTTGATCTTTACCTTATTTAGGGAACTTACAATGTCTTATATTACTTCAACTGATTATGATTCTCCAACACAATGGTGCTCCTCCACATTCAAAATCAATACAAATATAAACTAGTGATATACATGGATAGGTAGAAATGCCTTTTCCTGTAAAAACAGACTCTTTTGCCCATAAAATTCACCGTAAAAAGTAGTATTGATTCAGAAGCTAGCGGCAAAATTGAGGTCTATGTTCATAATGATTGGGTTTTAAACCTCACATTGAAAATCTAGTAAAATAAATCCAAAATATTAATAATAAATAAATAAATGTAATAACATAAGATCCTCTGATCTGGTGTCGCTTTATTGACAGTTTTCTATTTTCTATTAGACAATATTTTTTTCTTTGCTTTTTATTCCAATGAAGAGTTTATCATGTTTTAATTCAACATTCCCATTAAGGGATTGTCATTTTTATTTTCACAAGTAACTGATATGTATGCGAAATGAGAACCCTGTGTTTTTTCGATTTTAAAAGTAAATTTCTCCATAAAATCTAAACAGAATCATTACTTTAACATACCATTCGAAAGCTGATTAGATCTACAAGTTTTTGTAAGATTTGCAGTTTTTTGGATAGTTTTTTTGGAAAACGGTGAGCGTTGAAGTAATATAAGACATTGTAACTTCCCTAAATAAGATGATCAAGTTGGTCTTTAGATCACAAATTTATAAAATTCAAGGTTACATGTACTCTGTTCTTATAGAAAATTTAATGCTAAACCTAAAAATGTGGTCTAAATTTCAAAACTATTTAAACAAAGTGGAGATATAACAGTTTTTATGATAAAAAATGTGGTTTCCTCAAAAAAAGTCTTTGGTTTATCATATATCTGCGACGGATTGGAATAGAAAGGTGAGCTCTGCGGAATTTCTCTGCATTTTTGATCTAGTTTCACCCATTTTTTTTTTTAAACTAAGAGGTACTCACACTGTGTATATATTGTGAAAATGTTTGCAGAAAATTAATAAAATTTGATAACTCTTAAATATCTGTGTTGTTTTTGGTAATATAGTAGTCTCTTGTTGATTTTATAAAAGTATAATTTATGTTACTGTTTATACTCTAATTCGCTAATGGTATAGCAATGTATGGCCATTGCTTGTACTTGTGACATATTTATTGTAATCATATGCGACAAATGTATAGAGGGACATTTTGAACGTTTAACCTTGATTGCTAAGTTATCGCTTAGAAGTCAAATAGTCTCCTCTTTGCTTTCTGGTCGATATTGTCCTTTCAGTGACATTTCATTGATTTTTTTTTTTTTGTTAAATATTGCTGCTTTCAATGTTTGAATCAAAGTAAAATATGCTGCTTTTGAAAAGTTAGTTCAACCTTTGTGTTCAGTCCAAGGAATATTGTGTCTATTGGTGCAAAACAAATTCATCTTAGTAGTGTTTCTTGTTCTATGAATTCGATTTCATTAGCTATTTTTGATTTATTTCAAAAATATAGGTATTTGTTTAAGATAAGAATACCCGAGCAGTTTCTGCATATATTTATCCGCGTTACTTCTCTCGCTTCAAGGCGTATTCAGATACATGAGTATATAAATTAGACTTAATTCGGAATATGTTTTAGAATAAATGAAATAAGAATGAACATTGATTCAACTAATTAAAAACACTCAATATTTAACAGTACGAAATGGTACAGAAGTAAATTAATAATTAAAAAACAAATCAATTAGAAAAAAATATATAAAAGAATAATAATGCAATGTATATTAAATATATATGTTACTGTGAAAGACCGAAATTTGGAGAATGTCGACATTCACCGGTGGATGTCAACATTCACGTAGTCGCTAGGTGAATGTCCGAAATATTTGCTAAATACACTTATTTCGGACTTACACCGGTTAATGTTGACATTCACCATGCTCTAACGGTGAATGTTGAACATGTCAGAGATTTATATTTTTTTCTCCATAATTCAGCCGCTATAAAACGTTACAAGAGTGACGTTACTTCCTTGTCTCTCTTTCTAAGAGGACTGACCAAGAATTACAACACACAGGACATTCTAAATGGGAAAAGGAAATAATAGTAATAAAAAAAAGCTTAAATATGTGATTTAAATCTTATTTATTGCAACAACTTAAACTATTATGAAAATTTGAGCTGCACAAGAGTCCCTTGCTTCTACAACTGCATTTATTTGTTGAACACTTCCTTTTACAATGACAGCAGTATGTAATGGCTACAATGACTGTGACGAGGCTTTCCATGAACTATTTTGACATCTTTCCACATTGCACATATTTCAGATATGACTTTCTTACTAAATTCCCTACCATTATCAGATTGCAATATTTCTGGTGCACCAAATATTGAAAGAACGTGATGCGCTACTTCTTCAGCTGTTTTAGTTTTCAAAGGTCGTTGCTGGACAAACTTAGTTAAATGATCTTGATACACCATTATGAAGTTATATTCGCCATCTCTGTTTGACTGCAGATCAATCAGATCAACTTGACACCTTGGTGCACTGTGCTTCATTTGACACTGTGTACATAAATTTAAATATAACATTATAACTTCATAGGTAATATTTTTCTATTTACCTTGCAACTCTTTAAGCATACGTGTTCTTCCTCCATGGCCTATTCTGGTGTAAGTTTCATATAGTATGTTGAATAATTCTTCATTGGTAACATAAAACTGTATATTTGGTTCCCCTGGTTTTAATGGCACAATTAACTTATCTTTGTCATTAATTTTTAAAACGTCAAAACGTTTTAATCGTCTTTAATCCAAAGGCGTGTTGCACTTTGTTTTTGCAGAAACCACTTCAGAAAGTAGTTTAGAGTACCTTTTCTTGAGAAAAATAAAAACAATTATTTTCTCGTTTACCCGCAATTAATGCATTTAACTTTTCAAGAAAAATATCACGATTTACTGCATTATCCATTTAGTATAAATTACCTTATCAAAAACAGAAAAATTAAGTAAACGTTACTCGCACATCAAAGCTTGTATAAGACTGACGAAGGTGACTGACTTCCAGGAGAACAGAGGAGCAAAGGAGAACAAACAAAGAAAAGACTCTTTTGGACTTCCACCGGAGCATATGTGTGATTGTCAACATACACCGGTGAGGGTCCGAATGTAATGAAATATTCGGTCTTTCACCGACGTTTTTGGTATATGTTGACATTCACCAATTTCGGTCTTTCACGGTAACATATATATGAATTTCAAATCACATTTAAAAACTATAAATGGGTTTATATTGTTATGTGTTTGAAACTCTTTAATCTCTAAAGTCATTTTGACTCTATAAGTAATTTTTTTCTGTGTCCCATATTAAATTCCAGTACCATATTCGGGACAACCATTTTTATCGTTTCTACAGCTATAAAAATCTTAGCACCGACATCTCTTGACATCTTGATAGAGAAGCCTCGAATATTTAGCAACTGTGCAAATATAAACCTTTGCATATAGACTTTGTTACTGTTTCTGTTACTGTGCGGTGAAATTTTAATGAATGTGATATGTTTATCGTACTTGTGAATTTAAAAATCTAAAAAAAAAAAAATAGTACCTAAATAGTTTTGGATGGAAAAATACTTTACGTAACGAAGTGAAAATTATGCATTCGTGAGTTATTATATTCAATTAAGGGTTGACATATAAAATTAGACTTAGCCAGCTTAGAAGGACAAGAAGGGAAATGAACCCGAGAATATTTTTTCGGCTCTTTTTATTGGCATTATTCTCACCTAAATCGGTCTAACAACACGCCTACTTTTTTTTCGGTAGCTTAGGGTCAGAAGTTAACTTGGGAACCATCCATTTCTATTTTGGCGATTTGGGCATTGAGTGACTTTTACTTCTCAATTATAATGTTTGTGAACGGTTGGTTTTTCATTTCTCATCATTTGGGAAGCGTTTATTCAAATTCAACATAAAATAAAATTCTTAAATAATAGTACATGTAAATACTTGCATTATTATTTTATGATTTGTAATAATTTAAATAAAGAAATAACTACAAAAAAATTTTAAACTTTCGATCAGTTGATAAAAAACAGCAAAAGTATAAAAAAAAAAAATACAAATAAAATAAAAGTAAATTTAACGCTCTGCAACTTTTTATAAGACAATTTTTCTGAGAAACGGACGCTGCAAGCCCTAGAAGCAGATGTTTGACGAAAATTGAGGTAAAAATTACTTTTTTGTTTTTCGAAAAATATTGATTTTCAATAACGTGTATATCGAACACCGTTAACTTTCGACAAACATATATAAAAACAATTTCATGGGAATTTAATTAGCATTTATTTTAACTTAACATATTTTTCAAGAGCCTACCCTTACCGAGATATACTCGAAAAATTCCTTAAGATGACCTTATTTCTTCCCATCCACTGTAAGCTCTCCTCCTATTGGCGGGACTTTTAGTATGTCAATCTCTTAACTATTCCTAACGAAGCCCTGAATTCAAAAACTTTCGCATATTTCAGGGACTCTATAATATGGTTATGGACTGGAGAATACGGCCTAACAATCTATTTTGGAGATGGTTTATTTATTTATTTAATTACAATTTTAGGTGCCGTGTACAGCAACTTAGACTATATTACATTACATTACAATACATTATCACTATTACATTATTACTACAACGTTACATAAGATTATTTCTACTATTCTATATTTCATTATATTAGCTATTACAATTAAACATTACGCAATTTAATTTACAATTAAACATTTTACACAATTACACATTACACAATTACACAATACAATTTATAATTACATTATATAAGTTATTTGAATTCAAAATTATTAAGTTAAAACAAGTTGTTATCTTTGAGTAGGGTAAAAAGTTGATTCCAAGGTTTCAAAGCTTCTCGCTATCCTTGAAGATTCAACAAAGTCCTGGATGGTAAAATTCGTGTACAATCATTGATAAGATGATCCGTTTTCAGCAGGCAGTTGCAGGTGCTGCATTCTAGTGGAGGATTGCCCTCAAGTAGGTGCCGGTGGGTCAGCTTGCTGTGTCCAATTCTAAGTTGCGTTATTACTGTTAGTTCCTTCCTGTTTATTGGGAAAGGTGTTGCTGGAAGAAGGTTTTCATATAACTTTTTCATTTTATTTGTATTAGGCACTTTTGCCCAGACGTTGATCCATGCCTCTCTGCACAAGTTAAATATAGATTTATTAAAGTCGTAAAGAGTGACTTGGCTATTGGGAAAAGGGAACATAGTTCTTCATTCTTTTGCGCTTGTGTCGGCCAATTCATTTCCTTCTATATTGTTGTGGCTAGGGACCCAAAGAAATTTAATATTTTTATTCATGTTTAGGGCTAATTTCATTATTTTCATTACGATAGGGTTTTCGGTTGAAGGAAAGTTCTGGATTGCCTGAAGGGCGGAGTAAGAGTCACTGCAGATTAGAAATCGTTGGCTGTCCTAATTGGAGATGGTTTAAAGATTCCCGTTTTTTTTTTTTTGTTTTTTTTTTTGTTAGGGGATGCAAGGAGTTAGTCTGCTGCTTATATATTCCTATTATCAATTTAAAAGCTATAATTTTAATATATAGCAAGTTATAATAAATAAAACTCTTTTAGTAATAAACAAAAAAGAAAAGAAAATGGTTGTTTCTGTTATTAAAATGAAGCATTGCAGCGTAAATGAACTAGGGATTATACTCAGCCCTTACCCTACCCCCCCCCCCTCAATCCTACTATTAATAAAGATAGAAGAAGAAGCTAGCGCAATTTGGTGAGATTTACATCCCGACATCTTTAAGGACCATTGGAGCCCCTAATTGGCCAGAGTGCGAGGAAGACCCGGCTGGTGGCTGGGGGCTGAGGCATAACTCTCCACCAGCCGAAGAGAACTCTCCCTATTATTTCTTAAATAGAGCCCTTCCCGTGATTCATAACATCTGCCGGCTACCGATAAATAACAACCCCGACAAAAATATTAAAATCTCAACTTGGAAACGGGGAGTATTTCTTTTAGGGGAGCTTCTGAAATAGTGTTAGAGTTGGGTGCGCTGAGAGCTACTTATTTATTTGAGCGACTATTAGCCTGAAATGAATGCCTTAACTACTATTTTTATGGCCTCACAACTGCAGATAAAGACCAATGCCATTGAAGTTACATAATTATTTTAAATTAAGTATATATTTTGTTTTAATAAAAAAAATCATTAGTAGTGGCTTTAAATTCTTTTCATTGAATACTTTGTTGATATGGTATCATATTGAATTCTTTGTTCTTAGAATATTACCCTATTGCGACTTCAAGACAATATAATAATATTCTAATAATTTTTTTTTTCCTTTTCCTTCCATAATAACCCTATGAAAGGGTCTTTCATTTTTGATATTTTACAAGTTCCATACACATTAGTATACTACCTGTAATTATCAGGTGTTTTATGATAAGTTTAAAGCAAAAGAAAAAAATAATAAAACCAAAGAAAAGTAAACATAACAAGTAGGCAAGTCTATTTTCCAATGGATGTCTTCTAATGTTTTTCTTGTTTTTTGATGCGAGGTGGTCTTTCTTGACGTATGCGAAATATTTTCCCACAAATGCCAATTGTATTTTTTATATAGTTTTGATTCTGGAGAAGGCCAATTGTCCCAATTCATCAATACTGTTTTTATTAGTAGAGATGTTTCGTTTTCATTAAGATTGCAGACGTATCGAAAATCTTAAAATGTATCTGGAGTCTGTATTTTTTAAATGAAATCGTTTTATGTATTGATTATTATGTCTATGTTCCACTAGCAGTTGCGTAAATTCGTAATGTGTACTTTTTGGCGTATTGTTATTTTGTAGGGTGATGCTTGGTTTGTATTTGTTTAAGCGCCGTATATTTGTAGAGTTGTGCTAAATTTTATCCCGTTCAGTAAGTGAGTCTGTTCCAGTACAATCCATAAAATGAAGTATAAACGTATTCTATTGTTAGTTACGAATTACGGGCAGCGGTATTTTTCTGGTGAATCAGCCCGCTCATTCCCATCGGTACCTCTATTAGTTAAGATTAGTTAAATAGTTATTCCGCGATTTATTATTTCAATTGAATTTGTTTTAAGCCGATTAGTTTCTGAGATATAATAATTATATATCATTATGTTATAATTATATAGTAAGTGAGAGAGAGAAGAGAGTGAGAGAGAAAGAGAAAGATAGAAAGAGCGGTTGTGTGGCATACTACATACAAACTGAAAGCAGGATAAACTCGGAACATTTGTTGTGTTTTTTGGAAAGTTCCTACTATAAATATAAACATAAAGGAAATATAAACACATTTCGAGAATTACTGAAACATAATCTGAACTACACAATAGAAATTTATATAGAAATATCACTAGAAATATAAACAAACTGCAGATAATTTAACAGTCACGTCGATTGATTTTAGTGACCCTGCATTTTTCCGAGATTCAGATCCGTTTTAGTGCTAATATTAGAATTTCATACTGTCAGCATTACGTTGTTATTTTTAATTTCACTAAAATAGGAAAACAATTTGTATTTATATTTTCCTTTAAACGAATATTCCTCATGTTTGTTTAATTATTTGTAAAGGCTGAGTCTCTATAAATTAATTATTGTGCAACAAATGATTATTCAGTACTAAATAAAATACATTTTATTCAAAGTGCCTTTACATTATTATTCTTCACATTTCATTTTAAAAGAATTTGAGCGCTAGTACGATGATAGGATCGTGAATGTTCTTTTCTTCTTTCGTATTAAAGCAACAAAATTAAATCGAAAAAGATTGCAGAAAAATAATTCGAAGTAATATCTTCAGTTTTATTAATTAAAGTTCATGAACGTTTTTATGTGTGCTTTACTTGTGTACGAACGGTAGGTTAGCCTGTTAGTTATTGATTCTTGAGAATGCGAAAACACTTTAACTCGAACAGCCTTCGTCTTTATTTTCATTCCTTATTTTTCCATTAAGATTCTATAGCATTCTTTTATTTCGAAGAATGATTTCAATGATCCATACATAATCTTCCAACTACGTTCAGCAGGAATTGAGGATTGAATAAAATTGTGTCACTACCAGAGGTCCTCTTGAAATCCTTTGGGATAGACTGTGGGGACTGAATTTGCTCTATCAGCTAACTCTTAAGTTGACAGAAAGTCAATATAGAGACAATATATCCTTCGCCGTTTCCTCTCTGTTTTGATTCAAATTATATTGAGAAGGATAGTCAAATAAGTCACTGTTTGGTTGATTTGGCCAAGATTTCTTAAAATTTTATTAATATATAATGTTTTGTTCTTTTTTCGTGGTCCATAGCTAAGTTGATGCTTTCTATCCTGTAATTGAATACTAATTCATCAATTTAACTTCCTTAGAGTGCTGAAAAAGGGATGGACTCATATTTCGTATTTGTTTTTGTATTATGAATCAATAAATTACAAGGGGATTAAATATATATATATATATATATATATATATATATATAATATATATATATATATATATATATATATTGTCCTTTTACAATAAATAATACTAGCAAATTATAAAAAAAGAAATAAATAAATGTAAGTTAACTTTTACATAATATTTAATCAGATAAAAGTTGTTTTTTTTTCCTTTATTTATATTTACAACTGTAAAAAATAATATACAACAAGTAAATGTGTTGAGAGTGAATACATGGCATGTAAATAACAACGTTTAAACGCGGGCACTATGAATTCCCACGCGCATGGCCATTTGGACTTAAGAACGCGCCCGTGACGTTCCAAAAAACTCATGGACGAGTTTCTTACGGGGGGGTCGACGACAACACATGCCAGGTTCTACATGGACGACCTACTAGTCTTCAGTAAGTCGGAAAAGTAACACTTCGGACACCTGAGGGCGGTGTTCGAGAGAGTCAGGCATTTTAGGTTAAACTGTCCCCCGAGAAATCGCGACTAGGCGAAAAAGAGATAAGTTTCCTGGGGCATACCATTTCAGAGGAAGAAGTGAAACCCGACAAAGGGAAGGTGGACGCGATCGCGAGGATGGCGATTCCGAGGGATGTAAAGGGGATTCGATGCCTGATGGGGTCACTTAACTATTACCGGCGGTTCGTACCGTAAATGGCGCGGTTCCTTGTACCCCTTAATGACTTATTAAAGAAGGACGTAAGATCGTCATCACCCCGGTAATGGAGGATAACATTAGACGGTTGCCTGGAGGAGCTTAAGAAGGAACCGTACTCACGCGTTCCCCGACTTCGAGCAGACATTCACGGTGACAACTGACGGCGAGCGAGTACGCGCTGGGGGCCGTTGGTCTCAGGAAAGCGAAAAAGGGGACCGACCGGTGGCGTACGCGAGCCGGAGACTGACTGACGCGGAGAACCAGATACAGCGCGTTGGAACGGGAACTACTCGGATTGTATGGGCTGTGAAGCACTTCCGTCCGTATATCTTTGGGAGGAAATTTAGAGTCCATACGGACCATAGACCCTTGCAGTGGTTGGCAAGCTTAAAGAGTCCTCGCGCGAGAGTTACGCGATGGAAGGAGTTCCTCAGTCAGTACAACTCGAAGATAGTGTACAAGCCGGGTAGGGAAAACGTGGTGGCAGACCTGGCTTTCACGGGCGGTTATGGTCAATGCGGTCGAAGAGGAGGAAGCGGGGCCATCGGGGGATATCCGTCAGTTTTTGCGCGAATGGCCACCACTACTCACTAGTAGCACTTCAATAAAATCTACACTAAAAGGTTTCTAGGCCATCGTCTTTTCAGACGCCTCGGAGGATTATCAGGGATGGAGGAGGAAGCAAGTTGGGAGACTAGTGGATTGAAGTGGTTATGGGGCTTACTATGGAAGGATAGGTATCTGGTTTGGGCTAAATCAGCAACATATGGAACATTATGATCCTTATGGATAAGTTTATTGGTCACAAAGTAAGGAGCATTGAGGATTTTTCGAAGGATATGGATTGTAAGGATTGTATACGAGATGAATTGGATGGTTTAGTAGAGTCCCAAAGCTCAACTCCGTACGTCCAAATAGGTCTAATCACAGTCATGTAAATGAGTCTTTTGTAATTAATTGGGAGCTTTGAATGTTCGTCTGGCAAATGTTGAAGTAGTCTGTAACGACTGGCAGTTTCTTATCGTTTTAGTCTTGTATGTGGATTATAAGTTAGACGTTTGTCCAAGTGGAGTCCTAGGTAGCGGATCTGTTCAACAGGGATTAGTGGAATATCATTATATAATAAAAGTTGAGATACATATTAGGAAAAAAATACGAAAATTATTACTTATTAATTAAACTGCCATACTAAATTCTACATGGAATGTGCTCGGAAATGATTATGAAACACAATTGAACACTTAATAATAAAATTCACTTTAGCACTGATAAGTGATCTCTAGGCTTTGTTTATGTTGTATATTATTGCAGATTTTAAGTCAAGATGTTAGCTTACGTTTTTTTCGACTTTCCCCTTTTATTTTTTTCCTTATTTATATTTTTAGTCTAGTTATATTAGTGTTTCTGACTCGTAAAGACTTATCGATCAAAATAAATCAAATTCACCCAAAATTTATCAAATCGTTTCGCTTTTAGATTCTGGTTCCTCAACTCGAAAAGTCGCTCGTTCTTGATGTGTAAGTCAATCATTAGTGGAAAAAACACTGTCCTAAGTGCTCTTCAACTCTCAAAGGACATCCAAAGAAAACAATGCCTAAGATCAACGGAGAATTGCCAATTCCATTCAAACAGGAGAAGCCACTTCGTGTGCTATAATGTTGGAAAAAGAATAACTAGACGGACAGTATCTAGAATTTCAACAGAAGAAGATAAGATTTCCATTGAAATGATAATAACGATTTAAAAAATATATATATTAAAGCACGTTTGAAATTTGCCTATGGCCATAAGAATAGGACTGTTGATAACTGAAAAAATGTTATAATGTCAAACGGAATGAAAATAAACAGGTACGATTCTGAAGCATGTAAAAGAAACGGTGAAACATGGCGGTAAATCATTATTTCTATGTGACTGCTTTAGTTTTTATGGACCAAGTCCCATTCATAGAATTAAATCTACTATTGACTAACATATTTATAAAAAATTTCAGTGAGGAATTTACCAAAAATTCCGATACGCGACAGTGAAATTGTGTTTCAACAAGACAGAGACCCGAAGTACAGGGCAAAATTCGTACATAGATGACTCAAAACGCAAAGATTTCAAACCATGGAATGGCCAGAGCAAAGCCCTTACTTGAACCCAATCGAAAACAACTGGGTATATTTGAAAAGAAAAGCACACAGCGAGTATAATCCACCATAAATTCTTTATGGAAAACAGTGGTTACAGTGGATGAATACGAAATCATCGCTGGAGATTACTGCGAATCATTAGTCAACAGCCTTCCCAGAAGGATGGATCAGGAGATCAAAGCTATAGTACTGTGGATTAAGTATTAACAACGTTTAGCAATTATTAAAAATGTTGGCTCAAAAGTGAGTTTTTTTACCTAAAATTCAATATCCTTTCATACTGTTATTTAAAGTATTTTCCAGAGAGAATTTCGTTTGTTTTTGTTTAATAAATAGGCATTTTTTAAAAATTATATTAATAAGCAAACAATTTGACAAGTGTCTTCACTTTTACTTGTAACAATGCTGAATACTATTTTCACTTTTTTTTCTGCTTGTGATTATTTCATTTTACATTATTTAATGGAAAGTAACGAATTTGTATCTGAAAAAATAAGTAAAACTTTTAGAAAAGATAGAAACATAGTGGGAGTATGTTTTATATCTATTAATCTCAGTTGCGCTCTTCCCAAGAAAGAAGGGTTAAGGTAAAGTGCTGAGAGCTAGAAAAATAAATATTTGCCAAGAGAGAGGTGTATTCGAGCCGTGATATTATCAATCTCAGCAAGGTGTATATTTATTGTCCGTTTATCGGAAATATTGTCTATTATATTTATTTAAATATTATCTATTACCAGTAAATATTGTATTTATTTAAAAGACTTTTTGGAGGATAATATTAATATTCATTATATTCCACCACTAGTATCTTATTTAGAGTGTTTCAAATGTCAGATATGGGCAAAGTTTAATCATGACTAATTATTTGACAACTAGTTTCCAGGAAATACCCAATTTAATCAGTTACATTAAATTACATTACATAAAATTACATTGGTTATTTAATCACCAGGAAATGAGTCGTCAAATAATTAGTTAAAATTAAATTTTAATTTAATTGTAACTGATTTTTTTTTTAAACAAAGATCTATATTTCATAGAATCTTCTCATACTAATTTCAGCCAAGAAGTGAAGAAGTTTATGAAAAAACAAGATATTATTGGGAGGAATACCTTTGCATCTGAGAGATTAAATTCTATAAGATTTTTTAAAGTAACTGATTGTGTTAATGAACTATCACATTATGATACAAACTATTCTAAAGCACATTTTAATAGTTTTGACCATATTGGTACAGAAGACTCATGGGAAAGTCTAGCTGATTTGCTGATCAGACGATAAAATTTATAACTATAAATCCATAGTTGTCCTATTATTTGTTGACATGGAACAAACGCAGATATTTATAATATCTTATTGTTAGTTAAATCAAAGTTTCCATATTTCAATAAAATCATATTAATTATTCAAATCTTCTGGTTCAGTCTTCACCACTGATCCTGTCAGGTTACAACGTCAGAGGCATTCAGATTTAATATCATCATCTGTGGCGCTACATCCCGTCACCGAGACTGGTCCTCCTCCAAAAACTTTCCGCCAGTTCGCTCGGTTGCTTGCCACAGCTTTCCAGTTTCGGGCTTCAAGAAGGGCCCGCGCGTCCGCAGAAACCGAGACCATCCATCGAATGCTCGGTTGTCTAACTTACCGTTTCCCCGTCAGCATCATCTTCGGGATCCTACTGGCAGCCATCCTTTCCACATGTCCCGCCCATTGAAGTTGTCCGAGCCTTACGAACTTGACTATGCTAACATCGTTGTAGAGGCTCTCTAGATCTGCATTACTCCTTCTTCTCCAGACGTCCTTTCTAACAGGCCCGAAAATTCGTCTAAGGACATTCTTTTCGAAGACAAGAAGCCTGGACGCCTTCGTGAAGCTTCTGAACCATTAGTGACGACTGGGCGGACTATTGTCTAATACAGCTTAATTTTGGTCCTCTTGGAGAGCATCCTACTTCTAAAGATTGAATATCAATAAATGAATTATGGTAATGCCCAACAGCATGAGAGAAAATCAGGGATCTCATGGAGTGGTACTTAACTGATGACATAGTGAGGAAAGGGAGGTAATTAATTAGCTTTCATGAAAATATTTTTAAATAATTATGGATTTGTTTTTTTTTCTTTTATCTATTTATTAAAGTTAAAAATGTACAGGAAAAACAAAACATACATTGTAATATTGGGTTGGTTCAAAAATAAGGCAGGTTCTTATATGTGAAAAAAAAAATTAAAATAATTTTGTGTGGTAAACACTACCTTCTCTCGCAATGGTTCTCTTATTTCTTTTTTATTAATTCTTTCCCAGTTTTGCGAGGTGCTTCCACCAAAACCCTCAGAAGGTCGTGGTAAACAACACAAGGCCCACCACGCCCATCCTTGTCTTTGGTATCAAAATCTACAAGACAAAATTTTAAGAACCATCGTTGTACTGTAAATTCGCCGTTGTTTTCTTCACTCCATAAAAAATTGATTTTTCTTGCAGTTTTGACCGCAGTTCGAACAAGTTTGAACTCATAAAAATAAATTTGACGAAAATCTTGTTTTGACATGGTGAATTTCAAAGGTCCTTATTCATTCATAGAAAATGTAACTAAAACAAAACTAACATTTATGGAAAAACAACATTAATGACAATTGTTTGTATTCCATTAACTAGACTGGCGGATTATCTTTGTTTACTTGGCAAGCACTTGCCTAAAAAAAATGTTCAATGTAAAAAATTCAAAACCTACATTATTTTTTCACTAACCCAATAACGTAAAAATTGCTTGCAAAGTAGCTACCCATACTTTAGAAGGTCCCGAGGCATGTCTTTATATTTATACTCTTTGATGGATTATCATAAAAGCATGTTGAGATTCAAGTAGTTTAAGGTAGTATATTTAAGTTTAAGGAGTATATGATGAAATGGTCTAGGTTGGGCTAAATCAGTAACATATGAACACTAAGATCTTTCCGAATGCTTATTGTGATAAAGTAAGGTACGTTGAAGAGTTTTTGAAGGATTTTAGTTTGCGAGAATTTGAAAATAAATATTTAATTGAAAGTAATGCGGGTTTAGAACATAATTTGTTTTAGGCAAGATAATCGTCCAGTCTATATGGTGGATTATAAATAATTCATGTTGTTTTTCCCCAAAGATTTATAAAATTTGTGTTACATTTTCTATGAGTGAGGACCTCCAAACATGGCCATACCAATACAAGATTTTAGTCAAATTGAATATAACGACTTCAGATATGGTCGAATTGCGGCCCGAATCGTGCGAAGCATCAATTTGGTTTGTAGTAAAGAAAGCATTAGTAGATTTTAAGTGCAGCGAAAGTCCTTAAAATTTCGTCCTGAAAAGACATTGGAAGTCGTGGTAAAACTTCTTTTGTTGATCACAACTACTTTTGGTAGAATAAAACCATCGCACAACTGCTCGGGACATTGCGAGAGACGTTATTCTTGACCACTCAACATCATAAACCACAAAAAATTATATATTATGATTTTTGTCACTTGTAAAAACCTGTATCATTTTTGAACCAACCCAAATTGGATGGTTTAGTGGGGACATAAACGTATTTTAATTTGCCTTTTTGCTATCACCTATAACTTTTATCCCGAGAAAACTCGCTGGGTGATATTTTCTCTCACGCTGGCGGTAAAACCCTTTTAATCCGAAAACTAAAATAGTTAGAAAGATCTCCGTTTGTCTAGCTGAAGATAGGAGACGTCTTCAAAGGGCACCGCTATGCACAATGAACTAGCTGTTCACTACGGTGTTTGTTCCTTCAAAATTCGTGTCTTTTTCTCACCCACCGAGTGTTTGCGTTGTTTTGTTTTTTCAAACGATAGTACTGAAATTTTAGACTGTTAAATGTTTTTTCACTCAAGGCTATATGTTTAATTGACATTAATTCATTTTCTTACATTCATCAGGTAAGAAGTACGTAGTATTTTCTTTTTTTCAAAGTTGTAGGGTCTTTTTTTTGAGTTTTAAAGCAATTTAAATAAATATTTGCAATTGAAAATCAATATTTTGGAAAATAGTTGACCACTTTATAAAAATTTTTTTGTTATTATTTCATAGAAACCTCCAAAAATGCTTACAGCTAGCCTTGGCATGATGAAATAAATCCCATTGATTGTAATGACTTCCATAGAAAAACGTGGTTTTTTTTTTAATTTTAGCTCCTAATATTTGATGAGCCTAATTCTTTGTTTGTTGTTTGTTTTTGTTCTTAAATTATTTTATTGATTTGAAATTTTAGCGAATAACTTTTATGTTTGACCGTAATATAATAATTTAATTTTATATAATACTTTTTTTTTAGTTATTTTATGTTTTGCTTATTTGTTTTTCATTGAAAACATTATATTAATTTTATTTGGAGTTTAGAAATTGGGATTCTCTTCGAAAAAGCCAAAAGTTTGAGCGTGAGAGAAACCCTCATGTTGGACTTCTCGCGTCTCACTAACTCTAGCCTGTTCTCCGGGGTTTTAAAATATAACATGATTTTTTATTAATTTTGTAGACATGGCTCTATATTTTTTATTTATTTTAGAAATATTGAGATGAATGTGCGTTACAGAGCTCTGTTACTTAGGACTCTATTACTAAAGAGCCTAATCAAAAGTTTTATACCGTTATGACGAAATACCCTTTTTCATTATGTCACTTGATCATGAAGTTGTCTTTTATTTATGTGTATTGCTATCTGCCTTATCTCTGGGGAATAATTGATACACATGTTCAAATTTACAAATTATTTGGAAGAATATAAAAGAAAGGGAAGTTCATTTTATTTTATTAATTAATACAATAAGTCAGTGATAAAATAAAGAATTTTTTATTTTTTTATTTACAATATTTACATGCAAGCACAATTAAACCTGCTCTTTCTCTAACCTTGTAGGTCAGTTTGGTTCTCTTATGCCATGGTATAAAGTAATTGCAGAAAGTGAAAACGCCAAGTACCCTGTACACTGAGCACCCTTAATATTAATGCAAAACGCTATGACCAAATCCCATTGATGACGTTATGACAGATTGAGTGTCGCTAGCTGTTTCAACTTTTCAGGGAGATCATAATCTGAGAGAAAAAAAAAATCTTTAATAATAATTCGATGGAAATATAGATTCAACTTTCTTTCCGTTCCCATTCCCAC
The DNA here is from genome assembly GCA_003667255.2 of Euschistus heros. Classification (NCBI taxonomy): domain Eukaryota; kingdom Metazoa; phylum Arthropoda; class Insecta; order Hemiptera; family Pentatomidae; genus Euschistus; species Euschistus heros. The sequence goes on from RCWM02000360.1 coordinate 245,131, forward strand.
AATGGGTGAGCTCTCTATAAATAATTTGAATGTATCTTCGATATTAATAATTATTATTATATATTATTAAGTAATAACTGTTATTTTCTTTATTTCAGGTATGTCTTCTATTGAATTGCTGTTATCAATGATTGTGGTATGTAGTTGGTTACAATTAAGTATTTAAAGTTATTACTTAATATAGATACTTAGTAAATTATGTACAAAAAAAAATTCTTATAAGAAGACTGTGAGCAACCAAATACGACGCTGACCCAATGTTACATTTTCTAATTATTTTTTTTCTAACTAATCTCTTCTTAACATTGCACTGTTCTATGAGATTCATGTTCTATATCTCAGTCTTCATAATCTTAAAGCTTCTTCCTTATCTTCTTTCTAACATTAATGTCATTTAAGGTAGGAATAGTGCTATAGAGGGATCAATAAAATTTGGATTTATGAATTATATTTCACTTCTATTGCAATTTATTTTTTAAAGACTAGCATACCAGTCGCGGCTTCGCCCGCTCTTATAAATAAAGAAGTTAGATTATTTTAACTAATAATTGGATTTCATCTGTTTATCGATAAAAAAATTGGTAAGTATGGAATTTAGCATTATTTTTTCAACGATATTTTCACGCATGGTAGTAATTTTTAATCTGGTTAAAATTGCATTGATGAAGTGTTTGAAGAATACGTAAAACCATAATTAGACATCCAATTCAGCAGAAATAATTTTATCGATCCATCTAGTTGAATTTTAATTACTAACCATAAAAGAATGTGGCAGTTTACAAACGTCTTTTCTGGGACTCAAGACTATACATTTTAATTATTATTATAGTAAAATTTATTATTATAAACCTTTCTAGATCTATGGAGAGGATGTAGTTAAAATTTGGGGTTAATAGTTTTGCCATTCCAAACTTTGTTGCAGAGTGGCCACATATCGGTAGATTTTTAAACTTCACTGGGATCCATATGTCGCTCCATTTTCAAAGCTTTAATAACAATTGAATTGAAAATAAGTAAATTTTACTATAAATTTTAACTCTATATAACTTCACTGCGCACCACATATTTATCGCTTTTTTATTGCAATGTAATTAAATTTTTTTTTAATTTTATGAATGCTAATCCTTTCTTGAGCTATGAAGATTATATGTTTAAAATTTGGTACAGATTGGTTCAGTGGTTTTTGCGATTAGTGATCACGAACGAAAAATGGTTTGTCCTTTTATATAATAGTATAGACTGGTTCCAAATATTACGTTCCTATAATCAGACCAGGCCCACAGCAGGTCCTGCAGTGATCTTGGATGTAACAGACAATGCTATTAGTTAGAAGATGTTAGTTCAACAGTTTCTGTTTAAAAGCAAGGAGTAATCATTTTCTTTCATTTCCGATAGCTAATTCATATCTTGAACAGTTTAACGTTTGAATTACAGTAGCAATACTTAATTTTTCAACAGAATTGTTTTAAATTCTGTGCTAAGTAGTGTCGATCCTTGCAGGAAAATTTTTCTCTATTATTAAAGATAAAAACATATTTTTATAACCACCGTGTTGGTCTTGTGATAGATCATTGTTAATAATCATAATAACATCATAAGTCGCTCCAAATAACATTTTTTATGAACATTTAGATAGAATGTACTCGAAACATTCGAATAATCTAGTTCTGATCAATCGCAAGGGGATAAGGCTTGGTAAATTAGTTGCCACTTCTATTGGAATTAAATTCCAATAAAAATGGATGAATACAATTTTTAAAATTGAATATAACTCTACTATAAGTAGCAAATGATCCAACGATTCCAATGGTATAGATCCTTTTATACCATTATGTTTAATTCAAGTGAATCGCAAACTACTTTGAAAAATTGCCCGGCATTTTATGTACTTCCCATCGTACTTTATTATCCGAAGTTTAAAAATCATGTACTGATCCAACTTCTTCCACAACCACTTAGTCTATACCACATATCTGATTACTGTATTTTTCGATCCGAAATCCTTCAAGGAAAGAATTTGATTATTTTGTAGAAGTTGAACTTTTAATCCTTGAGTTCTTGGACAGCCATCTCTAGCAGTGGTATGCATGGGACGGAGCAACTGGTTAGATATCAAAGGACTATACTTTTAGTATTAAAAAAATTTCATATAAAAGAAATAATTATACAAAAAGTTTAAAGAAAAACAGTAATTGTTTTGTTTTTATTTTAGTGGTTATATTTAATTCTCATTATCATTGACCTTTTAGTTAAACTGTGTATATTAGCTCTCTAAATAAATAAATTATTAACTAACTGAAATGGTCTAAATTAATATAAAATTTAAATAAAAAGTGGACAGTATATTTTCAGATAGTTTATCTAAAAAAAATTATTATTATTATGTTGGTACAAGAACTATTTGAGAGACGTTTTTGATCGAATTACATATATTGATAATAAATAAAATATTGCTTGTATATGCAGTGTATAAAGAATACTTCAAAATCGCTTTATATTATTTAAAAAAGAAAAAACTACTAAATCTGCAAAAATTGAATACATTGAAAAGATTAAATTAAAACTATACTTAACACTAACATAAAAATATATGTATAGGTAATCCATTCATTTGATAATTAAAAGAATTTGTAACTCAATTAACCTTTTTTTTTAATTAGTTCATGATAAAATAAAACTGGATTATACAACTCCAACTCCTCCTCTTTGAAATACCAGACATCCCTTGACCTGCTCTAAATTCACAGATATAATTTCTCTTTAATATTGATTGACTGCATTATTTTCAAATAGCTCCTTCTTAATGTTGCCTTGGGCCCAAAAATATGTTCTTTCACTTAATACTCAATTCCAAGTGAATAACTAAACATGCTTCTTGACTGTCCTGATAACAGTGACTTTCTTGTCTAGTCACTACTTATTCCTAGCGAACTATATAATATATCAAAATATAGTTTGATTCCTTACATTGAACGCATTTTGATTATGTTACAAATAAATTGAATGATTACTATAAGCTATATAATTATTTATTGACCAGTTTTCATAATAATGTTGAGACTGTGTGCAGCATTTGGTATTAAACCAGTTTATCAAAAACATTAAAATATTTTAACTATGCCTCGGCCTTTGCAAATAATATTTGAAAAGGAAAATTATTAATTTCAAATTCAAATGTCTTTTCTTTAACAACTCAAATTTTCATTTCTTTAACGAAAAGAATGTAAAAAAAAAAATAATAATAATAATAATAAAAATAAAAAGACAAATGAAATAGTCAGACATCAAATGTAAGGATTAGGAATATTGATTTTTAATAATTTTAGTTTAATGTATTTTAATTCATATTTATATTTATTTAATTGTTCAAAACAAAACATGAAACTTTCCAGTTAATTTTTTTTTTTTTTTTTTTTTTTTTTTTTAAATGGACACGGAATGGAAAGCGGTTTCGAATTGGAAACAAAATAAACGTAAACAATTATTTTGGTTGGTTGCAAAACCAACCACCCAACGATTTGTAGGAAACTAACAAAACTTTAATTTCCTTTCATGAAAACCTATTTGAGTTCATCCTTTCATTTTGTTTGTCCTATTAATTCTGGAGAAAATGTGTATGCCTTACTGCCTTATTTTTCAAATAAATGATAATAAAGTTATTTTTTCGTTTGGATTTTTTATTGACAGTAGATTTAGTAAACAATTGACTAATATTGTTCGGTCCGGTGGACAGAAAATCCAATACAAATCACTGGGCCTTGTTGGATGAAGGGGTATTCAATTTTCATGTATCAAGGATTCAATGGTTGTCGGTGGCCTGCTTTTTCATAAATCAATCACCAGGGAATCTAATCATTGTACCTGATTATGTCAACATTCCTGCTTGCCTGGATCAATCACTCTCATTCGGAACTACTGTATTTTGATATCAATGAAACCTTAGGATGAAAAATCAGTTTTAATTAAAAAAAAACAAAAAACAGAATATTTTATTTAGTTAATTTGACATATTTGATTTCAGTAGTTCTAATAAAGTTTTTTTTTCTTTCTTTATTTTATTTTATTTATTTCTACTATTATTGTTGGAATTTATTTTATATTACTATTTATTACATTTAATTTCTTGTATTTTTTAAGTTATTTTTTCTCTTTATTTACTTTATTACTTTCACCTATTGCATGAATCCATTCATTTCTGTCCATATTAGTCCTTACCTTTGAGTGAAGCAGGTTTTAATATCTGTTTATTGAAAACATTAAATAAATAAAAAACAAAAAAAAAAAACTGTTTTAAAACCTGTTTTAGGTTTTTAATTCCATTCTCATTGATCCATTCCTTTCTGCCTAAAATTAAACCTACTATTTAAATTAATAAAAAATGACTAAATTAATTAAATTTTAAGCATTACAATATTGAACAAAAACTTTGAAAATAAATGAAATCATAGAATTTAATTATAATATTAAATGATGTCATAGTTGTTCAAATTTATATTTCTAGGCTAATGTTGCTGCGTCAACGCAATACTCGAGCTTTTTGTAAGGCTCTTAGTCTGTACAGAATAGTCTGAGAACCCAAATCCAGATGAGGTTAATCCTAAAATGTTTCGGGGAACATTTTGCGGTACGGTATGAATTTTTCATATAATTTCTTTTTCCCCCTCCTAACTCAATGTCACTGTTATTTAAATATATTTTTACTGCTGAATAAAGTAGAAGCCTTTTTTCATTAGTGATTACTAACCAAACAAACTATTGAACTTATCTTTACCTCAATAACTCAATAATTAATAAGCAATCCCAATCAAAATTTATTGATTTTCGATTAAATTGTTATTCAAAATGGTAAAATATGTTAATTCCTGTTGAGTAAGAAAATCGACCGATAGGTGGCGAACACCTTTCTGCAATATATGTTACAAAAATAAAGTTTACATAGAACACGAAATTTATTATGAAATTTTCAATTAAATTGTTTTTAAATTTTAAGAAAGTGATCAATATGTGGGGTGACATTTGAATGAAGTTTGAATATTGACCGATAGGTGGCGAGCGCCATTCTGTAAAACATGCTACAAAGGTACGGTGTTATATAGAACTCGAAATAGATAATAAAATTTATGTGAAGCGGACTTTGGGTGAAGTTGGAAAATTGTCGAGATTATCTCCCGATGGATGCAGTTGATTTTAAATTTCTTAATAGTCTCTGTAACATTCAACCATCTAATCTGTGCAATAACACCAGGATAAAAAAATACAGCTATGAGTGAAAATATCATTGAGGTTATAAATCTCACTTGATTAGAGATATCAAATTTATCTCTAGTATTCCAATGATTCCCAACTAGTCTACCATTTCAGTTCTAACAATTACAATCTCCAATCACAGTTTCTTTTACTATGACAATTAACAAATCGCAAGGCAAGAGTTGCAGATACGTCAGAATAGATCTTCGGGTAACCAATTTATCTAAAGGCAATTATTAGTAGGACTTTCTAGGACTGGGAATTAACATCGTGAGATGAAATTCGAAACAATTTATTCATAACTCTTATAAATTCTATTTTTCTTTGTTGTATGCTTTCAACAATACGATATGCTTATCCATAAAAAATAAAAAAATAACCTTCAATTATTATTTAAAATTATTAAAGTTCTGATATATGAAAGCGGACGAAGCCATGATGGAGTATGCAAAAGATAGATAACTTTAAGCCGCTCTCCTAATTATATAAATATATATATATATATATATATATATATATATATATATATATATATATATATATATATAGATAGATAGATAGATAGATAGATAGATAGATAGATAGATAGATAGATAGATAGATAGATAGATAATTTTTGAACACTTTTTTTCTAAATACAATAGTCTGGGTACCCTTACAATCAAAGCCACATCCATGCCTAATACTTTTTTTTTTTTTTTTTTCTCTTTCAGATTTTTATTCACACCTGTTATAATACTTAATTAAACAAACACTACAATGATTTTCAAACTTCAGAACCAGATCTGATATTTCCATGTATAACTGTTAGGCAGACTGGAAATATTTCCATTTATTATAACAAATTGTATTAGTTAATACAATTCCAACTAAATTCCATGACATTACTATTGATGAAAATTATTAATAAACATTAAAGTCATACCCTAGTGGTCATGAAATACATGACTCACCAAACCGATTGACAACGGCTCCCAGTTTAGTTGGTCCACACCGCCCGGACCGTGAATAACTTTATGGCCCAGGAAATAGAAGGAGACCACCAAAAGTGGGTGTTAGGGGCGGATATCACGGACTATATTATACCTCCCTTCAGGTCGCACCTTCAGAAAATATACCTATCAGCTATATATTTCTATAATCCTTAAAACCTGAATCTAACCTTATTCATTTAGTTTTACTAAGTAGAATTAGTGGATATTTCTTAACTTCTCTCCTAGAATAAATCGTTCTTTTTAAAATTTCATCTAACACTTAAAGGAAATAGAACAAGGAACTTCTTTTATGATAAGAAATAAATATATTTAAATCTAAAATATATAAAAATAAAACCATTATTTATTTTTATTTTTTCCGTTTACTTCTATTGGAGCATAGAGCATCCAAGAATGACTCCCATTTACCCCGGACTCACAGTAATCCTAATTTCCTGCCATGATTTGCAAAACCGACCTAATTCCTTCTCTGCAGACCTTTACCAAGTACCACATCTGGGTCTGCTTTCCTTCTTTTACCGAAGAGTTCCACTGAACTGCAGATTTTTTTACAGCAAAATTTGGATTACTCAGTGTATTCCATACGCACTTCTTAACGAAGAGAAAGCTGATTGGTGGTTCTCCATAGTCCTTCATTTGATATGCGTTCTGGCCAACTAATTCACAGTATTCTGCGCAGGCATCTACTAACATAGATCGATAATCGACGGGTGATGTTTTCCATTACTTTCCACTTTCAGTGTCGTATTATACTAGGACTGATTTCACGTTTGTTTTGAGAAGCCGTATATTCGTTTTTATGGAGAGGTTTTTATTGTTCCGAACTGGATAAAACTGAAAAAAAAACTCCGTTGGCCAACTTTAAACGGCTTTTCACATCTTCTTCTGAGCCATATTCCTTCGTTTCCGTGTTTCATGAAAAATTTATCGACTCGTTTTACAATTTCGCCCACTAGGGCAAGGGATTCTCTACATCTCTTGTTGGTCCACTGTCCTTTTGACTTCTTGTCGTTGATCTGCAGGCCTTATTAGCCAGCGATTCGGAAAAGAGCATCCAACTTACAGGGCAGTCGCTGAACCTCTGCGCATGAGGACAGAGATCATTCTGTCTCACAATCCCTACTAGATTCCAGGTATTTATCCCGTAAACAATAATATTTTAATTGCTTCGAAACAAACACAATTAAATGATATTGAACAAAATTATCGATACTTATATACCTATTCGCAATTTATAAACAGTTATTTTTGTAGTCGGTGCCAGCCAAGAAGGGCAGTTTAATCCTGCCTTTGCAACAAACTTTCGAATGGCAGCGGTGTGGCGGAGATGAAACAGTGGGGGAGGATCTTTTCGTATTATGTTTGTTTTGATTGGCACCGACTCCATAAATAACTGCTCATAAATTGTGAATAGGTATTTAAGCATGATAATTTCGTTGATCATCATTTAATTCTCTTTATTTTTCTATCTTCATTAGGATGGCTGAAAGAGAACTGCGCGGAATTCACTAGCAGTAACAGTCCAACTTCTTTCTGCTTTATGTACTTCCCGAATCAGTTTGAACTTATCGTTAATTGAAAGAATTTTCAATTTTCGCGGAGTCATTGTAAAATCACTCGAGTGAAAAACCAATAAGTGACTAGTGTACCAATGAACTGAAAAAGTAAACAATGACAGAAAACAGAAAAAAAAAAAAAAACCCAAGAATGAAATTCCTTGAATTTGTGCTCTAGTTATGAAAGCGATGATTTCCAATTGTTCGATTCATTGAAGGGGAAGTTCTAGAAGACCCTTATTTGACCTCTACTTTCAGTTTGAATTATTTACAAAATTTTTCACGTTTTTTGCCTGAAATCGTCTTTACGTGTGTTCGGTGACATTTAGGAGTAATATAGTTGTGACCATACCAGGTATGCAAGTTTAAAATGTCGTTTTAATTCCAATAGAATGCGCTCTTAGCCTATTGAAGGATTTGCTTATCTCTAAACGCTATTTTGTATGTTAGTCATTTGTTTACAAAAGTCAGTTGTTTTTAAGTCTTTTACGTGGACGTATCATACCTTTCTTTGGTGTTAAAAATGTCTAATTTTAAGCCAAATAAAGAGCATTTGCGGCATGTCATGATTTTCTTATTTAATCAAAAGAAAAAGGCATCTGAATGTCATCGAATTCTTGTTGAGACTTATGGCGATGTTGCTCCAACCGTCAGGACATGTGAACGTTGGTTTCAAAGTTTCAAACGTGGTGATTTTGATGTTACTGATCAAAAACGAGAAAATCGACCAAAAAAGTTTGAGGACTTCGAATTGCAATCTTTATTAGACGAAGACAATACCCAAACCCAACAAATGATGGCAGAACAGTTGAATGTCACTAGGCAAGCCATTTCCGATCGCCTGAGAGCTATGGGAAAGATTCAAAAGGTTGGAAAATGGGTTCCACATGAATTGGACGAACGACAGATGGAAAAAAAAACGAAAAACTGTGTGCGAAATGCTGCTTTTACGCCACGAAAGAAAGGGTTTTTTGCATCGAGTTGTAACTGGCGATGAAAAATGGATTTATTTTCAGAATCCCAAACGAAAAAAATCATGGGTAACGCCAGGACAACCATCCACATCGAGTGCAAGACCGGATCGTTTTGGGAAGAAGACAATGCTGTGTGTGTGGTGGGATCAGAAGGGAGTAGTCTATTACGAGCTTCTCAAACCCGGCGAAACAGTCAATACCGAGCGCTACCGACAACAAATGATCAATTTGAGTCACGCATTGATCGAAAAACGCCCAGAATGGGCTCACAGGCACGCCAAAGTCATTCTTCAGCATGATAACGCTCCTGCACATTCAGCCAGATTGACTAAGGAAACGATTTCTTCGCTTGGTTGGGAACTCCTACCCCACCCGCCGTATTCACCTGACCTGGCGCCTTCTGATTATCACCTCTTCTCATCGATGGGACACTCATTGGTGGAGCAACACTTCAACAATTTCGAAAACGTACGAAAATGCTCGATGAATGGATTTCAAATAAAGATGAAGCATTCTTTTGGAATGGTATCCATATATTGCCCGAGAGATGGACAAAATGTGTAGAAAGCGAGGGTCAGTACTTTGAATAAAATATATTATACTTTTTTTTAAATTACTGTGTATATATTTTAAGAAATAAACGACATTTTAAACTTGCATACCTGGTAGGTTTTGTTCGACTTATTTAAGAATTTGGCTTATCGAAGTTCGACACATTGTGATTTGACTGTATATGGAAATTATTTTTGTTATTAATTTAGATTTAGTCACCATGGAGAAATGTATCTATTTGTATCTAGTTGAGAACCTCTTTCATTTTTTAAGTCTGTTGAATATATACTTTTTTTTATAAAATTTAAATTGATTTGAGACAAAATGCACTAAAAAAAAAATAAACATTACATCTCTGTCCACCCTTCGATTACGTAGTCCTCAACAATTTGATTCTGCTTGTGTACAATGTGTAAAAATTAGAGTGAACAGATTTAATCTGCGAATATTATTGGAGAGTCGTGTCGTACAAGGGTTCGTCAGTTCTCATTTCAATATGATTCAGTTCATTTTGTTCATTAATGCTTGTTTGTCCAACAAGTTTTATATATTTATTTTTATTTTTAAATGTTAACTATTTCGAGCGGTTTCAGTTTATATATATTTTTAAATAAAACTAATAAAATTATAATGTATTTACTATTATAATCCTAAAACTATGTTCTATGTTCTATGTTTTTCCATAGTCGGTTTTTTTTTTTTTTAATTCTGTATCAATACTATCTATGTCCCTGATGGCACCATAGTCCCATCAATTGTTGTCATATTTATTAATTTATTGGATTCTTACCGTACTCTCTTCTGAACCAATTTTAACTTAAAGCATTAGCAGTTAGGTGAAGGATAGTAATTTATATTAATAAACTTTATTTGAAACTACGATTCTAGATATATGAAAGTAAGAATGACTACGGTTTTAGGGTCAGCCCACAATTCATAATAAATTATTATAATATTATAAGATATTTGTTTATAAAGTGCTAGGTCTGAGCCGGCGGGCCGCGGCGTCTTCCTATCATACAGGATTTTATTTTATTTTATACAATAATATTGAATTTTATTTTTTTGTTCAAAAACATAAAAAGGTGTACAAGGTTTTGCCTACAAAATACTAAACAGGTATCAAGGCTATCCTTAGTTGGCCTTAAATGTCCAGTCCCTTGTCCCTACTTAAAGGGCTTTTAATTATCATAATAGAAATAAGCACATAATATGGTGACGCCCACATTTCTCCTGTCTGTCTATGATAATTATTAATATTATTTCTTAACCTTGTACCCATAATTCATAGCATAAGGAAAATTATATAAATTTGATTAAACATTTCATTCAATAAATTTTATTAAATTTAAAATATTCGAAACATAATATTCATTATTACAAAAAAATTAAATAAAATTACCATCAAAATGAATGGGTCGTTGGTTAAATCCTTTAATATTTTATTTATCATATCTTATGATACTTCGAAGTAAAAGAAAGATGAAAACAGTCTCTCTGTGATTATACTTAAATTAATATAGTAGTGAACCGTAATATTATTTTTTTTATTAACATTCATAAATTGATGTAATCAAATGTTACTAATTAATCAGAATTCTTTATTACAGTTCGAATCTGAATCGAAAAAAGTTCTTAGAAGGCATTTTGTAAAGCACTGCCATTTTTAAACACTCGAATAAGAAAACGTTTTTAGACTCAAAATGAAGCCAATCGGTCGTTGATTGGCTGGTAAGTTCTCTGCAACTTCAATGTTTAACCCTCGGAAGTTTCGCTTTGTCAATCTCAAACCGTATAATTAAAATTTTACAGATTGGTAAGATTTCTTAATTATGATTTTTCTTTTACAAACAACCTTAGCCGATAAGGTCATCATTGAGGGGTGGAAAACTTTAATCTGATTGATTTATTCAAATAAGTTACTACGTTTTTTCTGATTCAAAACCTCAAGTATAATAAACATCTTTTAAAAACAACCTGAATACAGGAATTCTGGCTCTATCCAAACAAATACAGTAAGAGACATATATTTTTTATTTTCAAGATAAAAGGCATTAAATCAATCGTGATGGATTGATTTTGCGAGGTAGAGACATTTATTTTGTTTTGTTCTATGTAGGATTCAAGTGAATATTGGTTATTTAGATTTGTAAAATTTGGAATAAACGAACATTCGTTAAAAAATATGAAATTTCAGATTACAGCGCATGTTTGTTCCGCTTCTAGATCGTAAAAACTGGTCATCAACCTAAAATGCTTGTTTTATATATATATATATATATATATATATATATATATATATATATATATATATATATATATATATATATATATATATATATAGCTAAATAAAAGGTTCGCGGGACTGAGTTTTTCAAAAGAGCGTTTTTATTGACAGACATACATTATACAAGAAAAAGCACAATTTATAGCCTAATACAAGGACTTCGTGTTGAACAAACTGGCATCACAACGTGTAGAAGCAGAGTGTCAGCGGGCGAAGGCCCTTTTATACAGTTATCTAGGAGAGGGGATAGTGTACATTTATTTATTATCTCTAATACCATTGGGTTTCCATAACTTCCCCCCCCCCCAAGTTCCGAGGTCTCCGATGGAACAACTATCTTAGTGTAAATAGGTAAGATTCTATACAATAAAAATAAAAGGTTTGGACCTTATACATTTCTCAATACCTTTTACACTAAGTCATAATATTGCAATAGATAACATTCTATAAACAAAAGGGATTGGACCTTATTCTCTAAGTTTATACAAGCATAGAAGGATTATAACTTGTGTACTAAAATACCATTATCAATTTCCTATAAACAAAAGGATTAGACTTTGAATTTCCTGTTTACTAAGTCAGGATTTGTTCATTTGAGAAATAAAAGATTAAACCTTGTGCTCTAACACTAAAATAAGATTTATATGGTTGTCAATTTCCCATAAACAAAAGGATTAGACCTTGTCCTTTTCTTAATATTAACAATAAGCTTAAACTATAAAATGTTTATACATTACAGAATCCCTTACATGCTAAAGTACAATTTTCCTTATAACTAAAAGATAACAGGATATTTCTTAATACTAAACAATTCATAACTATACATTATTTAAACAAAAGGAAAAATAAAATAAGAGTCTTTGAATTAGTTTCCTCTATTACAAATAATACTTTTAGCTTCAAAATTACTCAATTAAAATAATATTTTAAATCAAAATAATAATTCAAACACTCCTTTACAATAATTACAATAATTACAATTAATAATAGTTTCAAAATAAAATACATACTTTTCAATGATCAATCAAAATAATATTTCAAGACAAAATAATAGTATCCTAATATTTATGATAGTAACTTCAAAATATTAATTACAAAATAAATCGGACAGAATATTACTGTGAAATAAAATAATAATTTGAATGATCTTTTACATTATCAACATTGAATATAATATTTTACAACAAAATACAAAAGTCCGACTTTATTAAAATAACTACAGCATTGTCAATTTAATACAGATAATTCCTTCAATATAACATAAATATTACTCCTAATACCATTCCATTTATTATATTTAAAATAAAAGATTTTTAAAACATTTTAATATTGTTTAAATAAAATTAAATATTTTTAATCAGAACCACTGTCTGAATCGTAATTCTCCGAGACATCCGAAATATTCACGCGAATGGATTCATTATCGTCGTCCGAAATAGATTGTTTCTTTTTCCGTTTTTTTCCTAGTGGGCCTTTTAATATTGTCGATATGAGTTTTAATTGGTATTTTGTCTTTTACTACTACATTTACTTTTTTAAATTTGTCTCTACTTTTTATTTTCGCTTGGGTATTTTTCAAATATTCTGTATCCCCTAATTGTTTCTGAATATCTAAAGGGTCTTCTCTATTTTTATTTAATTTTTCGGTCCCTGTCTCTTTTTCGTCATTTATTTTAGATCTAATTAGTTTATGTAATAATTGTTGGTCCTTGTGATATTTTAATACATATTGTTCCGTCAGGTCGATGTTTTCGTTTGATTCTAATCTGGAGGTTCCAAAAGTAATTTCATTAGGAGTTAATTTTAATTTATTGTTTAAGGTATTATTATACGCTATTACCGCTAATCTTAATTTTTGTTGCATCGAACATTTATCTTTTTCTTTTCCTATTATTCTCAATAATTCGTTTAGGGTAGAGTGGACTCTGTTCAATAATCCCAAAGAGTTTGAGTGGCTGGCTGAGGTATAATGTAAGATAATATTATTTTCTTCACAAAACTGTTTTACTAAATTATTTTTCATTTCCGTCCCCTGATCTAATGATATTTGTAGAGGTGTTGGAAAGTATGTCATATAGTTCGTCAGTGCATTAAAAATATTTAAATTCTGTCTGACTATAAAACTGATAAAATGATATTCTTTCTTAGGTTTGAATGAATATTAACCAAATTACTCTGATAAGTCTATTTTAAATTTTTGAAGTGTAAACCATTCAAATCGTATAATATCTGTAATGCTAACTTCATTTTATAAATGCATAAAAAATGTTTATAACAATTATATCCAACTTCTTAAAAACAAAAACAAGCAAGAAATCAAGATCGAGACGTAACGTAAACTTATTAACTTTTTAACCAAAACTGACAATACTTAATCACGTAGATGAATAAAATTGCTATGCGTATTGCATTTAAATTTAAACTTAAATCTGTGAAATCGTTTATCCCTTTAGCTTTATATTTAATATTTCAATTCTAGTGATTAACAGGACATTAAATAAAATGATCATACCTCGTTTTGTTTAAATTGAATTGTTATAATAATAAAGTAAAATAATAATTTTTAATTTACAGATTCTTTTAGTTTCGTCGATACAATGTAATTGTTTAAACAGCAAGCATAATAGAAGCTTAAAAATAGAACGAATACAACCGTTTAATCCTAAACGTATTTAGTAACGCATATATGAAAGTTAACATTATTATCGGAGTAATAATCATATAAATACATTCTTTAAAAGTCTAATTAACATTAACATACAAATAATTATTATCAACTAGATCATTATTATTAAATTATTAATTAATTATTATTATTAAGTTATTATTAAAATTAAATGATGATTTTTGATTTGTTATAAATCCATTGCTCTTTTCAGAATTACGTATCTATTAATATTAATAAATTTAAGTATTAACAAAAACTGGTATGAATATAAATTATAATAGTTAAGAGAGTTATCAGATTGAAAAACAATCGTTTTAATTTTATTGTTTAAATCTCTATGCTTCTAAAACATAAAATTGAAAACTAATAATTGGTATGATTATGAATATTAGTAAAATTGATATTGATGTTGAATTCGAAGTTACCAGAATCAACAAATTATCCGATTTAAATATTTTTACTTAGTTTTTTCCTATATTTATACATCTTTTTTGGTACAATCCAAAGTGGGAAATTATTTTTTGATTTATTTGGTCTGTTTATTACATTTAACAATTTGTGTAACTCTTCATGAACCGTTTTCTCGCCTAAAGGAACATTTAGTTGAGGTTTAAAATTTTTTAACTTATTGCCGCAGTGATCCAGCCTACTTTTTATGGAAATAGACGCTATTATTTCTTTTAATGTCTTTCGGTTCAATTTATTAACCTTTGTTACTTTATTATTTAATTTTTCAACAGTTATTTTCAAATTATTTTTCGAAGCTTTTAAATTGTTTGTTTCTTTCACTAAATTTGAATTTAAATCCTCCGTTTCTTTGATTTTACTAATTATATTTTTTTCTTTTCCTTCCCGTGACTTATTAACGGTTTTTAATGATTTATTTAAATTACGATATTCATTTCGGACCGTTTCTTTATTTTTATTAAGTTCTTCAAGTTTTTGGTATTTTAAATTTTCGTCGTCTTCCATATTCTTAAATTTGTTTACAGAATTTTCTGCACTTTCTTTTATTTCAGGTTTTAAATTAAACGCTTCTTCCACACTCTTAATATTGTTTACAGAATTTTCTACAGTTTCATTTATTTCCGGTTTTATATGTTCTTCGCGAATTAAGTTTTTGACACTTTCTTTTATTTCCGATTTTATATGTTCGTCGCGGATTAATTGTTTTTTTTCGTCGATTAGATTTGGTAAATCGTTATTTAAGTTTAAGTCATGAATTTCTATTTGTTTATCCTGGTTATCTATTTGTTTATCTGGTTTAGAATTTAAATTGTTTATATCCGGTCCGGAGGTCTGCTTGTGCTCGGGCCTAATTCTAAAAAATGATCCTGTCTTTTTTCCAAAGATTCAATCCGCTCTAACAATAATTTAATTTTTTCGTCTTTGTCTTCTTCAATTGTGTGTACCCTATTAGAAACAGTTCTCATCGAAACGGTGTTAGAATCTATTTGTGGTTGTTGGTAATTTTGCCTAATATTTCTGGAGGGTGGTTTGTTAAAAAATTTATGTTGCGACTGGGGGTCCCACGGTTGATTATAAATCGGAGTCGTATATTCAATAGCTCGCTGTTGTGGCCGGAAGTTATGTTGGTTGTTATTGTTATAAGAATTAGAGGTTGGACCTTGTTCATGCTGATACTGTTGCTGTCGGTAATATTGGGGATTATTATACGACGTATATTGCTCGCGGTGGTACTGATGGGGTCGGTAATTTTGATAATCATAGTGGTTGTTAAAATTTGGTCGGTACTCTTTATTTTTGTAATTATTTTCAAAATTTTTCTTTTTGTAATTATTTTGAACTGGTTTTTTTTGGTGTTTTTTATCGCCATATATTCTATGTACGATATGAGCCGCGCTGTTTCTTAGTATTTCTTCTAGGTCCTCTAATGAGTCAAATTTAATATGATAAATGAAATCTGTTAATGCCGGATGTAAACTATGTACTGCGTGGTGGGATATCTGCTTGTCATACCTATACATTTCGTTCTGTTTGTCAAGTAATTCATTGTCAGAGTAAATTCGCGCATATAAATCGCATCTTTTTTGGCCCAGTCGTTCTAAGAAATCGAGTGGGTTTTCATTATGGTAAGTCCGCGTATTTAAAATTTCCGAAATTAATTGTTCCCTAGTTCTCGTGTCCTGGTACTTTTTCTTTAAGAATTTTATTATTTCTTTTACTGTATTGAATTCCTTATCATATACGGCGACTTTAGCTTTTCCAGTTAGTTTATTTAAGATTGTTAAAACAAGTTTAGCTTGGTTTGTATTTTTATGGGTATTATCATCTTTACAATATAAATTATATAAAAATTCGCTATTTCTTATAAAATCAACTAGTTGTAACGGATTTCCGTCGTATTCTGGGATTAATGCTAAATCATGATTTTTAATTTCTAGAGCCATATTATTTTCTTTTTTAATTAACGTTGAACCTGTTATTTTTAAGTTACTTAATTTTTCTTCCAAACCATTCATAAAGATAAATCAATATTTTAAATTATTATACTTATTACTAACTTATATTTAAATTACAAAATTACTTAAAATAAAAATAAAAAATAAAATTAATTATACTTTTTCTTGATACAACGTTGTCTTCGATGTCTTCTTGATGACGCTCCCTTTAGCTCCTTCCCGTCGATTCTTTAGCAAGAGGTTGAAGGTCCTTTTGGTCAAGGTATTGGAATACCAAAGCGCTCCCAAAGACTTGAAGATCTGCTAATGTACTAATACTCAGCTCCCAATCTTCTCATGCCAGTGGAAAGAGGTCTCGCTGTTCTGTACCTGAAATAAGATAGAACTGCCGCGAAGTTACGTTAACGCTTCCCAATGTCCCTCCGTTCGGGCGCCAGCTAAATAAAAGGTTCGCGGGACTGAGTTTTTCAAAAGAGCGTTTTTATTGACAGACATACATTATACAAGAAAAAGCACAATTTATAGCCTAATACAAGGACTTCGTGTTGAACAAACTGGCATCACAACGTGTAGAAGCAGAGTGTCAGCGGGCGAAGGTGGGGGTGCCCCTTTTATACAGTTATCTAGGAGAGGGGATAGTGTACATTTATTTATTATCTCTAATACCATTGGGTTTCCATAACTATATATATGTGTATGTATGTTTAGTAAGGTTCTTGAGGTTCAGTCAATAAATAAAAAACAACTATTTTTGCGACGTTTCGAGACTATATTGTTCTCATAATCATGCTAATGTTACAAGTGGATATCCACTACCATAGTCATATCCACTAGTAACATTGGCATGATTATGAGAACGTAATATAATAATATAGTCTCGAAACGTCTCCAAAATAGTTGTTTTTATTTACTGACTGAACCTCAAGAACCTTACTAAACATTTGATAGTAACAGTCAAGAAATTTATCCATATATATATATATATATATATATATATATATATATATATATATATATATTTTTTTTTTTTTTTTAAATGTATGAAAATAGATAAGAGGGTAACAATTCTTTTTCGTATCCAACTAGTCCAGATCTGACAGTCCAGTACCCGAGTAATAGACCAGTGAGTAATGTTTTGCTAAGAGGACACAAAACCGATTAGAGAATGTGGATTTAACTCTTAAACATTGAAAATCCGCTAATGTATATAATTCCATTCATGGAAAAGTCCTAATCCTCTCTGAATCTCAAAGCAAACACAGACTGATGGACCATATTAGGATTTTTGTGTTTGTATTTTTTACCTAGATAAGTTTTATTTTTAGAACCTTAAATTTCAAAAAATATAACTACCTAATTACAAGATTATGTAAATATGAGTGGTTGATAATATCTGAAATAAAGAATAGTGTTTGCCTTTGTCCTCAAACATCCTTTCTGTCAGATGAAACATTAGATAAGTAATTCTTACAAAGATTAAAAACAAATTTGTAAAAAAATAAATAAAAACAAACCTCCAAAATCGCGACCAGCCAGAAAGCACATCTTTTCTTAAAACAACTTTTTTGAGTTATGTAATATCAAAATTAATTATTGGTTGAATACCACACCTATTTTATTGATTTATTTATTTTTATTTTATTTTTTTACTTCTGTACTAGAATCTACCTGTAGACGCCTATAAAATCATGAATATAGCAAAAGAATAAATTTTATATATATGTCAAAGTTGAACCAGAAAAAATAATCCTCCTCCTGAAGATGATGAATAAGGGAACTAAAAGCTTGTTTGGAAAGAAACAAGGCGCAGGAGACGGTAGCTTCCAAATTGGGTTGTGTCAAGTATTTGTCTTTTCCAGAGTCCTTGAGAAAACTAGTTAAGGGTAGAATTTAGTTATAACCACTTTCTACGGAAATAGCATTTTCTGTAACCAATACTACCCAAGACCATTCCAACTAACAATGTTTTGTAAAAAAATAAACAAAAATAGACGGACAAATCAGTTTCGTAAATATGATTCCAGCTTATATCTTTATAGCTAAGTTTATTATAACCCAACCAATATTATTACTGATAGGTCCAGTCAAATAAAATATTTTTATAAACTTTTTAGTTCAATTCAATCCTCGCTTTTATTACCTAAAACAAATAAATTTTATTCAATATACAAAATATTAAAAAGAAACTAGTCACATGGAAACCACACTGCAATTGTCTTCGGCTCTTTAGACATAATAAAGTTTAAAATTTAAATGAAAAATGAGGCTTCTAAACAATATTTAAAAGTTTATTTCATTCTATTCTAGCAATTTATTTTTCTGTTGATTTAAAAAAAAACTATTTATTCATATTTACAACTATATAAATCATATTCAATAAGTCAATTTGAGGTAATTGATTAAAATGAAATTTTAATAACATGTAAAGAACTACTCACTAGTAGCACTTATACCTTAGAAAGTCACGAGGCCATCTTTATTTTGACGCCTCGCAGGATTATCGGGAATAGAGTGTGAGGCAAGTTGGGAGACTAGTGGTTTCGGGTGGGTATGAAGTTTACAATGAAAGGATAGGTATATGGTTTGGGTCAAATCAGTAACATATGGAACATTGAGATCTTTATGGATAAGTTTGTTTGTGATATAAAAAAGATCATTGAGAATTTCACAAAGCATTTTGGATTGTAAAGATTGGGTACGAGAAGAACTGGAAGGTTTAGTACCCCAAAGCTAAACCCCTTATGTCCAAATGGGTTTTATTTCTGTCCTGTAAATAAGTCTTTTGTAATTTATTGGGAGATTTGAACGCTGGTCTAGTAAATGTTGGATTAGTAGGAAACGAAGAGCAGTTTTTTGTCTTTTAAGTCGGGTATGTTGTTGAACATTTTATTTTAATTTTTCAGTTAACCTTCCACCTTTTATTTTGTACACTAGTCTTGTTCTCTCTCGCTTTCGGCGAGCTTCCCGGAAAATTGGCTTAAGCTATTCCTCGAGATACTCCTTTATTTGCCGCCAGCAATTTTTCAATATGGTAAGTGGGATAGTTTCTTGATTAAAAGAAATTTAGTCCTAAGTGTTGCATAAAGCGACAGCTCTCGTTTTGGTTTTTTCTAGCCCCTTAATGTAATATAATGTAAGCAGGATTCTTTTGGATTTATACTTTTGTTTATCTTAATAAGCGAAGTATTAATTATTCGGGATACTTTGATTAGGTAGAAACCTATAAAGTTGAAATATATTCCTTGAAGCTGGCAGAACTAGATCAGAAAGAGCAAAGAACCGGACAATCGAATAAATTTATGGAATTGAGTGAAGAGGAAATATAAAATGTTCTACTTCGTGTTAAGGAAACTGGCGCAACCGGTGGAAGGTTCTTTCTCAAATCATGAAATTAAATTTAAAGCTATTTAATATATATTACCATATTCCTATTAAATAAATCAAATCAATTCTACATGACCAAATAACACGTAGGGAAAACAAAATATCCAATCATCTTGGCATGTGAACCTACTCAGTTGCAAATATAAAACGAATAAATAAATAAATTAAACGGAGAATAATAATAAAAGTTATATGCTTGGATAGACTTTATTCAAAATAAGAATAATACAACTATGGAAATGTCATCATGCATAAATCATTTATTCACATATTTTACTAGGAATTCAAATTGAATTACTTTTTAGTAATTTCAATATGATCTATAATGGACATTTTTTTCCTCTGAAGCTCAATTGAGTGTTCTGGCTTTCCTCCGACTTTGATGAACTAGTTTCTGTAAACAGTTAATGTAAATAAACTTTGGTTATTAAAATTTGAAAAAAATACTCTCATATGTATATATATATATATATATATATATATATATATATATATATATATATATATATATATATATATATATATATATAAATTATAGTACGTTTTTTTAATTTAATATTCATAAAAGTTCTTAGCAGAAACCCGTTCATATATAATTAGGTTACAATTATTGGAGAAATAAGTAAACTATAAAACATTAAAAAAACAAGAAACAAAAAAGTTCTGAAAAAAAAATGATATTATTAGTTTTACCTGAATCATTTACTCCACCTAGCAAAGGGTCTGCTTCTGGTATGCGGCGAACAGCAACAGTTTGGATCGAAACTGATTGAAATGAGTATACAACTTCTCTATTTCTTGGTTCTGAAAGAAGAAATGATAACATAATTTAAAAAGATGGGAAAATTTAAAACAAGAAAAAAAATATCACTTGCTGCGTTACCACTTATACAGAATGGTCTGCTGCATAATATTGCAGTAACTTCGGGAGTTAATCCTGGTCATCGTTCGCAACAAAACATTCCATACGAATTATGGCTCCATTCTCGTCAATTTCATACATATTATTAATTTTATGTTATTTTCAAGAGATGACTACTTTTTTACAAAAAGTTTTCTACAGTTCATAGAACGGACAACGAAAGCTTAAGCGATTTCAACAAGCTCAAGATGAGTAAATTCCTTTTAAAATATGCTTATTTAGTCTTAAAAATAACTACATACAGTATTTAATTTTGCAGTGCAAACATAAGAAATGGTAAGTTTCTAGATTCGTTTTTACTTAAGTTCTATTTTGAATTTAATTATAATCACACTAGTGTTAGGCTAGTTGCACACACACCGACAAAAAACCGACCGATATTTTGCCGGTGCTACTCGGTGTGGCCGGCAAAATGCCGGTGAGTTGCCGGCGCCTGCCACTGCATTGTAATTACTGTTTCATGCACTATAATTACAAAAGCTACTACTTGTTTGAGTTACTGAATCGAATGAAACAATATCAATTTGTTAATCAAAAATTGTTAAAAGTTTTAGGTCGAAAAGTCAAGAATAAAATAAAATTATAATTCTACTAATTGTTTGACCGGTAAAAAACCGATGAGTGTGCAACTAGCCTTACCGTCGTGGCTTTGCCCGTGCTCGTAAGTAAACAACTTATCTAATAATTGTTATTTGTTTATGGATAATAATTTTGTATTGAAATATGCAATTTAGTATTATTTATTCAATGATCTTTCCGCGGATAGTTGTAGATATTAACCTGGTTAAATTGCACTGATTATGTAATTGAAAATTATGTAAAAGAATAATTGGACATCCAGTTTTTAATTTTAATGTATGAGTTGGTAGTGCAGATGGATAGAGACTAGTAAGAAATATTTGCAGAACTCATGGTTTATATATTTACGTACAATATTAATAAAAAAACGAAGAATCGACATTTTGATTAGTATTTAATTTTTATTCGGCAGAAATAATTTTATTGATTTCACGAAGTTGGATTTTAATTCTAACTTTGAAAGTATATGACAGCGTGGCAAACTTCATTTCTGCCATAATACATTTAAATTTGTATAATTGTAAATTTTATTATTGCTAAACCTGAAACAAATTTAGTTAAAATTCGGTACAGATGGGTTCAGTAGTTTTGCCATTGTAAACTCTATTGCAGAATGGTGCTAACAACATTTTGTCGATTTCCAAACTTCGCTGGGACTCACATGTCGCATCACATATTTAAATTTTATTAAGCTCTTTATAACACCTGTAATACCTCACTAACACCTCTGTGTAACCTCTCATGTTGAATGGTGCTCGCCACCTATCGGTCAATTTTTAAACTACATTGATATTCATATATTATCGCTTTTTAATAACAAATTAATTGAAAATCAGTAGATTTTATTATTAGTTAACTTTTCTAGAACTCTAAAGATGATGTGGTTGAACTTTGTTACAAATTGGTTCGCTAGTTTTCGTGGTTTGTAATCACAAACGAAAAATGGCGGATACCTTTATATAATAGTCTATATTACAACTGCTAGGTATAATCTAAGATACCTTTGATTAAATACAATATATATTTAATGTTACTTTTAACTTATCTAAAACTTTAGAACTGCGTTTCAGGTCTTTATCCAAGGTTTGAAAAATAAATTAAAATAGAAAACTACCTCACTATGTTACCATTTTAGTTAGGAAAATCATTAGTGCCCACTTGAAGTCAGTAGTAAAGTTAGTTAAATATTCTTTGCCAATGCTGTCTATCCACTGAACCTCAGGAAGAACCCATTCATCGTCTTGTGACTCCTTTAAATTATTGATTTTTTTAAAATTATATATTGTTCTTGAAATCTGTACCTTTTAACAATTTCCGCAATAAAAAGTTTATTTGGAAAGTTGAGAACAAATAGTTGACGGTCTTAGACTGCTGATAGTGAACTACACTCAGGAAGCAGTTGGGGTCACCTGTGGTGTAGTGGTTAGCATAGCAACCTACTAAACCCAAGATCGCGGGTTCGCAGCCCGGCAGATGACCTTAGGATTTTTTAAAGGGAGTAAAAAATCCTTAGCTATGCCGTCCTTCGGAAGGGACGTAAAACGGGGGTCCCGAGCCTGTGCGATGTCAGGTACTCGTTAAAGATCCCTATCCTAATTATACCTGGATAGGCAAAATTTAGGACTCCCACTGTAGCATCGTCCGATTAGCCATAGCAGCATAAAGTGACGTTAAACGAAATAAACAAACAAACACTCAGGAAGCCTCTAGGTATTATATTATTTCCTATTTTTTTTTACAAACGATGTGACGCATTTTTTATTTATTTTATTTTATTTTATTTTTATGAAATATTTTGCAAAAGTCAGCAATTAACTTTACTAACTATAGATGATTAATTTTGAAATATGGAATTCAATAATGCAGAAAAATATATCTTCACAAAATGGGCTAACATGTAATTCATACTATTATATAAAAGGACAAGCCAGTTTTCGTTTGTGATCACTAACTGCGAAAACTACAAAACCAATCTTACTAAATTTTGACCACATCATCTTTATGGTTCTAGGGCGGTTTAGCAATAATAACATCTACTGATTTTGCAATAATTTGTTATTATAAAAGCAATAGAAATTGGATAACATTAAGTTTGAATATTGACTGACAGTAAAAGGATTTTGTGAAGGATGCAAAGTTCGATGCGCAGGAGTGTAAAGGTTATTGGTATGGGTTTTAGTTTTTAAGAGGTGGATGGAGGAGCGCAGAGGAGGGAGGTGGGATTTTTGGTTTTCAAGGATTGAAATATGAGTGCACCCAGGAAGTATTGACGTCGGAAAATGAGATAAAGCCACCCAATTTCAGAATACCTGTGAGATATGTCAGAACGTCTAGAAATCCCAAAAATAAATCTAATAAAACAGTTCATTAGTCTTTTTCATCTCATCTCGAGCTCATCAGACAGTCCTCCATATACTATGCATCCGTAGTCAAAGTTGAGAAAAACGAGAGATGATACTAAAAGTTATCAAGTACTGTAATGAATTGTTGGTAATGAATCGCGGTAAGAGTTCCTTAATAGTCTCTGTCCACCAACACATAGATTAAATTAAAAGAAAAAAGGATAGTAGGTTACCTAAGTTCTACGTCTATTTTATCTACTCTATCATAGAAGTAATTGAACTTATATTTTGTTAATTCCATAATCTTTTTTTAAGTCCCATAACCAAAAATAAATTGTTCATTTTCCAGGATTAAACAATGGGCTTCATTAGTCTGCTTTACCGACTAGTTGGCCCATCTCTAATTTTTATCTAATTGTACTGCAATTTTACATTTTTCCAGATTTTGGCGAGCTGGCTAAATATTTGCATTTTTATCTAATCGTGTAATTGTATTAAAAACTAATTGTGTGTAAACTAGAAACACATTGTTAAAATTTTGTAGTTAATAATTAATGAATTATGTCGAACTGTTGTGCTGAATCCGTAACATCTAATCGATTGCCATGCATATATTTGTTAATTTAGGGGGATTTTGGTATGATATGTAGTGTTACGTTTTCGCTGATATTCATGAATTAATAATTATGGCCACACGGATTTCTGACCTTTCTTGCGGTTGTAGCCTTTAAATAAACCTTATTCAAATGTATGATTATTCATTAGTTATTATATCTCAAAATATTTTAAATATTCTATATTTAGTCAAAATGGCGTAATAAAAACTATTTTGGGTAACACTGTAAATAATTTCATTATTTTTCCTAAGTTTAATACTCACCCGAATCATGAATATTTTCCGTTGTTGGAACTGATTCACCATTTTCCTCATTAGCACCATTGTTGGTTTGAAAGTGGGCCTGAACCAAGGTTCTTTGACTGTCTGTAAAGGTACACATATTATAATTATTAATACTTATTATTTCAGTTATAATTTTAAGATAAAAACCCAAGCTTCTTTTACCTTCACCTTGCTTTTAATTTACCCGGTGATGTTTTAGAGTTTCTGAACTTTTTCTTTTGACCATTTGAATATAATAACATAGTTTTACATTTATAAAAATAACACTCTTAATATAATTACAAATTATAAGTTCGTATATGTATGTTCTATGTCCCCATTGGAGTAGAGTTTATTTTTCGTAGTTACATGCGCCATGCCTATTTTTAAGCATACTAAACATATTGCAAAGTTTATTGGTTTACATTTTTAGAAATTCAAAATATCTTATAGTCCTTTTGTATAATCAGATAAACATAATAAAATTAAATAACAATAAAATAAAACAAAATAAGGTTAATACAATTTTTAAAGAATAATAAGTCAATAATTATGAATAATGAAAAATAAATAAATAAATAAAACTAAAGCACAACAAGAAATACGGTTATACTGCCTTCCTATATTCGTCTGTCAGTCTGTTTGTTTAATAAATTGTAAAAAAAATCTTATTTAAGTTGTATCATAAATCTCTGTTCTTGTTTCTGGCCAATTTCCGTGTTCCAGTATTATGCTCGGTATCAGTCTTGTCCTAATAATGTTAAATCCTTTACAGCTATAATAAATGTCGAAAAATGTGAACCTGTCATTGTTTATTATGTTAAAGTTTTTTAAGTATTGTTTGGTTTGTTCGTGTTCTGAAAGAATTTGAGTCAAATTGTAGTCAGTGCTCATTATACGTCTATGATATTGGGCACGAATTGGTGATGGTATATATATATATATATATATATATATATATATATATATATATATATATATATATATATATATATATATAATATAATATTATGATTGCACAACAAACTATTTATTTCCTTCAACCTTAAAAACCCGTGAAAACTATAAGGTCTGGAAAAACCAACGTAACCTTCTTAATGCCTCACTTTTTCCTGATAAGTTAGTTAGTTAAGATACAGTTAGTTGTTAGTTTCTACATCTTTGTGGTGACAAATAAACACATCAATCATACTTCTCCGTGTTTTTTAATTATAAATGTGTATATATATATATATATATATATATATATATATATATATATATATATATATATATATATTTATAATTTATATCCGCAATGAACCAAAGGCACTTCATTGAATTATTCCTGAACCGCTCACTATATTTTTTCACGAAATATTTTTTTTTTATAAAATAATAAAAACTCATATTTCTTATGTCCCTCTTGAGAATCTAAATGTGAAAATATTACTTAAATGTTAGAAGTATTACCTATAACAGTATTACCTGAATGTTGGCCCCTGTTCATATAAGGTATTACAGAGTTATCTTCATTATTTTCAGAATCTGAATCCATTGGGACCGGGTCCATTATTGTCTTCAACAGTTCTCGGTATCGACTTTCTGCAATTAAATTATATAAATATCATTAATAACATGATTAAAATAAAATGCTAACTTTAATTATAATATAAATAATAGCGAAACATCAAATAGTAATAATTAATTTAAATGTACTTTTTGATTAATAGAAAATTTTTTGTTGGGTTCAGTCTTTATTCCTATTTAATAAAAGCTCGTGTATGTACAATGAACGCACTTCGGAAGTTGGAACCATTCATGGAATGACATGATACAGTTTCATTTTATTACTATTTTCAGTGGTAAAAAAAAAAATTAACATTATTAATTTTTTACAGGGTGAGTACCTCTTAGTGTAAAAAAAGAAGAAATGAATGATACTAAATCAAAAATGTAGAAAAATGCCGCAGACCTCACCTTTTTATTCCAATCCGTTGCAGATTTACGATAAATCAAAGACTTTTGAGGAACCCACGTTTTTAACCATAAAAGCTGTATTATCTCTATTTTGCTTAAACATTTTTTAAACTTGGACCACATTTTCTGATTTAGTATTACATTTTCTATAAGAGCAGAGTATATGTAACCTTAAATTTTACAAACTTGAGACCTAAAGAACAGCTTGATCTTCATCTTATTTAGGGAAGTTACGTCTTATATTAATTCAACGCTCACCGTTTTTCGAAAAAAACTATCCACAAAACGTCAAAGCTTACAAAAACATGCAAATTTAATCAGCTTTCGAATGATATGTTAAAAGTAATGATTATATTTTTAAAAAACATGGTCTTCTCATTTGGCATACAAATCAGTTACTTGTCATAATATCACATTATGAAAATCCCTTAATGGAAATGTGCATTTTAAACGAAATAAACTCTTCATTGGAATAAAAAGCAAAGAAAAAAATGATTGCTTAATTGAAAATATAGGAAAACTATCAATAAAACGACACCAGATCAAAGGTTCTTATGTTATTACATTTATTTATTTATTATTTTTATTAAGGATTTATTTTATTAGATTTTTAATCTAAGGTTCAAAACCCAACGATAATGAACATAGACCTCAATTTTGCCGTAAGCTTTTGAATGCAGATTGTGTTGAAGAATACCGCTTTTTGAGGTGGATTTTATAGACAGATGAGTCTGTTTTTACGTGGGAAGGTATTTCTACCTATCCATATATGGTATATCGTTGGTTTATTTTAGTTTTGCTTTCGAATCGTATGGAGGAGCACCATGATGTTGGAAAATCATATTTAGCCGAACTTCAGGTGAAATATTGTAATGAAGTTGTGGTAGGATATTTTGAAACAAATCTTAGTGATTTACATCATTCAGTCTGCTCGGCAAACTATGATTTTTAAACAATTCGACAGCAATACAAAGATAAAAAAACCAACGATACCCCTCATGGAAAGGTAGAAACTGTAAAAACAGACTCATCTGCCATAAAATTCACCTCAAAAAGTTATATTCTTCAACACAATCTGCATTCAGAAGCTAACGGCAAAATTGAGTTCCATGTTCATTATCATTGGGTTTTAAACCTTACATTGAAAATCTAATAAAATAAATCCTAAATAATAATCCTAAATAAATAAATGTAATAACATGAGATCCTTTGATCTGGTGTCGCTTTATTGATAGTTTTCCTTAATTTTCAATTAAACAATCATTCTTTTCTTTGCTTTTTATTCCAATAAAGAGTTTATTATGTTTAAAGTGCACATTTCAATTAAGGGATTGTCATAATGTGTTATTTACACAACTAACTGATTTGTATGCCAAATGAGAATGGTCTTCTCATTTGGCATACAAATACAAAGGTTTTAAGAGTAAATTTCTCTATGAAATCGAAACATAATGATAACTTTTAAAATATAATTAAAAAACTGATTAAATTTGCAAGCTTTTGTGGGATTTGACGTTTTGTGGATAGTTTTTTTCAAAAAACGATGAGCGTTTAAGTAATATAAGACGTTGTAACTTCCCTAAATAAGGTGAAGATCAAGCTGTTCTTTAGGTCACAAGTTTGTAAAATTCAAGGTTACATGTATTCTGCTCTTATAGAGAAAATGTAGTACTAAATCCGAAAATGTGGTCAAAGTTTAAAAAATGTTAAACAAAACGGAGATATTACAGCTTTTATAGAAAAAAACGTGGTTTCCTCAAAAAAGTTTTATCGTATATCTGCAACGGATTGGAATAGAAAGGTGAAGTCCCTATCACTCAATTTTTTTTTTTTTTAATAAGAGGTACTTACCCTGTATAAGTAATGTTCTTTTCAGTTCAATGTGATCATGACATATTAAAAGAACGTTTGGAGATTAAAAAAAATGTTCACCTACAAAATTTAAAAATCATTACTAAGACTAATTGAAAAAAATAATAAAGTAAGTGGTATTGGTAACTATAGTAGAATATATTTTATTTTTCTATGTACTATTTTATAATTAATATGTGCATATTAATAGTTTCTTATTTAACTTAATGACGGTCATTTTATAAAATACAGAATAAATAGCTTGTTGTTTTCGTTTGTTTTTTTTTTTAATTAAATAATAATTGATGTGTAACGAAAAAAAACTTTGAAGAGATTGAACACAACAGTTATATTCAGGGACCTAATTATAAAACGAATGTTTACAGCGTGTTTATAGCCAACAATGCCTTCACCTTGTTCAGAGAGGCATGAGTATTTTATCATGGTAACAATACAAAACATTCTTTTTTATAATGAAATATAGTCTGAAGAATTCATCTATACACAAATAAAAACAAGCGTTGTGCTTTCACAAAATATTTAAATATGTTTTAAATTGAAGGCAGTTCTTTTTCCTGTTTAACTATAAGAAATAAAATCTGTAAGAGATAGTGTATAAATTAAATAATTGTTTACTTGTGAGCAATTTGTTTAGTTAAACTAATGCTTTAAATACAAAACTATATATCACAAGGATACTATAACTACTATTATTTTTAAACGCTATTATTTATCCGATTTAGAAATAACATTAGTTATAGTATCCTTTTGAGATATAGTTTTGTGTTTAAATAATAAAGTTTAATTAAACAAATTATTAACATAGTTTTTAATATATTTTTTGGACGACAAAGAAATTATATTTTAATTTAAATTAAATTGATTATTATTATTTAAAATTGTTTTGAATTCTGCTCGTCAATTTCACAATTTACAAATAGCTTGAGACGAAGTATATTAAAATGTCTTATTTATAACTGAAACATATTGCTGTTTTTTACTTATTCATAACCGTTTATTTTTTCTACCAATAAATAGGTTTTTAAATATATATATATATATATATATATATATATATATATATATATATATATATATATATATATATATATAAACTATGCATACTAAAAAATAGGTTATCATTTAAGCTTATAAAAATTATTACTTACGTTGTTCTTTCCATTCTTCCTCTTTTGTATCACTTGTCCCTCCATTCGACTTACTGCTATTTCGATCACCAGATCCGGACATCTCATCTCTTATTTGTCCTTTCATGTTTGAATTCATTAAACATCGTATGACGGCTCTATAATTGCGCAGGCTTGCTGCTTCCTCAAGATACTTAATAAACAACCAATCGGGATAGCGAAGCGATTTAAATAACCTCTCATTGGCCAGTACCCAGGTCACCATGTGCTTCTCCCAGAACCATATTTTATCCCGGAACACCATAAGGGCTAATCGCATCAGGAAGTTAAGGACCGTGAGCGTGGTCAAGATGACCAACCACCACCAGTAGAAAGAGAAAATATACTTGTACAAAGCATTAAGTCCAAGAATACACAAATAGTCTTTTACCTGTATAGTCCCCGAGGGACCGTATGTTTCGAATGAAAACTTCGTCTCGAACGGGAATAACTGTTTCAAATTTTCAAACGAAAGATCCAAACCCAATTTGTAAAATTCACCGTTTAAGAGGTAATTTGTTGTAACCCATTGATGCACGCATACAAAAATATTTAGGATTTCAAGAAACATAAGTTGAAATAACCAATCGTCGTTTAGTTTGTTTTCCATCCGGTTTATAATGTATTTAACGAACATTTTTGTTTTGTCTTTGTTTTGATGAAGTTTCAAAAGTAGATTCCCACCTCGTCTTTGCCAAATGTAATACGGCAACCTGAAGATACAGAATTGATAAATAAATAGAACGGGTACCCAGAGGTAATAATTGTGTTTTATCACGTTATTGCTCAGTCCCACGACTTCGTCCTCGATCAGTGTGAAGGTTGAAAAATAGTATGCGAACTTATCAATGTGCTCCTCGGTCTCCCCATCTTTTCCAACGCACTTGACATAGTTTTTTTCAAAGAGTTGTAGCGATGTGGATACGATGAAAATTGACAGTAAAAGACAACTCACCAGGTAGTGGAGTTTAAAGACAAAATTTGTATGTCCGGTGTTCCATGATACGTAAAATTGGCGGAGGAGGTCAACCGTCTCATGCTGCACCATATTGAGGACTGAGCAAAAAGCACAAGGTCATTGCTTTTGCTTCGTCTGTTCGCCTGAAGAGGGGGTTCCCATCAAGTCATAACCGCCAAAATACAATATATTGGTATCAAATAAAAATAATTTAAATGTATTATTTAAAATATTGATTATTGATGTACAATCCATCTTAATTACAACCCTTTGGTTTCACAACATTAAAGACATTAAAAGAAAAATATATTGAATAAATTATTATTTTCTATAAATTATAATGACATAAGTATATAATCTCTTATATAAGTACTTTAACTACATAAAAAAAAAAACACCTGCTTATGTTTCTTATTAGTTTATTGTAAAAATATTTTTATCTAATAAGTTAATAAAGTATGTTTGTTAGTACAATTAATTTCATTTTATTGTATATTAAGTATGCTCGTATAAATAAAAACTTTAATTAAAAGTGCAAAACTATTAACTTAAATATTCTTTCATTGCTAAATAGGTATTTAATTGTAAATATTTGTACGTTTTGATCAAATTTAATAAGAAAATAACTCTAATGTGGTGCATAAGTTTAGCAGTTTACTATAGCCAAATTTAAATTTTATATGAGTTTTGTGAATCTATATTTAGTTTTTTTTTTTTCACTAATTGTTAGTCTACTCTGAGTAGAGATTTAAAGTTTTAGATATTTTTTTTTCATTATCTTTGGTTTTAAATATGGTTCAATGTTGTTTTCTAGCTACTACTGGGCATATTTAACCAATCACAATCCAATATATCCAAAAACAAACTACAAAATAATATTAAATATTTCCTAAATGATAAGAAAAATTGGCTATATTTGTTTATTGTCATATTATTCTTAGTAATATTTATTAGTATTTACTTGATACAATAATAATAAAACAATAAATATGAAAAATAACAGAATAAATAAAATATTACAAAAATCATATTGGAAAATTAAGTATGATATTTAATAATTATCTTCTGTAAAACCACAACAGTTTTATTGTTTGTTGGGGTTTACTCTTTTATTGCTTCTTAGGGCTTAAAACACTAAATGTCTTAGGACGGCCGTGTTATCCTACAGATTATCAACATATTTAAGCCAGGATGAGAAGGCTGAAATTCATTTCATTGGTCCACTTCGAAATAGGTATGAACCTACAGAGGTGGGAATTGAATTATCTTCCAATTGTTCTGAGAAAATAGTATCCGCTCTCTCGGACCTCATTACCCGAAAATGAGAAAGTTCAAAATATAAATTGTTTACAAAAAATATATATAAGGTTCTTTAGAATGCATT
The DNA here is from genome assembly GCA_003667255.2 of Euschistus heros. Taxonomy (NCBI): domain Eukaryota; kingdom Metazoa; phylum Arthropoda; class Insecta; order Hemiptera; family Pentatomidae; genus Euschistus; species Euschistus heros. The sequence continues at coordinate 277,279 of RCWM02000360.1, forward strand.
TGACAAGAGTGTAAAAAAATACTTTTACTTACTCGAGGCATGGTTTACACGCACGAGCAAGCGAAGCAAAGCGAGTGCTGTAAATTGCCGAGAATGAGTAAAGTTCTTTATGCTCGACTTAAATATTACATTTTTTCTGTTAGCAACAAATTGCTTATAGGTTTGTGAACCTCCTTGTAATATCAGCTGAGCAGTATTCATTTTAGCGCCAATTGATCGGTCTACATAACCTTCTACCACACTAGTACTCTTCCAGCCTCCGTGTTTTTTAATCGGTAAAATATTACCTCCCTCGTCAGCTAGCTAGATTTTCTCCGAAATGCGTGTCCATTATAGTTATGCTAAGTTTATTCAAGTAAGTAGCTATTTTTGATGGAATTGCTGAAAGTGAATTAATACCTACCGGTTGTGTTGTACATTTACCCTTTCTGTATTTAATAAATAAACGAGGATGCGGAGTGTGTTTTGGTCGGAGTGTTAAGTACTGTTGGAATATTTGTTGGAAGTCATATGGTCCTATTTTATTGAAAACTAAAAAGGTACGCTGTACATTATTTTTTGAAATTGGGATATTAATTATTATGTATTCATCTGTTTGGTTTATGTGATTTATTTCCATTTTTAGAAGTTCACCGCACCTGCAGGCCCCAGATATTCCGATAATTAAAGCTACTTAAAAAATAAAAAATCTCAGCAATGCTTGAATCCAAGAAATGTTTCATTTGGAGCATCTAATAAAAATTTATTAATTTCATCTCTTGAAAATATTTCAGATTTTTTTGGTCTATAGTTATCTGATTTCCTTTTAATAAATGTTTTAAGTTTTATATAAGTGCTGATGTCTATGTTCTTATTTATTGATATAGTACTTTTCAACATAGAATATATTGACCATAACGATGAAGATTTGTATGATTTAGCTATCTCATTAAAGTAAGCAATAAGAATACTTTCTGAAGTATTTTTAATCTTGTTTTTGACACACCATTTTTTATAATTATTAATCCTTATTTTGTAAATTTTTTGTGATATATTGTGTAAAATATTTCTAATCACTAATTTCTGCTGTTTTTTTTTCATATTATGAGGAGTGTTTTCATAACTTGATACACTATCCATCTTAATTTAATTTAAATTCAACTTAATAGTAATTCAATTTAAATATGTACTATCCAATAAAGAATAAAAGTAATAACCTTTCGAATGGCTGTAATTAGCAGTTTTTTCTTTTATTTTAAATTTTTATTTTAAATGTTGTTAAATTGTTCATTGTATGTAAAATACTGTGCATTTAGATAAAATAATAATTAGATAATTTAAGATAAATAATAACGAACTTTGTATTAAGGTGGCACTGAAATTTTACTTCACACTCTAGAGAACTAAAGTTAAGCTCTTGGGATTTTATACTCACTAGAGAATACAATGGAACGTTAATCAGCTGTTTTAATTGAAAAATGTTCCCATTATTTAACGGTTGCAGAAAAAAATATTTTAAGGCATAGTTATCCGATCTATTGGATCCCATCTGCTGTTTTAAATAATTCGAATTAGTGGAAAATTAGGAGATAAATAATTAATAATGTCGGTGTTTAATATTTTATTTAAATATATTAAACAGAATCCAGGCTTAGTAGACAAAACAATGTACGACTATTTCAACATTTACTTGACAAACGGTCATAAATAAATTACAAGAGACATATTTACATTAAATTAATTAGACCGTTTGGACATACGGAGTTGAACTTTGGGTCTCCATGAAACCTTCAAATTCTTCTCGTATCCAATCCTTATAATCCAAAATCCTTCGTAAAATCCTACATGCTCCTTTTAATGTCACAAAAAAACTTATCCATAAAGATTTTAATGTTCCATTTTTTGCTTATTTGGCCCAAACCATATTCCTATCATTTCATAATAAACTACATACCCACTCGAATCACTAGTCTTCCAACTTGCCTCACACTCTATTCCCGATAATCCTCCGAGGCGTCTGAAAAAAAGGTGGCTGAGAGACCTATTACTGAAGTGCTAGTGAGTAGTTCTTTACATGTTATTGACATATCATTGTAGTCAATTTCCTCAAATTTACTTATTTTATATAATTTACACAGTTGTAAATATCTACAAATAGTTTCTTCTTTCTTTTTAAATTCAACAGATAAAAAAATGATACTTAAAAAGTCACAATAGAATCAAATTAACTTTTAAATATAGTTTAGGAGACCTCCTTTTTATGCAAATAAAGTTTTACGATTGTTTAGAAGCCTCATTTTTCATTTAAATTTTAAACTTCATTAGGTCTAAAGTGCCGGAGGCAATTTCAGTGTGGTTTTCATATGACGAGTTTTTTGTTTTTATATTTTGTATATTGTATAAAATTAATTTATTTATGGAAATAAAAGCTAGAATTGAATTGAACCAAAAATTTTATAAGAATACATTATATGACAGGAAGGATCAATAATAATATTCGTTGTATTATAATTCACTCATTTATAAAGATGTAAGCTGGAATCATATTTATGAAACTGGGCTTCACTAGACCCTCCAATTCTTTTCGTATCTGATTCTTACAATCCAAAATTCACAATGCTCCTTATTAATGCACCAAAAAAAAAAGAAAAGAAAAAAAAAAGACCTTTAGGCTAAATGTCCCCTCACTCTAGTGTGTTTCTGCCTCTAGTGATCGCAGCACCTACGGGGTAAATTTTAGATTCCTCCTAATTAAAAAACAAATAGACATTTCTTAGATCTGAAAACGGATTTATTTATAAAATAGACATAGAATTTGACGTATCTAGTTTAGAAGGCAATATATATGATATTTAAAATTTTAGGTTAAAAAAAACTACTTTCTTGTATTTTTTTAAAGAAAAGTCAAGTAATAGGCAAGTGTATAATAATAAGATATAAATATTGGTGAAAAAAAAATTTAATTATACAAACAACTTCGGCCGAAACAGATAAATTTTTTTCAGGTAGCATCTGCATCTATCATGACTAGAGAAGCCTCAAACTACAAACCTAAAATAACATTTCAATTGAATGCATTGGTTGTTTTGGAACTCAAAATAGAATTTTCACGATTAGGTAAAACATTATATACCCTATTTAGGAGCTCTGAAATCTCAACACTGCTTTTCTAGGAAGGGCTACTAAACCTAAGGCTTTTTTTGTGTGATAATTATCAATATTATTAGCTATCTGGCTATCAAATAAATATATATAGTTTCAACTGAAGTCGTTGTAATACTTTTAAATAAAAGTAAGTAGAACAAAGGTAATTTGAATCATATAGAGAAATGAGGAGCAAATAGAAGTGATATTTTATTTTTTATTCATTTATTTTATTAATTTATTTTATTTATTTATATATATTTATTTATTTTAATTTATTTTTATATAGGTACATAACTATAAATTACTTTGCTTAAAATAATTTAATTAGAGATAAATGTAAATATCGACCCATGATAAAAATATATTTCTTATTAGCCAAAATATCCTTTATCTCCCATACTTTTTTAATTATTATTTTTTTCTGAATTTTTTATCCGAGGACTAAGGAAGAAATTTTTCTCCGCAGGGGATATCCGAACCTAATTAAACAAAGGATTATGTGATTGGCCCTTCCACAAAAAAAAAAAAAAAAAAAAAAAAAAAATCCCAGTATCTCATTAAAATTCGGCCCTCTGGCCCGTCCAATGGCTGCCTCTTCCATTTTTATCATCCACTGGAAAATAGTTGGGTTCTCTGTACCCTCGTTATATTTCCTTCACCCTTAGTAGCATTGCCGAGAGAAAATTCTCTCTACATTATTAGTTGTTTTGAATATTTTATAGGATAATAAAGCTTTAATTTATTTTATTTTTACATCATAATATATATCTTATTCCAATACCGTATCACACCCGTCAGACGCCTTTCAATACAAGTTATTACTCGTTATAATTATTAATTAATTATAATTAACAATTAATTTGCTGTAATTCCGTGAATCCGATACCAATGAATTAGCTCAATAACTGGTCTATATTATTAATCAATATATATATATATATATATATATATATATATATATATATATATATATATATATATATATATATATATATATATAGGGGAAGGTGCTGCACCTGTGAACAATTTTCACTTAAAACTTTTTCTAATTTTCGGTGCTTTATTTATCTGAGTGGTTATTGTACCATTAGATAAGAAATTTAAGGAGGTATCGAACCCTGCTGTCTTTATTTTAAAAAGTAATTTTATTTTTACAGAAAATAATGTTTTGTAACTTACTGATTAGTGTCCATAGGTACCTTCCCCCTTTGTACCTGTGGACACTAGTGGTTGTACCAAAGGACATTCATTTATTCATAGGTTTGTAGGGATAATTGAAATGATATTTAGAGAAACACATCAGCAATAATTTTTTTTTAAATGTACAAAACAAAATAGAATATTTAAACAAGAAAAGTCATCTTGATTATTAAACTAGAAGGCCGACTAAAAAGGTGACAACAATAAATTTAGTGTATGAGAGTAAATAGAAACTTAACTTATTTTTAAACCTTTTAACATAAATAAATCGTTTATGTACCTATAAATATTATTAACGACGAGTGTCACAGACTTTTTTATGGAAAAAATTGAATCATTAGAGATTGTATCCATGAAAAGATGTAGGAAAATATAATTGTTTATATAATCTCCCAGACCCAGTTATAAAATATGGCGGTGGTAATTTTCTTTTGATATCATTTATTTCAATTCCATAATAAGTAGCGATGTCCGGAAGAATTAATTTTGAGGTTCTATCATTTGATGAAATTTTGAAAGTAGCAAATGTTGAACGTGAACGAGTCGACTTTTTCTTAGATGAAAGCTATAAAATGCTTTACAACACAAAACATAGCTACCAACATATATTTCTTCATCTTCAATTTCTTTACCTTGTTCATAATCATTCATCAATTCATCCAAAAAATTACAATCTTCGCTTGATGGATCAGCCAAGATCACATTTGTGAAATCACTATCTTCACTAGTTGAATAGTGTGTTATTATAAATAGTGAGTGAAAAGTTTTTTCCTCTTAAAAAAAAAGGTTATACAAATAGTAGGTATCCAAATTTAGGCATTTTATATCACGCGGAATGCCTACAAACTTTCCCGCAATATTTATAATTGAAATAATGAATTAATAAACAAAAAGAATAATCTGTTGTACCTGTGGACATTTTAACTATCTGTCCGCAGGGTCAGCTGGCAATGGAGTCCACAGGTACAACTGAACGCCATGTTGTGCGGAAAGCTCTGTTTCACAAAACCCGTAAGTGATATGAAAACATATGAAGTTATGATATATTTATCGGACAACCCAATGAAATATTACCGCCCAGAAAATTTCTAAGCGTAGGCCTTAAAAAATTTAAAATCATATATATATATATATATATATATATATGTAAAAAAAAATTGTTTTTTTCCCATTCATAGTTACTTTGATATTTTTACTGGTTCCGTGCACATTAGGCATATTACATGTAATTAACAGGTGTTATGTTATTTATGATTAAGATTAATGACAGAATTTTACGAGTTATGAATTGAAATTAAAATAAACACGTGTGGGTAAAAATACAAAAACATAACAAAAGTTCAGAAACCAAAAACTAGTAACAGACAGCATTGCTTTAAAAAAAAAAAAAAAAAAAAAAAAAAAAAAAAAAAAAAAAAAAAAAAAAAAAAAAAAAAAAAAAAAAAAAAAAAAAAAAAAAAAAAAAAAAAAAAAAAAAAAAAGGAAATATGACTAGTAGTCAAGCTGATTTTCTTCTTTCTTGAAGTATGCCGTCTATTGATCTTTCGAATTCCACCAAACATCTCTTTTATCTTTTATATAGTTTTGTTTCCGGAGAAGGTCATGTGTCACCATCCATCAGTACTGTTTTTATTAGTTGAGATGTTTTGCCCACTCGTTCCCTTCTATGACTAATACTTAATTCCGCGGTTTATTGTTTCAATCAAATTTGTGTTGAGTTGATGTTTTAGTGGGTCGTAGGACTTGGAGCTATTACATAAACTTAGTCTATAATTGTTTGGTTGTCAATGTAAATGGCGTATTGTTGATGAACGTACGTCTGTCTTGAAATATAACCTTCGGGCTTAACTACAGCTAATTTCTCTGCCTGATTATTATATCAGTATCAACTACCTTACTCGACGGCTAGAGCTAACAGAGGTGATAATGGGCCCATTCCGTTTTTTTCCGAAGTAAGCAAATCCATTTGTTTTTTTTTAATATTTCACTATATCCATTTTTTATATCTCCCATTACGTGAATATATGAAATTATTATAATATCTCGTAAAACCTGTGCCAGGTTAATCTAGATCCATCTCACCCTAGGATAGACTTTTTATTTATGCCTGGTCCTGAGGAGAACAGATTGCAGTATAATAGACCACGTCTCGCTAACTTTCTTAAGGAAGAGTAGCTTTTCCAAGGAGTTGGGGGGAGGGGTGGAGACAAAGGACAAACATGGATTCACTGAGAACTTCCGCTTCGCTTAACTTTCTCAACTTAAACAAAACACTCCCTTTTCCTAATCTAATTTTCAACTCTCTCCTTTTCAGAGTTTATCATATGGCAGTTTGGAAAATTGAGATCTTTCAATGGGTCCTAGAGTCTGCAATTAATCAAAACCCTTTTGTCATTTATTTAAGTTATGTTAAGTATCTCGACAGTTATAGGCTAATACACAAGCTACAATGTTACTTCACTAGAAACTTTCTCTTCGAAAATAGATTACACTAAGTTGGCAGGATGATTACATCAATCTCTATGTGATCTCTGAGTCCCAACCATGTTTAAGTTATGGGTGATATTAAAGATTTTTTACATACTTCTTTTTTTTCGAGCATTGCAAGGATTAAAACACAATAAGAATTAAATTTTTTAGATATATAACCAGTAACTTCCTTTGTAAATTATTGTTCTTCAGAGTGTTTCAAATTATAAAACCAAATGATATATTTGTTGTTTTTTTTAAACATGAAACATGTTTCGCCGGTCACCTGGTTGGTCAAAAGCGATACGTTTTTAGGGAACGCGAGAGAGTTGTGCGTGGTTTGATAGTTTGATATTAGGAGAGTAGGAGCAGTTAAAAGCTTATACTAAATAGCATTAGGAGGCTATCTAATGAGTTATCTTGATTAGAAGGCAGGGTCTTGAATGAGCCTACAGGATCGAGGTGGCATTTTTTTTTCTTTCTTTTTTTTTAAAGTTTGATATAATAATTTATGAAATGTGAAAATATTTTCCAATACTTTATTAGGCATTTTATATGAAAGTATTGTTTGTATTATAAGCATTTATACTTTTTGTGAATATTTTTTAAAACCTAAATCCAATAAAAAAATAAAAAAAAAAAATATATATATATATATATATATATATATATATATATATATATATATATATATATATATATATATATATATATATATATATGTAAAAGTGATCGATTCACTTTTTATGTTTTACAGCCCGGTTGGTTGGTAGCTGTTGTTATTGGAAGGTTATAGGATGTGTATAGGTTTTCCATGTTTTGTTTACAGTTTACTGTTGTTCAGTTATGTTTTGTTTTATATAAGCTAAAGGCTTTAAAAACCGATTTTTCTTTTTAAGGTAACAATACCTATTGTATTTCTTTGTATATAATGTTTATTATTTTTATACTCTGTGTTAAATAAAGATTTTTCTTTTTAAGGATCAATCGGTCTACAGTCATTTAGTTCAACCAGATCTCAAAGTTACATATGTCTTGGAAAACAATAATTCATGGATATGTCTATCTAAAAGCTACTGCTTTTCTCAGTTTACATTTTCGAATTATAAGAATCAAATTACTTAAATTAATAAACAAATTACTTAAATTAATAAACAAATCACTTAAATTAATAAACAAATCACTTAAATTAATAAACAAATTACCAATTAATTATTATTAAAAATAAACAAAGTTAAGATAAAGTAGGGTTGTTAAACGTGATTTTTCTCATTCATACCTATGTAGCTCCTAAACGGAAGGTCCAAGTGACAAATATTATATAGCAAAAATACTTATTTTTTGTTATAAAGTAGTTTTCTATTATATCTTTGGTCAGGAAACTGTTGGCATGTTTTTGATCCGAACAACACCAACAGAGCTGGAACGTGTCAAAATTTAAATTTTTATTGAGGGAGAAATAACCTTAAAAATTGAAGCGTAGATTCCAAAATTCTGCTAAGTTCATTTTTCAAAATTTGGCCAATAAAGGTTATTAGAATCGGACTGGATTAGATTATTTTTTAGAGATTTATATTATAGGGGAATTATTTTTGTTCTGCAGTTTTCAATGTGATATAACAACTTTTTTGAGGAAACCATTTAACTAATGATAGTCTTGTAGAAAAAATATTTAATAATAAACACAAATAATCCGGAAATTGGACTTATTGATTTTAGAATTTTACGTCTGACCCATTTTTTTTTTCTTTCTCTACTACCTTGTCGTCTCGGCATTACTGGTGTTTCCAGGGCGGGGAATTAATTACTACGAGTTAATACCATCCTGCCATAGACTGGTTTCAAACAATCTATATGCAGTTAATCAGGTTGCTGGGGCAACGCGCTTTGATTTCGGTACCTTTGAATTATCCCTGGCATTCCTTCTCAATCGCCCCAAACCAGACGATTATTCTTCCATGATTGGTCCCCTACTCTGCATCTACTGGTCTCCCAATTTGCATCATATTTGATTTCCGATGACCGCCCGAAACGTTTGTAAAGATGACCTGGGGACCTAATAATGTAGAACGTTTATTGAAGCGCTACTAATGACTAGTTTTTTACTTGATGCTTATATCATATACAGTTCTAAATGTTAATCCATAGAGACAGAGATATGCTGAATTAATATAACAAAAGCATATTGCAGCACAATTTATTGGGTTGATACAATCAGTAAAGATAACAGGTAGATTAGTATGGTTGTTATAGGCTGTTAATTAAAAATAACAACGTTATATTATAACAATAATTCGTAATATTTATAATACGAGTGTAATTCTATGACATGAAATAATAAATTCATACCTTTCTTTTTTTTTCTGTACCTATTTGTTTCTCCCCCTTCAACATTAATGCCATTCTAACCTAATATAAACATTTGCAATTATTCTATTCTATATCGGGTGCTACAGTCGATGAAGGACCTGGCCCTCTGCACACAGCTGTCTTCACTCCTCTCTGACAGCGGCCACCTTCCTCCAATTCTGGATATTTAGCCGCTGTATGTCCTCTTCCACATCGTCCATCCATCTTTGTCTGGGCCTGCCTCTTCTTTTTGTTCCTCCTGGCAGTCCCGTCCATATTTTTCTTGGCAGCCTTTGAGGTTCCATCCTCTCTAAATGACCCAGCCATCGCAACCTCGCTTTCTTCACAATAGTGACAAGATCCGTCTCATCATAGAGCTCTCTAAGCTCTGAATTGCTTCTGATGTGCCACCTTTGCTGCTCTTTGATTGGGCCATATATCTTTACTCTTCTTTCCCATCTAGTGGAGACTTCTTATATTATTTTTTTAGAGTCCATGTTTCACTACCAAATGTCACTACTGGTCCTATTACAGTTTTGTGTATGGTTACTTTTGCCTGTATGGAGAGGATTTTGAACCGTAGAGCATTCTCCATCGCATAAAAACACCTTGTTCCTGCTGCTATTTTGACTTTAATATCAGCTCTTACATCATTATTCTGCTTTACTATGCCTTCCAAGTGCCTAAATTTTCTATAGGTAGAAAGCATGTACTCACCTATTGCTATATGTTCTCCACTATAATTTGGGCTATAGATAAACAAAATAAATAAATAAATAGAAAGATCAGTCCATTTTAATGGACCAAACACTTGGTGGTTGTTGATGCCCAGGGATTTCAAGATTATATTTTTGTCCATTATTACAATATCCCTCGATCCAAACCCAGGTCCTCCCAGAAGCTCCTTGTTTTCCTTGGTATTCTTCCGTGGGTCCCAAACTATAAGTCTTTAACTGAGAAGTCCCTATTTCCTAATATCTTGCGGAATTTTAATTTACTTTTTCTTTTTTTTTTTTTCTACTTACTTTTTACAGTTTTCATACAATTCCATTTCCTCCATTTCTATTTCACCTGATTGATTAAGGTTTTTTTCTTCATGTCTTTCTATAGACTCGCTGTCCATACGTCCTCCGGAAATCGGTTAGTATCTGCACAGTAAATTTCGGCAAAGGAAATAAAGTTTTTTTTTTTTTTTTTTTTTGAGGTGCCTCATCATTTTGTTATTGGCCCAGTACTGGAGTTGTTATGACATTTTCTGAACATAAGGGATGCTGTTTCGGGCTCTCACCCCAGGGAACAATAAAAAAGGTTTAATTTTCATTTTTTTTTTTTTTAATATGGAAATATTTATTAATATTATTATATATTAACTATTTTATTCTTACTCATATACATCTTTTGTTAGAAAATAAAAATAAAGATGGATTTCTGCTGAATGCAAATACATGTTCCTTTTTTTAACAACTGATTTTACCATAGTGCTATATTATACATTCCTAGCGTTATAGATTATTATAATAGAGTATAATAATACAATAGTAAGGACGGTTAATCAGAGATTGCTATTTAGGAGCTGCATTAGAGGAACCATTGTTTATCCGTGGCTGCCATTCCTTGCTGACTAATGACCTAGCTCTGTATCAATTACTTGAGCTTGTCTTGGATTTATGGTTACTCTGACCTCTTCCTCTGGCTTTTTCTACGCCGTCCATCATGGCTCTTGGAGGTCAAGTCAAGCGAAGCCGATAGTGGGGGTCCGAGTCTTAGGAATTCTTTTGTATCTGGACCTTACTGGCTCCGTGTATTTTTTTCAGCAATATGGAATTATCGATCGAAGATAGTTGTGACTATTTAGTATTTCTAGTTATGATAATTAATCCCTAAAAACAGCTCGATGATGAAAACCAATTTCAGAAAAAAGAGAGAATTCGATGAATCAAATTTTACTAATAATCGTGTATTTTAACACTTAAACATTATTTTAATTGTATGAAACAAAATTTTAACGAAACTCTTTAAACTATTGAATTTAGCTGAAAGTTGTTAAACCTACATACGTATATAAAATTCCTGCATTCGTATGCATACGTCAAAACAAATTAAAATTAAATCCAAGGATTTTATTCATTTATTTATTTTTAGCTTTTTATTGATATTTACAATAGTTTAAATTATATGCAAAAGTAAATTTAAAGAAAATGATTAAAATGACATTCCCATAACATGTAAAGAGAACTACTCACTGGTAACACTTCAATAGTCACATGCCTACATCAGAAGGTCTCTTGGCCACCTTTTTATCAGAAGCCTCGGAGAATTATGGGAAATAGAGTATGAGACAAGTTGGGAGACTAGCAGGTTCGATTAGGTATGGAGTTTGTTATGGAAGGATAGGTATCTGGTTTGGGCTAATTCAGCAGAATATGAAACGTTTAGATCTTTATAGATAAGTTTATTTGTGACGAAGTAAGGAGCATTGAGCATTATTCGAAGGATTTTAGATTCTAAGGATAGAATACGTGAAGAATTGTTTAGTTGAGTACCAGGGCTCTCCTTCGTATATCGAAATAGGTTTAATTACTGTCATGTAAACGATTCCCTTGTAATTAATCGGAAGTTTTGAACGTTTATGTTGGAAATGTCGATGAAGTCAAAACTACGGACAGTATTTTATCGTTTTAGTCCTGTGTGTTAGTTTAAAGTAAGTCGTTCGTCCTGATTTTAGTCTTAGGTAGAGAATCTGTTTAACGGGATTTAATGGAATTAATGGGATATCATTTCTTGAATATGAAAAAGCATATTAAGAAAGTTTACAAAATATTTTAAAAAATCTGGATCCGTATTAATTTTGTGATTCATCTCTACTACTAACAAGTAGCAATATCCAATAACTACTCAGTTTCATATATTTTTTCAAACTACTTTTTAAACTATTGACTTTAGTTGGAAATTTATCTGTATATGTATATGTGAAACCTGTATACTATATTGGCATGCATTTATAAATTTTAATTATAGAGATTATGACCCACATTTGTCTTGGATTCAATTTAATTAATACTTATGTAGGTAGTTCTCTCGGCCAGATTCTTTTCAGTCTAGTGATACTAACTGCCATGAGAGAGACAGCTATTTCATTATATTAATGTCTATTTAATTTAACACTGAAAAGTTATATATGTGTGTGTGTGTGTATATATCCATGTCCTAAGAATGAATGTTTTCTGGAATATTATTTTGATAATTTTTTTTAACACATGCAGTATAGGGTTGTAGCACTGATTGTCCGAATATTTCATTACTAATAATTTTTATTTTGTTTTTTGAATTTTAATATTCTGAAAAAGTATTTTTAGTTTAAAAACCCGAGGTCTGCTTTTGTCCTGAAGAAGAATTTATTTCTTCTTTCTTCTTAATTTTTTCTGTATTTTTATTCTTAAAATTCCTAGAAAAAAAAAGAAGTGTTTATTGATTCTTAATCTGATGATACATATCACGTTCTACAAATAAAATATGGGTTTTGTACAAACAGGATTATACTAACCGCTCCGGATTGTAGTCCACTCACTAAAGGAAAATGAGTTAATCCTAGATAAAAATATAGATTTTTTTTTATTGTTAGTACATTACGTATATAAGCTCCATAAATAATGTATATTATGTAATTATTAAATGACTAAAAAAATTCAAACTAATTCAATGGACTTGATAGAGTAATGGATCGTTACATTTGATTTCATTCCTTAAAAAAAAATTATCTTTTTTATCTATAATGTTTCAACCTGGTGATAATTAAATCAAGATGGCTATGATTTGATACGATTCAAAGCCTTAATATACATAAATACAGACAATTCATGTTTGTTTTTTTTTTAAACTTTTCTCTGTACATTTAAAAGAAAAGAAAATGCTCATAGTTTCTGACTAGTCCAAAATTTACTAAACAAGTGTTTAAAGATTCCAAAAATTTAAAAAATGCTTATTTACATGAGAGTAATAAGACCTATTTGGAAATAAGGAGTTGAGCATCACTAAACCCCTTCAATTCTTTTCATATCCAATCCTTCATAAAATACATAATGTTCCTTATTATGTCACAAATAAACTTATTAAAAAAGATCTTAAAGTTCCATATGTTGCTGATTTAAGCCAAACCAGATATCAATCCTTTTATATTGAAATCCATACCCACTTGAATCCATCCACCCAAGATGGCCAAGAGACCTTCTAATGAAGGCATGTAACCATTGAAGTGCTACTAGTGAGTAGTTCTTTACATTTTATTGGCATGCCATTGTTTAAATTTTTCCTCAAATTTACTTGTTGTATATAATGTATACAGTTGTAAATATTAATAAATATTTAAAAAACAAAAACAAACTTTTCTCTGTTAAATTGACCACCCTTCTTAATTATCCCATGAAGTTGATTATAGTTTCATTCTATTTAGATATAATTAATCCTTTAAATGAAATTTTATTTCTCAGTTTTAGCTTTTTAAACCGCTGGACTAGTATTATAGACCAGAATGTTTTTAGGTTCCGATCACTGTATATAAAAGTACATTTATCTAGAATTCATCATCTGACTTTTCTATAAGCCAACAGCTGCCTGCGTGAACGGCCAGAATTTGAGTTCTCAGCGTTGACTATCAAATATTAACAACTCATTGAATATTCGGCGAAATCGATAAGGTTTAACCTCACCGATATTCAAGTTCAAGATTCCATTAACTATTTAGAAAGGTCTGTAAGAGATCTCAGTAGAGGTGTTAAATTCGATATCTATTTTTAAAGAGGCGATTAATTTTGAACACCGCCGCAAAATTATTCTCTTAGACTGAAATCAACCCAAAGGTACTCTCCTTTATTAAACATATATCTTCTGTGTAACATAGTTTATTCCTTCAGTTTAGCACAAAGCTCGGCAAGGCACAGTTATGTTTCTAGTACAAATAAATAAAACGTGAATCGATAGATCACTGAATAAATTAAGAATATTCAAAAACATGTTTTTTTAACTAGAATACCGTTTTCTATAAAATATAGATGAGCCGACTAGTTGGCTGGTTTTGTAGTCGGGGACTTGTCAGCAATTATTCGGAAAAAGCGCTGATTAGTCAGCCACCTTATTCATTTTAAATACTGCGCTTAAAAAAATATTGATTGAAATTAAAACGAGCTCTTTATTGATTATAATATTATTTTACAATTTGATACTACCAATAAGTACTTATATTTTATTTTTTTTAATCAATTATCCCACTTCCAGAAAGATTACAATAATAACAAAAAATAAATTCAATAACGTCTACAATGCTGAATAAAGAACATGCGTAATCTTCTATTTGTTTTTTGTTTTCTTTTTCAACTTTTTGGTCTTGTGCCAACAATAAAAAATATTAAATCTTAATTGAATTGTAATTTAAAAGTAGAAACACGAAAAAGAAACTGATATTTTAGCAATCAATCTACGTGTTTATTCGAAATTAAAAATATCATATAAGCATGATATCAAATTTCTCTATGAAAAGTAAATACCAGAATTTCGTTGTTTTTTTTCATAAAAAAAAAAAAAAAATAAAATAAAGAAATAAACAGCATTTCGTTGCTGAACGGCCCATTTGCAAAACACAGAAGAACAAGTATAAGAACAACAAACACCTGTAGCTATATGTACTGACAACTATAAAGCTATAAACGAACCGCCGAAATAGATCATTGATATGCCTATCTATAACCTACTTTTATCCGAAATTTACATTTTAGAATTAAAAGGATTAAATTACTTTATTAATAAGTAGACTAAATTAAAAACCAATCATCGAAATAAACCAAGTTGAGAGAAAGTAGGAGTTTCAAACGTGAATGTTTACATTCGAACCAATGTAGCTCCTAAACGCCATGTCCGAACAACAAATGATATAAAACAAAAAACATTTTCCGTTAAATTTTTTATGAGAAAATTATTGGCAAAGTTTCGATCCAAGAAACACCAAAAGAGATAGAGCTTGTCCAATTGCTACATTTCTGATGGTGAAAAAACATTAAACCAAAAAAAGGAAAGATTCCCATCCAAAAGACATAAGCGTGTCGAAAAAACTAAATAATAAATATTATTTCAAGCTTTTATTTAAGAATTTGTTAAACCAGTCATACTCTATTTTATGAAATAAACCACAAGAGTTGTAAAAAATGTATGTTAAACTGCATTGCTATTAACTAGAAAGTTTGAGAAATAGAAAAAAAACAACTTAAATACCGCATTTTATGTTTACATTCTACAGCCTTCTGATAAAACGTTTATTAAGTTTATCTACGTGCTCTGCTGTTTTTTAATTTTCAAGTTATAATAGACATAAACTGAACACAAACTTTATAAAAGTGAATCATCTTTTGTGTAGTTTGCCCAAAGGTTTGATATATGAAAATAGATAAATGTTCTTAATTTAATGAGCTGTCAGTACATGTGATAATAAATTGTTTCATTTTGAGCTTTAATCATTTTGTACTTAGAATTTAACCAATTTAATTAATGCTTCAGAAACCGCGATGCGTGGTTTGTAGCACGTGCTGTACTTATATTAAGCTCTCGGTAAATATGCTAAGCATAAACTCTAAGGATTAGTTAGACCTTGGACACGTGTACGCTATCTCGTTTCCTCTTTTGATGTTCGTTTTGTTTCGTTCTGGCTAATATTATGTAAGGGATGATGTGGAGACCTGTTTCTATTTTTTAATATTCAATCATAATAGCAAATGTGGATTAGTGATTGTATTTGCTTCAAAGCCGACCGTTTGTCAGATAAATCTTGCTGGTTGTGGTTTTTTGACATGGAGTCTTTTGGATGGGGGTCTTTATTTTTTTTTATATAAGGTTTTTCACACTTATTGTGACACGCTGTAGCTCTGTTGGTGTCACTCGGATCGAAAATTAGCTAATAGTTCCCTAATCAAAAATTTGTATAAGATTTGTTGGTGGGACCTACCGTTTAGGAGCTATATTGGTTTAAACAAAAAAAAATTGCAGCCTGTAATTTGTGTTTATCATGGTACATGCACTCTTTTGTGAATTCTGGGTGACACCCCCAGACCCCCGAGATATTTTAGTTTAGATCAAGGATCAAAGCAAGCGTACATTGTACATTTTTTTTTGATTATGTATATATTTACATTAGTGTGTAGAATCATTTTTCGGTTAAAGCTAATATAAGTTTATGTTAACTAAAGTAAGTAGCGTAGTTCTGAGGTTGATATTACGTGCAAACACCAAATCTTTACAAGAACCACTATGTGTTGTTCTATAATGAGTACCATTCCAGAAGTGTCGTGCGTAAAATGTAGAAAGCTGGCATTCTTTCAAGTAGCAAGCCTCCATACATTACGATTGGTATGCTACTATATTCTTTACTTTTTTCTGTAGCTCTACAGTCCCGGGTGGACATTGGCTTTTCCAACAAAACTACACCAGTCCTCTCTACAGAATGCCCTCAATTTCTAGTTCCTCACACCAAGGGTTCGGAGGTCTCCTTCAACATCTTGCAGCCATCTTCTTCTTGGACGTCCTCTTTTCCTGGTACCAAACATTGTCCCCAGTTGTATTTATTTTGCAGCTCTGCTGTCTTCCATTCTTAGTACATGGTCCAACCATTCAATTCTTCTCACTTTCATAAACTGAACCATGTCACAGGAACCGTAAATTACATACAACTTTCTGTTTTTCCGAATTCTCCACTCACCCTCAACCACCTCAGGTCCATATATTTTCCTGAGAATTTTTCTTTCGAAAATTCTTAGTGCATTTATGGTGGAGTTACACAGGGTCCATGTTTCAGCAGAATATGTCACGATAGGTCTTATTAAGGTTTTATATAATCTTATCTTCGTTGTTCGCGAAGAAAAGAGTGATGTTCGCGAAATAGGCTCGGTTACCTGACGTAATCCGTTTTTTCACTTCTGTTGATATCTTATTTTCATAGATGAGCTTAGCATCCAGATAGGTAAATGTTTTTACATTTTTAAAGGAGTATCCGTCTACGTTTAGATTTTCTCTAATTCTTGAATTATTGTTTGGACTGATGTACATATATTGGGTTTTAGCCTCATTTATTTTCAAACCAACTACCTCGCCTTCAGCTTTCAACAAACCAAACACACCTTGCAAGGCTTGCTTCTCGATACCAAACAAATATCATCCGCATATGCACAAAGTTGATTAGACGTATACAGTGTATCCCTATTGATATTCAGCTTTTTTACTACACTGTGCAAAGCAAGATTAAATAATGTAGCAGATAACACATCCCCTTGTCTAACTCCAGCTGTAACCATATATTTTAGTGGGCCGAAATAGTTGGCTTACTGTTGAAGTGTATAGCAAAAGATTTTTAAACAAAAACATTTGTACATTGTTTGCACTAGTGTTCGGAGGAATGTATACAGTTACAATTAAAACACGTTGAACTTTGGCAATACTATCTACTGCACAGATTGGTGGACGATATAAACTGTAAGTTTATAATTACAAACACCTAAATACAAATAAAACAGTATTAAAAACCGTTCAATTCTTAATTTCAAAAGTTTTATCTTTATATAATGAAATTAGTTTTTACGAAACTTGATGTGTATATGAAAACATAATTTATGCCTCCATATCTTATGAAAATATTAATTTCATATAACATTGGTTCCTAGGACCTACCGTTGAAGAGCTAAGAGGTTTAAATGAAAAAAAAAATCATGTTTTAACATTGTTTTCACATTAAAAAATGCAAAATTTTGACACGTTACAGTTCAGACACGTTGGTGTTTTTAAATGTGTTTGCTTACCTTTAGTGTTTTTCAAGTATATTTATTAAGTCGATTTTTAGGCCGGTTATATGATAAGTAGTTATGATTTTATTCCAATTTACTTAAATTGGTGATCAAACTAAAAATTCATTCCTTTCACAACTAAGAAATAAAACTGATTAAATCTAATGCTTATTATTTGTTTGGTAAATATTACTTTTACTGATTAGTAAAATCATGTTTTGTTTACTGCTTGTTCCTTAATTCTAACATTTAAAAACATTGAGAAAGTATATTGCAAACTAACTTATGACCTTATGAATTTCTTTATCCTTGTAAAAACAATTTATATTGCTACAATTCGTGCTCAAAAGTATTACAAATGTACATTTACACTCCTAAATTTGGCTAAGAGTATACAGTTTCGAGGTCATAATTAGATAATTTTAGAACAACAATATTATTGTTTGACATATTATTGCTGTAGATGTTATTCATATTAATTACTTCGGAACAATATATTGAGGTGTGCATTTCGCAGTTACAAAGGAAAGGATTATAGTCAGAGAAAGCCTCAGTGGGATATGAAATTAGGATTTGCTTGCTAATTGGATTAGATTGTGTTCATAAGTTCAACTCTAAATAAATACATACACCTCAAGGAAAATCCGCTAGATCGATCAATTTAATCCAAGTTTGGATTAAATTTTATTTTATTAAATTAAAAGTTTGATAAATTTATGAGTATCATCAAAAACTTGGAAATATGTTCATATTATGAATAATGTATAATTTTCTCCTTTTTCCATTAAAGAATGTTATCCTATATGAATTATCATTTGTTATATAAGATACTTATTAAATAAATATTAGTTGCATTACAATAATTCAATAAAAAAAGTTCAAATCAACATAGTAATGTTATTGTTATGGTTTTCTTATTGGTTTTCTTATTTTTTTAAAAAAATTTTATGTAACATCCTCCGACTGCATAAGTAATAACAAATCAACAGTAAACGTTGCAGTGATTATCAAAAAAAAAATTGAAATAATTGTTCATGGGAAACATTAAAGAATTAATGAGTTTACTTACAATTTTGCGAATAAGAAATATTTTATAAATTACGCGAAGCCTCATTTAAAATAAAAAATAAAATATGTGATCGATAAATATTAATAATCAGAAGACAAAAATAATGATGTTATGGAAACAATTAAAATGTCAATATCAGACTGTGTCAACTAAAGAAAAATTATATAATATATAAAAGATATTTGGCTCATCTCTTAATGCGAAAAATTGCATTCAAATTAAACTGTCATTAAAGTTTATCACTCGAAGTACACCGTTTTAATCCTATTAATCAAAATAATAAAACTACAGAAGTCAAAAATCGTTCCTAAACTAAATCTAAATAACAGTTAAGTAATGCAGGATAGAGCATAGTAATTATCAGCTTTAACGATTTTCATAAACTTCTGACTGAATTTTTATTATTTCAATTATTGCTATAAAATTTTTTACTGAAATAGATAGCTGGAAAGTAAAATATAAAAAAATTAAATACTGTACTACTCCAAATTGCCAGATCATAAAAAAAAATGTACGACAGTAACTATAAATGTTTCATTTAAGGAGATTTATATCAAGTTATTATATTAAAAAGGCATAACTCCTCATTTGCTTTATTCATTAACTACATGTTTCGGAGCTTGTCATGTTGCTCCATCTTCAGGTTCTTACACTGTGAAGATGACCAGTGAGAATATCACAGTGTAAGAACCTGAAGATGGAGCAACATGACAAGCTCCGAAACATGTAGTTAATGAATAAAGCAAATGAGGAGTTATGCCTTTTTAATATAAGTACGACAGTAATAAAATTATATATTTTTTTAATAAATCATTGTGAACTTTTAGTTTTTTTATGAACATATAGTATTTATATAAAACATATTATTTTGAGACGGATTGATCTAAATTATCTTTAATTCTATTTAGCAAATTTCACATTAATTAAAATTATTTCTTAAGTAGCTAATTTTATTTTGTTTCTGATTATTTGTTTCCTATATATTTTAAATAATTTAAATTGGAAGAAGATCAAAAACTAAAGAGAAATTACTTTAAAAAAATGTTTTTTGCATAATCCGTATGTATTGTTATTATTTAGGGAAAGGATAAAAAACTTCTGTTGTCTTCAGAAACATGTCCTAATGATCTATGATATAATTTAAAAATTCTTAAAAAGTATCTTCGTTAATTAAATTCTTTTTTCGTTATAAATTATGTATAAGACAGGATTAAGGTATTGAGAAAATTTCTATAGATACTTTTATAGACCCCAATTTTTTCTTGAGATTTACATTATGATAATTACATGTATTTATGCATATTGTTTTCATGTAAAAGGAAAATCATATATGGTGAGGGAATGTTTTATAAAATCAAGTTAGATAATCCCATTTTCTTGATAAGATGCTATGAACTTTAATACAGTGAGATAAGAATTTACAATACCCAAGGCATAAGAAAATTTGTTCTTCTAGGCCACGCATAGTTATAAATTTAGCATATCATGGAAGGTCTCTGTTTATATGAACATCCTGGATATGTTTTTTACTTTTATAAAAACGATTTACTCTTACTCGATTGTCTATTTAGATATTTTTCACAAATATTTTTTTTTTATTTCGTAAATAGTTTATTTTAATAATAATTGTAAATTATAAAAAAGAGATCATTATTGACTGATTATTTTTTGGTTATTTGTGATCAATTATCTGGATTATTTCCCAATAAGATGGTACCGTTGGTAATAGTGGTTATTTTAATTTTTTTTTAAATTTGTGTACTTCTGTAAAAATTATTTAGTAAGAAGGCATAACTTAATCGCGACGCACGCTCGGATGTATTTTTTGCTTTAATGTATTTGTAATACTCGTGGAAGTAATGCGATATATAAACTATTTAAACCTTTCTAACTGCAACGAATACTCTGAAGGATTCTTAATTAAAGTATTAGAAAACATACGTTTTTCGTGCACACCGTTTGTTTAAGTGTGTTTTGATCTGAATTTTTAACGTTTCCTACATTATAATAGACTAGAGTTGGGTAAAATTTAATCATAGCTATTTGACAACTAATTTCCTGGAACCAATCAACTAATTTAAAAACGATTATTCAGTCAAATATTCATCAGTACGCTAAAAAAAATTGACTGAAAGATTTTACAGAAAAACGAAAGAAGATGAAATTAATTGTCAAATTTTTCCCAACTCTCCAATACATTTACCGAATGTCACGGATCACACGATTTTTAACATTTCTTATTAAGAGAGGTTTTCTTATGAAGTTTAATAATTTATTGAATTACTAATTTTATAATTAATTATTCTTCATTGCAATGATTATTGCTAAAATAAATTGGTGGCTGATTAAAGTAGAAGCCGATAAGACTCGGACTAACCCTCACCTAAGCAAGCGTTTCCGGTAAGATAATCTCACTTAATAACAAGGCTTATTCACCGTTTGGACCGTTATGGGATTCCAATCCCTTGAGGTGGATCCAAACGTGCAATGAATCACAAGATGATTTGATTACCTTTGATTTGCTCTATGAATTTCGATGATTCTGTTTGTGAGATAAAAAAATCGATAATAAAAACATATTTTCAAATAAATGTTTATAACTTTTTACAAAGAGATAAAAATATCGGTCTCAGGCAAGTTGCACCGATTATGGTCATAGTGAAGAATATTTATTAGCATGTGACAAAATAACATTTGAAGAAATGTTTTTAGTAATTTAAAAATTACTTTCTGTTAATGAACAACTAGAACTATGATGTGTATGGGGAATATGATGGTGTTCTCCCAGCCTTGTGGTACCCTCTTGAGGTCCCATACTCTTTGGAGGAGGGTGTGACCATAACTCATATCTGCTATTTTTATAAACCAGATATTATTTTCATATGTTATTAAAATCAAGTAGTCTAATATAATGGGGCTTGTACGGAAGCTTGAATTTTGATTAAAATCTACATAACCCAAAAACTAAAAATTATTGAAGCAATTCCACAATAATTCCTTAAGAATACACGTTTTAAAAATGATCTAACTTAAAAAAAAAAAAAAAAAAAAAGTACTTTTGGATACTATTTGAGGTAAATATTTTTATCGACTATAAAGGAAAGGAACAAGTGAGAGGGTTTCATTAGTAAATGAATCTTAAGTTCTTTTTTAAAAATGTTTCTCCTGGTGACATCACAAATTAATCGAGCAGTCTCTTATTATTGTGAATTTTGTTTAGCCTGTCCACTATCTCTTAAAGGATCAATCGCTTGTATTTTATAAAAATTAAATTATTAGGAAAAATTTTGGGATGTAAAAATTGTTTAAGGTATTATTTTAAAGGAAATTTTTTAAAAATAAATGTGAAACATCAGGAAAATCGATTGTTTGGAAACTAAAAGTAGGACTTTTTTTTTTTTACTCTGAAACAAACTTTTTAAGCCACTCATTCGTTTACGTTTCACCACATAGACACTGACAGGTATAGACATCCTAATGAATTTATTTATTTATTTTATTACTTTCCGCATCTACTCACATGAGTCATTAGCGGCTTAATATACATATTAGATTTTGCCAAACAGTTTACAAAATTTCAGAAATTCAAAAATGTTTTTGATTTTGTCTTCTGTGTCTTCTAGTGCTTTATCTATACTTTTTGGTATATTTTACTTTGTTCTGGAGTAAAAGTATAGTGTACATGTTGTTACAATGTGTTTCAATGTCAGTGATGTCATGCAAGTTGTGCAAATCGGTGGTTATAGGCTTCTCATCAGGTAACCGTGGGTGAAAGCTCAATGTCCTATTCTTGGTCTCGTCAAAATTATTTATTCTATTCTTGATTTTCTAAAAGATGTCCAGGGCCGGGTGTCTTGTTTGATTTCTATTTTGTTTTCCAGTGTTGGAGCAACCCTTTTCTACAGTACGTTTTTAAGTCAGAAGACATAAAAAATATTTAACGAAAAAATAATCAAAATTTATATTAGTTAAATAACTGAAAAAAATGAGTGTAAGAATTATGTCGATGTTATTTTTGAAATTCGATGTATGAAATAAAGTAGTTTAATGCTATCTCACTTTTTTACGGCTTCTAGGGCCCATTAGTTGGAACGACAAAGTACATGTTTAGTTTTTTTTGACCAGGAACCTCCAAAAAAATTGCCAACCAGTTCTGTGAGTGACAAAGTGGAATCACTATATTATAAAATATATACTAACAAAGGAGAGTTTAGTTATAAGGTGTATTTTACAAAAAGCAATTTAATCTCCCATCATTATTTATTTAAAAATCATATAATTTAAACATGATTATCTAAAGTTTGCGACGTTTCATGGCTATTGCCACATTTTTAAGCCCTTTCAGTGTCCAATAATATTTAGATCCATCTGATGAACAAATAAAATCTTTTAACGACTAAAAAAGTCTTGTTATTGGTAAGCATAATTTTTCTTAAATAACGAAAAATCTCTATTTGAACTTTAATATGGATCACATTACTAAATATATTTATCTGTATTATATATTTACTGCGCAGTAAGAGACGGAGATTAAATTGCTTTTTGTAAAATACACCTGGAATCACTATGTTTATTTGTTCGCGTGTGTAAATCTTTGAATGTATATCTTTTTGCTCATTTGTTTTTTAAATTGAACTCGTAGTTTTCTTTTCTTATAAATAAAGATCAACTTTGAAATCATTAAAAAAAAATATTATTTCTAGAACTAACTGGACATTTTTCTTGTTGGATCGGTTATTTTATAACTTCTGCGTGTATTTACGGCGACTATTTCCTAAATTGATGTTAGACATTCAGTCTTTCTACTCCAGGAACTAATCACCTAGCTTGCAGAGGAAAATACTAATGTATGCAGCGGCGGTGGGGAACTGATTGAACGAGGTTCGACGTCCCGTCACCGGCAGTAGCAACTTAGTTACGGAGCCAGAAGGAATTCCTATTAGCCGATCCTGTCCTGCTTCGGCAGCCAGTCACAAACTTATCCTGGCTGTTCCCCTGGCCTTTCACTTCCACAGCCGAGGAATGGGTTTTGTGCTCTTGACGTTTCTTCGATGTTGGATCATTTGTTTATATTATACGTGGCATAATCAGCTGGATATTAAATACTTTCCCTCCTTATGCTAAAAAAGGTACTTGTTATATGCAATATGAAATTTACATCCGTTTTTTATTAAAGAGATTAACAAGTGATATGTGTTATTAGTTGTGGGAGGTACTTATTGTTTTTTTAATGACAAAATAAATTTGATGCTATATTTTTTATATGTGACAAAAAAAAAAAAAAATACTATAATTTCGTCTGATTCATAATGTTGAGTGGTCCACACTAATTTCTTTCGCGATATCCCTAGTTTTGCCAAGGTTTTCTTCTACCAAAACCCTCAGATGGTCGTGATCAACAATAGTAGGCGTACCGCTGCACTGTAAAATCACTGATTTTTCATTCACCCCAAACAACATCAAAGTTACTTGCGGAT
This sequence comes from Euschistus heros, assembly GCA_003667255.2. Lineage (NCBI taxonomy): Eukaryota > Metazoa > Arthropoda > Insecta > Hemiptera > Pentatomidae > Euschistus > Euschistus heros. The sequence continues at coordinate 301,785 of RCWM02000360.1, forward strand.
AGGCCCACACATGTTCGAAGGTTGAAAATGTAACACAAACTAAACTCATCTATGAAAAAAAACAACATAAATAACTAAAATGCGTTTTAAGGCGACATTAATGGGCCACCGATATTCCTTCATCTGTCAAATGATGTGACAAAACGGTTGGAATCTTCCCAAAATGGAATTATAAGGATAATAATAAAGGGAACAGCATTTAAAAAAAATAAATAAAATAAAATAATAATAAACGAAGATTTTCAATCACCGACCAGTTTTTTTTTTTTTCTTTCCTTCCAGCAGTAACCCTATTGCAAGGGATTTTATTTATTTTTAAAAACAGCAACAAAGTTATGTAGAGAAAAGTTTATGAATATTTAGAGGTTTAGAGATATTTCATATTTATATCCTCTATTTTAATGATTGAATTTTTAAGAAATATTTGGAAATTTTCAAATAAATTGTTCATCAAACATTGACCATCCACCGGCCAATGTCCTAGTTTCTGTACTGTTTTTGTCTGTAGAATAGTTCTGTAGTCAGTGAGTAGTCTGAATTCATATATGAGGTGGTGTATATTTTGTTCTTGAGTGAAATCACAAGGACATAGGAAAGAATCTCTTATTTTAAATCGATAGAAATAACTATTTACTGCCGCATGTCCTGTGACTCCTTGTGTAATGTAAAAGTCCATAAGTTTGATGTAATGTAGGTCCGTAAGTCTGGAATAAAGTTATGTAGATGTCTTCCCTTGTGTGTTGTGTTCCAACTTGTCTGCCACTGGTCTACTTCTTGTGTTTTTAGCATGTGTTTTAAGTGTTCTTTAGATATCCTACTATATGATGTAGGAAGGGAAGTATCCTTTGAAACCTCAATTACCGACCATAAAATAAATTATTAACAAAACACTTAAATATTCATTCAAAATTACTACTGTCTGGGAATATCTATAATAAAAAATATATACAAATTCCATTTCCCTAACGGTGGCATAAATATGAAAACATGTGAAAAATTTAAGTTTCTAGTTTCAATTTTAGTTCTTAGGTTAGCCCGACTCAGAGAAAAGATGAACCCCCATCATCTTATAATAAATAAATTGAATCAAATAAATTTTTAAATTTTTATTTATCACTCATAAATTCTTTAAAATGCAACTCAGTTACAGAACAAGAAGAAAAAAAAATATTAAACATAACAAAAGAAGAAAACAAGGCGCTTAAAAAACAAAAATTAATATGGTTTATAATTCATTAAGCAGACGGGAGGATTATCTTTGTTTGCACTAGCCTAATAATTTTCAGTTTTGCGAGAAAGATCATTAACTTTATTTTTGTCAATTTTATTAAATATATTGCATACATAAAATGAAAAATGTTAGGAAAGATACAAGTTATCTGATAAAACATGGTTCTAATTTCTATACCTTTTCGGCTGGTTGAAGCTGACCTTTTGCGGCCGATGAGTGTCCCTTTTGCTGATCAATAAAACTGACATCTAATCCCAAACTATTATAACTATTCTTTCACATCAGGTAAAGTAATCTATTATAATAATACAGTACTTTCAGCCTAATTATTCAATATTTTAACAAAAGATAATTAAATTTAAAACTTTTTTTAACGTTGATATATCTTTTGAAACGTTTTTTTTTTTTTTTTTTTTTTTTTTTACCTTAAAATATGTAGCATCTTTCCACACTCAGGAATGTAACAATTGACACAATCTAGTTCAGTTGGTGTAGTTCGGATCGAGAATCCAACGGCAGTTTTCTTAACAGAACATTAAAGAAAAATACTTTACAAAATTTGCCGCTCGGAACCACCGCTTAGGAGCTGTATTTGTTTGAAGAAAAAAAGTAACGTTCTACCAACATTTTTAAGTGTTGGGGCTTTTTTGACATGCTACTGCTATATTGTGAATCGTAAATTTGACGTGTCACCTTATCAAAAGCAGTAGATATAATAACAGCAGATTATATATAGACATATACATGATCTATTGATTTCCCCAGTCTGGGAGAAATTGTTTCATTTTATCTAACTTTAGGATTTTTACGTTAAAAAAAAAAAATATCATTTAATAAAATTAAAAAGGTACTTTATAAGTTTTCATTTTAAAGTTGTTATTTGGAATAACATGTGAACAGAATAATTTAAATTTTAAAATAGTTTGAATTATTATATTCCCAGAGTAAAATAATATTTATATTATTTTTATAACCATGTTAGGGCAATTCATAAATTTTGAATAAAATGTATTTATTTCCCATTTGAAATTCAAATGAATGTTTGCTCAAATATATTATTGTAACAGTTATCTCCTAATTTGTTGAGCAATATTTGTTTTAAAATTATTTCGCAAATTGATAAATAAGAAAGGATTTTCAAAAAATTTATATACATTATAGCGTAATAATATCATATAATATCGTAATATTGCTAACAACAAGACATAATAATACTCTGACATTATAATGATAAATCACTACCTGGTTGGCCTAGTGCTGGTGGAAGCAGTCAGTTCTGGATCATTCGATTCATCATTAATTATAATTAATTGAGGGTATGAGAGGCAGTAGAGTGCTACGGAAGCACAATGATGTGGATAGAAGTAGCTTCAAGCAGCTATCTACCAATTATACAAATATATTAATTGTTATAAATTATTGCACAACGGTTGTATTTGATAACCATAACAATAAAATTCCCATACAAAATGTTCGAAGCAGTAAGGAAAATTAAGTGAAACGATGGGAACTAAGAAAAGATGGGACTAAAGAATGGAGAACATATTTGTGAAATATGAAAGAGACAAAGTACCTCCAGCATTAGAGGAAAAAGCTATATCAAGCAACAGAGCAGGTATAAATTTATACATGGGTGATTCTCTGATAGCAATTGAGAGCCAAAATTTCAAAAATGAAAAATCAACGAGAAAAAAAAATCTCAAATGTTTATAAAAAGAAAATAACTAAAAATCCTCCTTATCCTGATTAAACGTGATCTAGAACTTTGATAAATTTTTTTTATTAGGTTATATATTTTTGCCTATTATAAACTTCACTGGAAAGTTAATGTCCACACTGTTAAGAAGCAATGAGTTTCATAGCTTGTAAGTTATAAAAACTCTTCAAGTATAATGTTTGTAATGAAACGAAACTGTAAATAGATAAGTTAAGTATTCGATGGTCAAATAGCTACATGAATAAATCCTGATCTTCTCACTCTTGCTAGAAAAGGTTGGTAACCTTTACGATAACTCGTCCTTACTGCCCTACTCAAGGTTAATAATAATCCCAGCAACAGAATAAATTGTTCGTTAGGTTATAGGGAAAATTTTTCAATATATCTCTTACAATTAGTAAAAACCTGAACGAGAAAGTATTCGTATCTTTGTCGTAATAGTTTAAGATTTAGACTGTTAATGTATTGTTACAAAATATCTCACAATTTCAAAAGAACAAAAAACAGTGTTTAGGCTTCAAATACGTAGTTAAAGCTAGAAATGAAAATATTGAAATTAAAAACAAAAATTACCCACTCATTTAATAACAAGGTATTTCATATTGTAAAATAAAAAAAATTCTATAGTATAAAGTTTATTTTTTTTTTGTAAATTCATTACTACACAACTCTTACGATGGCGTCTCAATTTACTGCAACAAGTAAATGTACGTATTCTTACAGCGACCAATTTCTTGGCCTAATGCGTAAAGAACTCTTTCCAAAATCATTTCAGCCGACATATAAAAACAGAATTGTTTAAATAAATTTATGTAAAGATTTAGATGTTAAATAGATTTATGTAAAGAAGTGAAGCGCTACTCCGAGTTTGGGAGAGGAAAATATTTAAGAAGATATTTGGCCCAAAATATCTAAATGGCGAATGGAGTATAAAGAAAATATGATGAATTAATGGCATTATTTGGTGAGCCAGATATAGTCGCCCAAATAAAAAAAGCGAGATTAAGATGGCTGGGGCACGTCGAAAGGATGCCTACAGATAGATTTCCTAGAAAACTGCTAAAAGAAAAGCCAGAAGGTTTAATAATTCGAGGGCGGCCACGATTGAGATGGTTATATGACGTGGAGCAAGACCTCCGTCAGGCAGGCGTTAGAGGATGGCGCCGCAAGGCCGCGGATCGAGATGGTTAGAGAAGACTTATTGAGAAGGTCCTGGTCCTGCTCTAAGGGCTGTTGCGCCGAATAAATAAATTACGATTTAGATTGTAAATGTCATTTTCTCTAACCATAAAACAATAGAGAAAATTCTAAAAATTTAATTAAAAATCAGAAAATTTTATTATTGCTAAATCTTGCAAGAACTATGGACATGGTATAGTTATAATTTTATACAGATTGTTTAAGTAGTTTTATCATTGTAAACTGTTTCAAACTTTACTAGGATTCACATGTCGCACCACATTTTTATTGTTTTTTTTAACAACAATTATATTGAAAATAAATTAATCTTATTATAAATTTAAATCTAAATCCGCAACCTTATAACCTCTGATTCAGAATGTTTGCTACCTATCGGTCGATTTTCAATCTTCACTGGAATCCTCCTATTAATTGATTTTTTTTAAATAATAATTTAATTGTAAATCATAAAATTTCATTATTGCTAAACCTTCCTTGAAATATAAAGATAATGGTAAACTTTGGTACAAATCGGATCAATAGTTTTCGGGATTTACAAACAAAAAATGACTTGTCCTTGTATATAGCAGTATTGATATAGAAATTCGGCTTAACAAAATAGTTAACATTTTTTTTTTTTTGTTTCAGTCATATTTGTAAATATATATATTCTGATAATGATTTTAGAGGTATTAAGTCGTGCAGGTGAATTAGAACCACTTTTCAATGTATCCATTTTTTTTTTCTAATGATTTTCACAACAATACGAAAAATGATTTTGCGATTTTGTTAAAAATTGAATTCATATCCTCAAAGAATTTTGAAAGTTAACATTTATCGGTATATTTGTATAAAATCCCCTTGAAGAGCCCTAAGCCACAGATTAAGTAAGACTTAGCAAGATTTCCACGAGTGAATAACTTCTAAGGGGACTTTTCTTATCATCTCCTTCTCCCTTTATATTTGAGTATCTTACTTTCCGATCCATTTTCCTCCAGTCGAGAACTTAACCGACATTCGAATTATCTTTGATTTAGTTAAACGTTTAAGTTAGTTTGCATTATGTCTTTATCTGGGAATTCATCTATAAAAAGAAAAAATGAAAATCAAACCATAAAATAGGAAACATAACCTTGTTAGAAATTTTTTTTTTAAAGATTTGATTAAAAAATATTTCTAATTGAAATTAAATAGTAGAAATTCAAATTGAGGACTTTAATTAAAGTACTACCAAACGATCGTCCTTAAGGATACTGTTTTAAAATATTCCACGATTTAACGGTTAAATAATCCGAAGGATAACTTCCGCCATTGTTGTCCCTGAGGACACTGTTTTGGAATATTTTTAATATTTAACGATTTTAAGATGGCGGAGGAATATTCCTATAATATTATAAAATTTCCTATTATAGATACATAGCCCTTATATCTCCACCCTGCCGTAGAATGCGTTAACAACGGTGAATTATCCTTCCGCCATCTTGAAAACAGTTAAATCATCGAATATTTCAAAACAGTGTCCTTATAAGGATAACGATGGCGAAAGTTATCCTCCGGATAACTAAAAAACCGTTAAAAATTTCAACATATTATCCTTTGACTAAAAAAACGAATAAAATCTTTAAATTTCGCTATCTTAAAACAAGAATCTTTAGGGCGAAAACTAATTCTAATTGTGGTAGGAGAGTGGCCGAGGATGTCCTTCGGCCTCAAAAAATTGTCAGATCCTGGCAGATCTGTAAAACAGTGTATGGAGAAGAAGGGCACCGTACAGGAGAGCAAGCCTCAGCATGCTTTTGTAAATGCATAATTTTAGTCGGAGGGAAAGTGCTGGAGAGGAATCGAGGTGGTGGAGACGGTAGGATCTTCTTCTCACCTTGCGGTGCTGCCTGTAGCAGTCTCTATCTAAAGTTACACTTAACTAGACGATGGAGTTGGAAGGGGCAATGATGGTGTTTGCCACTCCCGGGGTCTTCGGCAGTGTTGTATTTTTCCTACATTGGTGTGAGAACACTACGCAGTCTATTTTAGCTGGATTCAATTAGATGTTAAGTGGATCCAGCCGTTGAATAATCTCTGCACAGACTGTTTCGGCCTGGCATAGTGCTCTAGTAGGATTCATGCTGCTGCTGGTGGTGGCAATATCGTGAATTTCATGGCCTCAAAAAATCTTCAGATCCTGGCAGATCTGTAAAAGAGTGTCCTTGTAGCAGGCAGAGCAAAACAGGCAAGATTGCTATTGTTTTATTCTTAGTGATTATTTCGTGAGGTAATACAAATTATATGTATTTCAATATGTTGTCTATCGTATTATATAATTTTTGAAGCTCGATTTATCGAGAAAATTTCCCGAGTCATAACTATTGTTCATTTTACTTTTTGAAGAAAAAAAAAAAAAAAAAAAAAAAAAAAAAAAAAAATATATATATATATATATATATATATATATATATATGTAATTTTTTCTTGATATAAATCAATATTATTAAATATATTATTTTATTTTTGAAGAGAAAAGATTTGACCCGGTCGGGATTAGAACCCAAGTTTCCACCTCTCTAGCGTGGCGCCTTATCCAACTAGACCACCGGGGTCGCATCCGAACCAAGCAAATCCTTTCTCTTCAGTGATCCATAACCCCCGAGCACTCGCAAATCGCGATGTAATTCCGGGGATGAATGTTCATATTGAACATTACATTTAACTTAACACTGGATCCCGGTGGCCTAGTTGGATAAGGCGCCACGCTAGAGAGGTGGAAACTTGGGTTCGAGTCCCGACCGGGTCAAATCTTTTCTCTTAAAAAATAAAATAATATATTTAACAATATTGATTTATATCAAGAAAAAATTACATATATATATATATACCGGTGACGGATTGTCAATAGATCCAAGTTAAATGTAATGTTCAATATGAACATTCATCCCCGGAATTACATCGCGATTTGCGAGTGCCCGGGGGTTATGGATCACTGAAGAGAAAGGATTTGCTTGGTTCGGATGCGACCCCGGTGGCCTAGTTGGATAAGGCGCCACGCTAGAGAGGTGGAAACTTGGGTTCGAATCCCGACCGGGTCAAATCTTTTCTCATCAAAAATAAAAATAATATATTTAATAATATTGATTTATATCAAGAAAAAATTACATATATATATACCGGTGACGGATTGTCAATAGATCCAAGTTAAATGTAATGTTCAATATGAACATTCATCCCCGGAATTACATCGCGATTTGCGAGTGCCCGGGGGTTATGGATCACTGAAGAGAAAGGATTTGCTTGGTTCGGATGCGACCCCGGTGGCCTAGTTGGATAAGGCGCCACGCTAGAGAGGTGGAAACTTGGGTTCGATCCCGACCGGGTCAAATCTTTTCTCTTCAAAAATAAAAATATATATATATATATATATATATATATATATATATATATATATATATATATATATATTTGAACTTATAAAAATAAAAAATAATATTTAAATTAGTGTTTGAAATACGTCACAGTGGACGTAAATGGGTCAAACACAAAATCTCATTATTAGCTATTTCTTTTAATGCCGTTCTGATACAAAATTCTGCACATTCTCATCTTTCTGTTCCGTATCATTTAAAAAATAAAGGTCTGATTGGGTTAAGAAGAGGCCTTATTTTTTTGTATGAACCTTTTCAGTGTTATTAACTAATTTTGGGAGAAAACCATTCGCCCAAAGATAATGTTGTAGAGAAACTATTAAAAAGAAAAAAATATCTGGAAGTTGAACCCGGCTGGTTGGGGAATTTTTCGCCTCATTTATTATTTACCTCACTGAAACAGTTGCTAAAACCGTATGTGGAAAATATTTCCATATTTCACTAAAAAAGGAGTACATAAATTAAAAATTTGCTGCACCTCATCAGTCAAATATACTAAAAAAATATATTGTTTTTTTTTTCTACAAGTAAAAATATATATTTATTTTTTAATGAACAGTCAGTGTAACAGTTCTTTATAAAGTACCTAGGTAACATCCTTTTTCCCGTCTTAGTACCAGGCGGAACAGGAAAAAAAGATCAGAATCCTTTCTTATAAGGTTGATAATTCAATTCAATTCAATACCTTAGAAACAACCTGAATTATTTAACTGAAGCACCCAATTTAAAATCATTTTTATGAATGAAATTTTCAAAATTCATAACTTTGATAAATAGTCATCCTGAGAGGATCTTGAAATAAATTGATTCAATCTCTTTTCCTGATATAATTTTCACCGGGGAGCAGGATGGCCACTATCGCCAGACTTCTTTGCGATTTTATTCCTCCCGGTGGCAATTAATCACGAAAGTATTGTTTTATATTTCGCTTCTTTCATATTTTCTTCAGAGGAAATTCATTTTAGCCTGCCTAGGTGCGTGCTTGAGGTTCATAAATATAAGCGATGCATCTTAGAGAACCTCTTTTCACAATAATTATTCACTTTAGATAAACTAGTTTGTTTAATTGCACGTTGTGATTATCAGTAAATAGGAGACATAACAACGATAATGAAAGATAAATTTTCTATTGTTTTTTCTCTGCAATTGATTTTCGGCGGCCTTAACCAGATTTCGACTCTTTCACATCCACCTACTTTTTATATTTTAATTGTCTGCAGGTAATTATAGGGCTCGTTTTTTAAACTATATTTATTTATTAAGTTCTTAGCTTCTCTGAATATAATTATATTATTAAATATAACTAGTTTTTTCAACACTTCATTTAAAATATTTTTTTTTCTATCATCCAGGGTTTACATTGATGATCATCGATGGTTTGAAATTTGAAGAACTTTAAAGTTAATTAGTTACAAAGGATATTTAATAATTAATCTTTATTAAGCAGCTTAATGATAATTTTGTTTTAATTTTTTGGTTTTAATTTTTTATTTTGTTGATAATATCAAGATATTGAATGTATTGTAAATAATATCGTTAACAAGTGTATTAAGTAAATTTTATGTATTATTATTATTATCATGCTATCAACAAAATTATTTAAACTGAAACAATATAAGAGAGTCAGCTTGTTGTATTTATTCAATAATACAATCTTAATTTAAACAAAAAAGTAACGCCCCGGCAAATTAGTTACTTTTGAAAATAGATTTTCGATCATTGAGGAATCATTTAAGAAAATAAATATAGATAAAATCAATAGTCAATAAAAATTAGTACAACATCAGGGAACGATTCCATGGGAATTGACAACATTCATCTGCTGAAACAACAAGGTGATAAAGAAAATGTTTTCCTACTGCAGGACATCCTAGTAGTAACACAAATCAAATTATGAATCTTTTGTTCAGTATGTTGTTTCTTCTTCCCCTCATACCCAGTAGGTTCAACGCAAATATTTACAAAAAAATGACGTAAACACATTTATTAAAGTTCACAAATATATTAAAAATAAATGTAATAAATAAGTTGAATTAAGTAATCTAACTATATGGTAAAAACCTAAAGAGAACCACTGGTTTGTCTTTAATTTTTTACTAAACAAGATATTTAATTTGAGTTTTAAATATTTATTCTACAAATGTTTAAAGACTTTAATAAATTATGAATTATCAATCTACTCAGTCAAATTGTTATTGCATTGCTGGTATCAGATTCAGATTCAGTTCTTTTATAATTAAGATTCCATTTAATTTAAATTTGAATATAACATTTATGTACTCCTATTGTACATACAAATCTAATCATTGTACCAAAAGATTTTATTTTATTTTTTTGTAGAATGTTATCTTATTTTATTTTCTGTATATTTTACTGTCATCTATGTATATAGTGTCATTCATTATTGAATTATTGTTTTGTTATTTTTTTTTATCTCATTATGTCTCTGACCAGATTTAATTTTATTTATATCTGTACTTTTCTGTTATTCTTAAGGGGCTTTGTCCTAGAATAAACTTATTTTTCTATTATATTCTATTCTATTAGAAATTATAAATATTTGGACATACGGACGTCTAATTTCAAGAGTAAATTTATCTTTATTTTAGTAAATGTATACCTCTATACATTGTATTTATATATACTTTTTTTGCCAGATGTCTTAAAGTTATCATTTGATGGTTATAACTATTGATAATTAATTGTTGCCTCAGACTGCATACTTCATTCTATAAGTGAAGGTTTCTTGTTACTTTTAATTATTTACTCTCATGAATTATGCCTCTGGTCGAACATATCGATACGTGATCAAAATCTCATTTATTAACAAATGGATGCGCTTCGTTCATTAGATAGTATTCATTTCAAATTGGAGTTAAAAATTCAAATTTTTACTGAGCGAAAGCAATCAAATTGGAATGAGAAGAAACGTGTATCACACCATGATTGAATTTTAATTCAATGGAACAAGTTATCAACAGACCGTAATTAGCGACGGAGATGGATTATTCTTCATTTTTGCGCTGAAGCGGTACGGTTGAGATGATCAGAGTGGGTTAGCCGAAAAATAACCATTTTTTTCAGAAGTAATAGAAATGAATGTGCAAGCTAATGAACACACCCAAGGATTTTTACCTTTAAATTTAACCATGAATGTGGAGTGACTATGTGAAAAAAAAACAACTTGGTTTTTCTAAATAAAAATAGTGATGAAATAGTATTTACGTGGTCCTTTCACCAAATATTTTAAGCCATTAAGATAAAATGTATACCTTGTGAAAATAATATCAATGACCAAAAATATTCAGGACAAAAATGTATTACGAACTGTGTACATCAAACTTTCGAAGGAATCGATTTATTTTTCATCCCTTCACCTGTATAACCAACATTTCTAGACATAAGGTTCGGAAAATGAAAATTTTCTGCTTTTCATTCATATGAATAGTCTTTGTTATTATTTTAACTTTTTCTATGTAGAACCAACAAAATATTTAGTTCTAAGTCTTGCTAATTTTATAATTAAGATGAGATTGAAGATAATATTAGGATAATGATCTTAGTTTAGTCGGATGTGAGCGATACGAGTTCCATTTTTTTTTTTTTTTTTTTAAATCAATTTGTTGAAATTTACAACTGTACAAGTATACATCAAGTAAATGTGTTAAAAAAAAAGTTTACAATAACACGCCAAAACTTGAGAAGAACTACTCATCAGTAGCACTTCAGTAAAAATTAAAAGAATCTACACAAGAAGATCTCTGGGCCATCTTCTTTTCAGACGCCTCGGAGGATTATCGGGAATTGAGTGGGAAGAAAGTTGAGAAACTAGGGGATTTGTGGTTATGGAGCTTACTATGAAAGGATTGGTATCTGGTTTGGGCTAAATCAGCAACATATGGAACATTAAGATCTTTATGGATAAGTTTATTGGTGACAAAGTAAGGAGCATTGAGGATTTTTCGAAGGATTTTGGATTCTAAGGATTGGATACGGGATGAATTGGATGGTTTAGTAGAGCCCCAAAGCTCAAGTCCGTACGTCCATATTGGTCTAATCACAGTCAAGTAAATGAGTCTTTTGTAATTAATTGGGAGCTTTGAATGTTTGTCAAGTAAATGTTGAAGTAGTCTGTAACGACGAGCAGTATCTTGTCATTTTAGTCTTGTATGTGGATTCCAAGTAAGACGTTTGTCCAAGTGGAGTCCTAGGTAGCGTATCTGTTCAACAGGGATTAGTGGAATGTCATTAAAGGATATTGTAGGACAGGAAGTCGTAGGTTTACGACGAAGGGTAAAGGTTATTTGTTGTGATTTTTTTGGGTTTATTTTGATTCTCCATTTTTTACACCATTCTTGAATGTTTAGGATATGAATTTGAAGTGTTAGGGAGGCAATGAAGGGATCATTGTTTACTTATAATACACATGTGTCATCAGCGTAAGTGGTGAGGACAGTGGTAGGATGAGTTGGGATGTCAGCTGTATAGATTGTGTAAAGGATGGGGCCTAGAATACTGCCTTGAGGAACACCGGCAGATTGGGTAAAGAGGGAAGAGTAAGAAAATTTATGGTTTACTTTGAACATTCTATCATTGAGATAGGAACAGATAATAAGGAAGTATGTTGAGGGAAGCAATTTGCGGAGCTTGTAAAGCAGTCCTCGGTGCCAGACTCGGTCAAAGGCTTGTTCTACGTCTAGAAAGGCTCCTGTGCAGTACATTCCGCGCTCTAACGCTGAGGAGACTACGTCCACCACACGATGACATTGCTGGATAGTGGAGTGTGACGTTCGAAAACCAAACTGGTGATCTGGGATGATATGATTGGAATCTAGGATAGGATATATGCGTTTCAGGATGAGTTTTTCTAGAATTTTGCCCATAATAGGCAAAAGTGATATTGGACGATACGAGGATGGGAGTTCAGGTGGCTTTTTGGGTTTAGGTATCATTTTAAATATTGATATTTTCCAAGGATCAGGGAAACATGTGGTGCGGAGTACCGCATTGTATATGTATCTAAGAAATAGGATTGCTTTCTGAGGAAGGAGTTTTAGGATATAAGCTGTAATAAGGTCATATCCAGGGGCTTTGTTGGAAGGTTATATGAGGATTATGTTGGATACTTCTGAAGGATGGAACGCATTCGGAGGAGGAGACATTTGGAGCGGGATATTTAGTTCTGCTTCAATGCATTCAATGTGAGTAGGATTGAAGATGTCAGGATGTGGGTTAAATGTTTTTGAAAGGTGCAGGCCAAAAATTTGGGATTTTTCTTTGTCTGATCTTGTCCAGGTTTGAGAATCAGTTAGTAGAGGGTGATTAAAGTTTTTGTAATTAAGGAGCTTTTTCGTTGTCCTCCATAATGACTTGTCGGAAGTGTGCAGGTTTTCAGTATGATGTTGTAGGTTTTGTATTCTGAGTTTTCTTATTTCTGTTTTCAGTTTGTTCGTTAAATTATTGTAATTATTTTTGTCTGATGGGTATCTAGTACGGTGCCACTTCGCCCTTCTCTGCGTTTTTCTGTCAATAAGGTGCGAATATGCTGTGATAAGTTATACTGCTGACTATTAGTATTTTTTCGGTGTGAGGTGTTTTCAGTTATGGTATTTTGTATTGATGATGTAAGTTTGTCAATTGCTAAGTTTATATCTTCTTTTGTTTTAAGGTTAATTTTAAGGTCCAATTGATTCTCAAGATCACATCGAAATCCATCCCAGTCTACACGTCTGGTTATTAGTCTTGGAGGAGAGGGTTTAGGAACTGGATTTGAATGCAATAGAAGCAGAACAGGGCTATGATCTGATGAAAGGTCGTTCATGGATTTGATGATTGTTTGAGAGGTGGAAATTTGGGAAGAAATGAAAATATCAAGGACATCAGGACGTTTTTTAGGAGAGGTTGGCCACCATTTTCAACTTATTTCTAAATTAATATTTATTTCAAATATTGAAATAATGTCTCTTTCCTAAATTAGATATTTGTCTCGTTAAATGAATTTTTAACATATGTTATTGGTTGGTTTGTAATGTGTATAGGTGTGACACCTAATGGCCTTGAACGCCTGTCAATAAATACTTTAAATTATAATAATTAATGTTCAAAATTAAAAATGAATTATATATTTTGTTTTAATATTCCAGTGATCTCCGTTGAATAGATGCGCTACTAAGGCTTTATCTAGACAAAGATCTACTTAGAATCTACGTACCAGACTTAAATGAAAGAAACTGCTTTTTTAGACTACTCAAACATTTACTAGACCATATTTCAAAGTTCCAAATTAATAACTAAAGACAAACATCTGTTTCACTAGATTTATCTTCGGAATCCCCAGGCGGTCACACGTTATTTGCCGATGTTCTGAGTTTGGGTGGCTCTTTCCTAAATTCCGACGACAATACTTTCCTATTCCAATGTCTAAAAACCTTCCTATATTCTTAATCTATTAACTCTGTGTTCTTCTATCCACCTCCTAAACACTAGATCCCAACATTTTCACCTGTATATCCCATCACATAAAACCGTTTCCATTGACAAATCCTTCATCATTCGTGCTACCTCCTTCTGGAATTCCCTACCCACTTCTATTCGTAACGCAGCTTCCACAACTCCCTTTAAAAATAATATATTTCTGTACCTTTTAGACAATCAATCTTCCGCAAATATGTCAATAATCAAATAAATACTTAAAATTACTTTTTTTTTCTTTCTATCTATTATATGTTCATATATATATATGTCAAAATTGCAGGTTTTATATTGAAATATTTGTCTTGGGTAGGTGGAAAATGATAATTAGTAAACAAATAGTAATTTATTTCAACATGTTATTATATAAAATATTGCTATTAATAGCCACCCTTTTTTTAAATGCAACAAGTACGAAACAACGAAGTATATAGAATATAATAATGACAAAAACGTAAGAATCACAATATTTTCAAATAGGTAACGTAATTTCGTTGCTAAAAAAAAAACGTTATTTGTCCTCTGAAATCTAGAGTTCATCTTCTTATTGCTTAGTATTGTCAGTATTTGCATTACAGGATTGACATATAGTTTTCTGAATAGAATGCTCCTTGCAAACGTGTTTGACACATTTCATGCATTTAATATAAAAATACTATTCATAGAAAATAAAAATACATTAACTTTTTTAGGAAAACCAGTTCCATAAAAAGAATAATTTGAAAGATCAAATGTACATGAAAATTCTTGTATATTTTCTGTACCGAGATAATAAGGAAAATAATAATACAAAGTAGTAATTATTCTTACATGTCAGCTGTTGAAAAACGGGTGAGGAACAATGTCGATGAGGGTTTGGAGGACACTAAAAAACAGTTGCGAGACCAGGCGTAAGCTGCAGTGTGTGCGGCTACTAGGAACTCTCTTATTTAGAACCCGATTGTGACCGAACCATAAACGATATACGATTCGCAATTGAACAAACATGACGTCAATTAGTAGAAATAGGATTACATCAAGTTCTGAAGAATTCCATCCATGGCTTACCCACGAAAAGTCTTAAAAACCGAGCTTGCCGCACAGAGTGCGGCTAAGCGCCCGCCGGTGGGTTAATTAAATTTTTTTCTGTAAAAAATGTATGCTGTAAATAATAGGCCAGACAATTGTACTTTTTACTGTGCATTTTTTTATTCTTAGGGGACAGTAAGTCCCGGAATAAAGTTTATTTTTTCATTTTCATTTCATATTAACTTAACAGAAATCAGAGCGATTTGATCATATGGAGTTGAGCTTTGGGTCTCCACTAAACCTTCCAATTCCTCACGTATCCAATTCTTACAATCCAAAACCCTTCGTAAAATCCTCAATGCTCCTATTTATGTCACAAATAAACTTATCCATACCTATCTAGAAGTATATATGATGTTGATATGCCCAAACCAGATACCTATCCTTTCATAGTAAAACATATACCCACTCAAATCCACTAGTCTCCCAACTTTGTCTAACTCCATTCCCGATAACCCTCCGAGGCGACTGAAAAGGAGATAACATAATGTGCCGCTATGATGGCCTAGGGATTTTCTAATGTATAATAGTTATTAGTATATGTATAATAGTTATTGAAGTAATACTGACAAGTAGTTCTTAACTAGTTATTTAAAAGGCCAATGAGATATCAGGTTGAATATATTTTTAAAATATTTTTTTTGTAAAAAGAGGACTTTGCTACATCATATGTTCTATAGTGAGGAGGCAGTTGGACTTACATTTCAGTACATTTCAGCGCTTTTTCATTTGATATTAAATATCTAAGGGTCACACAAAATTTATTTTCAACCGGGCTAAGGCTTCTTCTTCTCTTCGATAATTATTTTTATTTTCTTCAGCTTGCTAGGAAAACTTCTACCCCACATGGTCTGCCACTCTTGTTTTCGCTTTTTTTTAAAGTACGGTTTATTCTAAGCTTATTTATTCGCCCTCTGTCAGTTAATACTAGGGTTTTTTTAGCTGCTATCTCATTTCTATTATTTCCTATATCATAGATATGATATATATTGGTAGGTACCCACATCATGTATATGTTATATGATGATAAAGACGGAGCTTCAATATATTGGTAAATCAAGAGAGGGTTGGAAAAATGCTTTATTTCTTTAATTCTTTAGTTCTAGTATATTTGTAAATAAAAATAAATAGATGATTACAAAAAAAAAAAAAGTTGGCAAATCAAAACCAATGCGAGGACACCGATCTTCAAATGCCGAAAGGCAATCCAAGATCCTAAACTCTAGTTCTTGTATGCTTGTAAATATAAAGAAATGGAGGATTAGAAAAAAAAAGTTGGTGAATCAATAAATTGTTAATAACCAAATACATCTAAAAAATATCTCCCGAAAAGCAGAAGTCTTTATACAATTTTCGAAAACTTTTTACTGTTATTGGCTTTGATTAATCTCATAGGAACTATTGTTTTATATATTTATGAATAAAAGAATGAAATTTTTATAAGACTGATTTAAGACGAAAGTCCTTTTACAATTATAAAATGGGACGAAATGATGTAATGTGAGAAATGCTGGCAGCAGCTCAGGATTGGAACTATTGGCAGAGGTTTTGACTGTAATTGAGTAGTAATGATTATAAACAGATATATCAAGTATGAATTATGCTTTATTAACTGCTAACATTCGAAAGAACTTTTTGAAAGTTTTATGCACAGAAAAGTATAAATTTTCTGTATATCTCAAAATGGAACATATACACGCTAACAAAATAGGTCAAGGGAAAAAAAAATATTGAACAAAGCCAGAGAGGAAGCTTTATGAAAAGGGTTGGTTGAAGAAGGTGATGCGGGAAAAAATTTTATCGGTCGATTTTAAAGCTGTTCTACAGAAAGGTGAATAAAAGTTTGGTATCTCTACAGAGATCCGATATCTCACTTTTACTGCAGTGGAACTGATGGAAATGTGATTGAGAATACAGGGAGGATTTTAGCAATATCGTACCCAACGTCCTGGAATCTATAATAATAATAATCCAGACAGTTTTAGCACGGATAGATAGTTAGTGACACCCTTAATTTTAAAAATCAGCTTTAATAAAAAAAATGTGGAAAATTCCCTTTAAATTACAGAACTGGGCCAAGCTCAAAGATTTTTGTTTTGTTTTGTCTGCTAAAAGGTATTGAGAGAACGTTGAAAAATGATTTTGCACACCATCCTCCTGTAGAAAATACTCCCTCGGTATATACCTTTTCCAAGTTATCAACAATCGTCACTCTCCTATTATTTACAACATTCTACTATTCAAGTTTTCTATCCAATCATTACAAACTAGATCCCGTCTTTTCTAACTTTATGCTCCACCCTATAGAACTACTGCATTCCAACGATCCTCTCTTGCTAGCTCCCTTAAAGGTGCATTCACACTACGCTGACGTGACGTGTTGACACGTCGATTGACGTGTTACGAAAAAATATAAACCATTATTTGGAATGGAAGTGCTCACACTACGCTGACGTGTGTTGTGTCGCTACAACTCTCTGACCCGTCAGCACCAAAAATAAAGGTGCATTCACACTACGTTGACGAGGCGTGTTGACACGCGCTCTACGACTCGTGTTAACACATCAGCGTCAGCCATTGTGTGCACACTGTTCTGACGTGTCGTGACGAATCCATGTCAGTTTTATTTGGTTTTCACAAGGTGCACATCGTTGCGGAATGGATATGAGAATTTTAGACACTTTTAATGAAGAGGAAGAGTATATTACTGTGATAGCAAACCGATTCAAATTTTAATTTCACAATATATAAACACACTTTTGTCCCTACCGTCAGAGTTGGAATTTATATTTGGTGCTGACGGGACAGAGAGTTTGTAGCGACACAACACAACACGTCAGCGTAGTGTGAGCACTTCCATTCTAAAAAATGGTTTATATTATTTCGTAACACGTCAATCGACGTGTCAACAAGTCACGTCAGCGTAGTGTGAATGCACCTTAAATTCCCATATCTCGTCAGTAGGCATCAGCCCGTCAGCAATGAACATTGAAGAGCAGCTCATCGAGCATGTAAAGAAATATCCATTTCTTTTTGACCCGTTTGAGAATAAAAAAACACAAAACGAGGCATGGGAGGAAATAGGAGGAATGTTGGAAATATCAGGAAATAATTACATTTATTAACTAATTTATTGCAAAGTTGACTGTTTTATTTATTTAAAAATATTTCAAATACTTTAAAAGCGCATTTATTAATTTAGTGATTATTTAGAATTGCCATAGCATAAAATTTGGTTTCTTTAATCAATGGTAGCAACAGTTGGTTACTTATCTTGTAAAATGTAAAAATGACGAAGGAGTGATCCAACAAATTAAAATTAATTTATATGTTATGTATACAATTGTGGGAATTGCAATTGAATCAATTATTATAACCATGAGAACATTGATAATTACCTTCAATCGGCTGTTAAAAAACAAATAATAATGTTTCATTTCTTCTATCATAAATTTGAAAAAAGAAAATACTACAATATTGTTGTAGTTTTAGCTTATATTTAAATCAAATACAAATATAAATGATTGGCAAGCGCATCAATAGAACCAGTAGACAGTTCTAAATCCGGTAGAAACTTAATTAGAGCTAAAATTAAATCCAAATTTAATCATCACTATTTGACAACTAATTTCCAGGAATCAATCACCAAACCTAATAATAACTAAATCTCAATCATCATTAGTTCACTAAAAAATCGAAAGAAAGATTTAATGATTAATAATTATGTGATTGATTTCCGGAAATTAGTTGTCAAATAGCTAATTTGAATTAAACTTTAGCTATGTTTGAATTATGACCAACTCTGGCGGTAGGGACAAAAGCGTGTTTATATATTGTGAAATTAAAATTTGAATCGGTTTGCTATCACAGCTCTTATCGGTTTGCTATACTCTTACTCTTCATTAAAAGTGTCTAAAATTCTCATATCCATTCCGCAACGATGTACACCTTGTGAAAACCAAATAAAACTGGCATGGATTCGTCACGACACGTCAGAACAGTGTACACACAATGGCTGACGCTGGCGTGTTAACACGTGTCGTAGAGCGCGTGTCAACACGTCTCGTCAACGTAGTGTGAATGCACCTTTACTCTCTAGAATTCTCTTCCTCTTCTCATTCAAAATGCCCCCTTCACTGGGAACATTGAAAACACTCATCTTCCACCACCTTCTCTCTCTCCAAACTGACGCTCTAACCAACCCAAATGCTTCATATTGTATGTCATTCTAAAATTTCAGGTATAAATTAGCTGAAAAAAAAAATATATATATGTATATATTTATAATAATATTTTTATTTGTATAGATAATTTTTTATTTATTTATTTCTTTTTCATTATCATATTTTCTGTAACCATTGCACAGCAACACAGCAAATAGAACAAATTTTTACTATTTTTCGTGAATTGATTCTGTTAATGTCTTATTTATCCTATTCTTTATTTGATTCGAAACGCCTCTTTAGAAATTTTAGATGACGAATGTTTTATTTAATATTAAAATCAAAGTTTTTGGTCCGGTGGGCAATATACAAAACTCTGGTGAGCAGAATGAAATACTCTAAAAACCGATCTACTTAAAATATTGATCGTCGGCCTAATAGAATCATACAAAACATTCCTTCGGTAGGAAAGATGAGTTATTATAAATTAATGTATCCATTCCAGGTAAAATAGACTGTGCTGCTGTGAGAACACAGTTATCAAAAACCTGAAATTAGCCAAGCAGCACCATTTTATCCTCCAACTCTATCGTCTATGATTTGTCATAACTTTTATACCAAATTGTAGAGAAATCCTATAACCAGTGATTTAATCCCTACCGCAGAGTAATCTCTTTGATCTTTTGAAATCTTAGTACGTTTGCCATCTCTTGGCCTTTTCAACGCACCCTTTCCTCCGAAAGTTATTTATTTATAGAAATAGTCAACGGTTTATTCTTTTGTCCATCACTGCTAGACTTTCTTTCTTAGGATGACTTAACTGAAGAAGACGCTTGCTACTGATGTGCTTAAATGACTAATAAATAACTACATTAAATCAGAAATTATAAAATAATAATTATATTTTATTTTTCACTCCCCATTAGTTTAATACACTAACTTAATATATAGAATTGATTTCTGAAAATATATTATTAATTTTTTTTTTTAATTTATCATTAAGTTTTGTGTAGAATAGATATAATAATGAACAGTTGCCAAGGCAATAGAGTTAGTGAGACATTGAACTGTTAAGTAGTTGGTAACCTTTTTTCTGCCATGGTACCAGGTGGAGCAAAAGAGAACATAATTCTTTGACTCTCTGAAGACTTTAACGAATCTGTTCCTAACCCTGTGACCAGAACTACCTCACTTGCTCCGTCGACAGACTGTATTTATTGATGAGTGGTAGAAAAAACTAAAGTTTTTTTTTCTAGCTTTTTGTTTAAATTTAACACCAGACACCCCGACCCATCCTAGCTCCGTCCTACCACTTAGGCTGATGAAACATTCAACATTACAAATCTGCCAGAATTTTGTCAAAATCGGAGGATCATAATAAATCCAAACAAATCTTATCAAATACCTTTTACCCTTTAACGACTTCTTATCTTACATTATCCTTTGATGATGTTCTATCAACCTCTGTTCAACAGATCTACCACGTAGGACTTTATTTGGTGAAACGTCTTACTTGGGATGAACATCCAAGACTATCACAACAAGAAACTGCTCGTTTTTTTAGACCACTTCGACATCTAATAATCAAACGTTCCAAGCCTCCATTACACAAGGACCATTTACATGACAGTTATTAGCCATATTTGGGCATACGGAGTTGAGCTTAGGGACAACACTATACTTTCTAATTTTTTTCGCATCTAATCTTTACAATCCAAAAACCTTTTATAATACCTTCCATGGTCCTAATTCTGTCACAAAAAAAAAAAAAAAAAAGATCCTTTTGTTCCACATGTTGCTGATTTTTTTGAACCAGATCCTAATCCTTTTTATAGTAAACTCCATTCCAACTAGTCTCCCAAATCGCTTCGAGAGTTCACCATTACATATTGATCTAGCTTTGTTTTAGTAGTCTTTTTTATTCGTCACCTTCAGTTTTGCACAACTACTTAACCATTTATATCTAATAAAGTATTAGAATCACATAATCTTAGTTATAATGGTTTAGAAAACAAAATCAATTAGTCAATTAGCAATTTATTTATATGTCTATCTAACTGGCTCAACCACTTTTAGTGTGTCCTAGTCTCCTCAATGAGCTTCCGCTTCATCTCTGTGCGCCCGCTTTCCTATTCCTGACACCCGGTAGGTCCCTCATGCCAGCTGCTCCACCATCCACCTATCCCAACTTCGGTCTATCAAGTCTTCTTGTATGTTTCAATCGCTCTTCTAGAACTCTTATCGGGATCCCAAATCTTTCCCTCTGGGCTACGTGTCCTGCCCAGCTTGGCCTTACTAATTTCATTATCCTAACATTATTATGTCAATTGAAAAGCTCATATAAGTATTCCTGTAAATTCTTCAGACCAGTCCTTCTCTCACAGGTCCGAAAATTCTTCGAAGAATTTTACTTTTAAAAATGAGCAGATCATTTTCGTTCCTTTTGGTTATTGCCCATGCTTGAGTAAGGATATCAGCAATTTACTACAAATCAATATCGTAACTTTTCTTTACTAAAAAACTTTGGTAAGTTTTTCATTTAAGTTACTAACCACAGCAATTAACAAAAAGCAAACGTCCGCTCACGAGAAAGTTTGAATGAGAAGACCAAATAATATTTGCTTTGTTGTTAGTAACTTGTAGTGACTTACAGTTCACTGCTAACTAAGCAAGAAGAGGCCATTTGATTGTTTTCACAGTTTAGTGCTCTGTAATAAAGTTGTTCCGCCGTTCTAAAGTATCTTTACTAATTTACATTTGTGCCGGCTTTAGAGCTTCTTGTGTCCCTTCCACCGACGCTCTTGCTCTTTGCTCTATCAGCTCCGTTACGTTGTATAATTAAAACCATGGTATCTCCGTGTTCTCTAATCTGTTGGTAAAAGCTCAAATGATTATTTTTTATTGTCTGAACGGAATAGTTTAATTTTTTATTGTTTTGTTTGAAAATATAAAAATCTCTCGAAGCCAAAGCTTAAAAATAATAATATAAATTCACTAATAAGAAGAGACTACAACTAGGGATGGTTATCGATACACCATATAACAAAACATACATATTTTCTTTCGATAATCTGATATTTTACATCGATATTTTTTTCTTTCTATTTACCCATACATACCTTACGGTATATCGTATTCTCTATAATACAAAAATACAACATACAACTATGTATATTGAAAAAAAAGAAGTAAAAAAAACTTATAAAATTGGTTTAAATATGGAAAAGTTTTTAATTTTAATATTCCCAGTAGAGCTTTTTCCAATTTTTTTTTAGGTTGGCCAGGGGACTTGTTGCAACCGTTTCCACTCCAGTGCCAACACAGCGATTATTTTACAAATCAGGGAGAACCATCTCACCCACAAGAAATAAATTATGTCGAAAAATTTTGGTAAAGTTATTTTTCCCTCAATCCACTCATGAATGTAGGAGTTTAATTGTTGACATCATAATATTGATATCTGCTTATGTATCAATATACAATCACATACAATACATGATTGTATATACACATATCATATACAATCAAAATGTATTAAGTATATGTATCTACTGCCTACAGTTCAATTCACAATAAACTAACTATAAATTATAAACATTTGGTATATTTTTTTTATAATTTTTTCTATAGATAAATAAATTAAGATAACGACATCTGACCACTGCTCCTGCCCTGTTCCCTCCAGAATCATAGACCAAAATAGAAAACATTAAATCAATGTTGAAAGTTATGTTGTTAACTTCTGGTAAACTTTCTCAGGATAGGAAAGTTGGAATAAGAAAATATCTAACTTCTGATAAAGTAACTCACTTTTTTTTTAAATAGAAGTGTCTTATTGAGTTAACCTTCCACTGGTTCCACTAATTTCCGTAACACGAGCGGTCGCGCGTTGTACAAAGTACAACACCCTGGTTTTTACCCATTTTTTTCCCAAATTATATATTAAATCTATTAAATAAAATATTTTGACCACTCTAAATTTAAAGTGAAATATATGAACAGTATATTATCTGAGAGAATAATATTTTGAACGTATATAAATACATGTTTATGATTGAAAATAATAAAAAACTAATTTATAATTAGATGAACTTTTATTTACAATATTATAGTCAAAAATAATTATTTGAATGTCTAAAATGGTTGTTTTTATGATCAATTATTGTAAAAAATGTTTTTTACATCTGAGGAATCATTTTTACAAATGTTGATTCTTGACTGCTTCCCTCTCCCCACGCGTCATCTCTATCATAGGTTTATGTAACATGATCTAGAACATTTTCTATTTCCTCTTCACTCAAATCCAAACTTTTATTTTACTGTCCGGTTCTTTTTACTTTCTCGTCTAGTTTTGCTAAATTTGAAAAATACATTCCAATTTTATAGGTTTTCACCTAGTCAAAGATTGGAACTAATTATGCAACTATAATGAATAAATTAAAAATATGAATAAAATCCATGAATAAAATATGAAAATAATATCACTAAAATATTACTATTTGTTAAATATATTGATTATATGTTAATTAACAACAGGAATAAAGATAAAACTAATGCATTATTGATAAAAGTAGAAGTGTGCCAATCAGGGTAAAGAAATGCCGACATTGCTCTGTAATGCAGAATGAGTCATAATAACATTTTATACATTCACATTGTGAAGCACACAGTAATATGGGTAATATTTTAGTAATTTAATTGTTAATTTCAATTCGTTTATGTAATGAGTTTTAAAATGTATTTATATAAAATGTACTACTTTATTATGTATCTGAAGATGGAAAGAATTCTTCCCTAAACATATAGTTTATGCAAAATACGATATAATAATACAATAACAAACCTCACATAGCATTATTTAGCATTATATGGGTGCTTCTCAAACTACAGGCAAATTTCTAGCTACCAAAATTCTAAATTTAAATGTTGATAAATCTTGCTGCAAACATTTGATACTTCCTGGAGGCTACCTGTCAGGATTATAGGAGGTGCAGCAACACATGAATCACTTTAATTTTTTTTAAAATTTATTTTATAATTTTAACTTATGACAATGTGAATGCCCCCACACCAATGTTAATTTATACATGACAATGTGAAAAAGAGATCTTAATAGTTTACGGTTCTATAGTAAAAAATAAATAAAACATGAAACATTTCTACTTCGTAACGAATATCAGTCTTTATTTAAAATTAAAGTATTTTTTCATCACATAATTTAATAATGAAATATAAAATGAAAATATAACATCAATTCACTTTCAATATCAATATCACACTCAATTTCGGCCATAGTATTCCTAAAATTATTTTAAAATAATTTTTTTAACATTTCCGTGGTTTCTTAACTTTTGGATGGAATATAAAGATACCATGATAATGTTAAATGATAATGGCCATGACAATATGAAAATAAGGTTAAAAATATTACCGCCGAAATACTATTCATTTATTTCGCATTTTCTCGGGATTACATTATGAGGGCCACAGCCTAGTATTAGAACGCATGAGGCCCGTTACAAATAAATATTTGGTTAAACTGATTTATAGTGGACATGACATTGTCGAAAATGAATGTACTTATAGTCAGAGGTGATCTTTACACTTGGATATTCCGACGTATAATGGTTGCATAGTTACGAAATGATGCGCCTACAAGAAACAGCTACCTGCGACTGCAAATGAAAACTCAAAAATTCCTTCCAAATACGTTTCCATCAGTTTTTAAGCAATGGAACGCCAATTTTAAGAAGTGACGGGGAAAAGAATAAAATAAATCGGGGATTGGTTACTTAGGCATTATAATCCTAAAAAAAACATTTACACTTTCATTTACCGTTATATTTTAATATTACTACCCATTAGTTGAGTTAATTTTGCCCTATTAAATAATAGTTATTCACATAATTGTAAATCCAAGCATAGGGATAAGCCACGACAATGTAATCGACTAGAATAACCTAAAAATGTAACCCAAAACACTGAAATACTAAATAAATTCAATTAATATCATAATTCAGATAACATAAATAGATTTAGATACAATATTTTTAACGAAGTTTACTTCATTGAATTTTAATAAGCAGGGGAAAAAAATTAGCCTGTAGTTTGAGAATCAGTCATAATTCTTCCAACCATCACAGGACGTCTCATACACAATGTTAAAAATTTCCAATAATTTTTATTTCTACGAAACAACAATAAAATGCGCTGAGAGCAACTTTTTCAAAATTGTAACCAAAATGCATCTTCAGCTTATGAACTGTCCAAAGTTATACATAACTTATGGCCTGAGAGATAAATACATATTTAACTGAGGGAATGCTTAAAACTGCTTCTATTGAGGTTGTAAAAGCCGTACTTACAATTGATTGTGTTAAATTCACCGTAGATGAAAGGAACGGCGGTGTTAGGTCTATCTTGCCAAGCACTCGTTGGTGACCAAATGTTAGAGAAGTGTAGCAAATGGACCGGGTTACGACCTCTGTATGGGCACTGTTATTAGTCGTGAATTGCTTTGCGAGGCGGCTTCTCTGGGACCACTGGAAACTGTTTCGAGCATTCTATAACATTCCATGACCCAACCTTATAAATCGAGTTGTTGCTGATGAAGAAAAATTTTGATGTTCATTAAGCCGCATCAATTTTAACAGGAGAAATAATATTTTATTTTAATTTTTAGACCTCATTTTATCCCATTGCTCCTGGCAAGTGGCAGTAGCCACCTTTCATATTATAACATTGAAAACATCATCATCAGTGGCTCAACAACTCATTACTGAGTCAAGGCCTCCTCAATCAGCCCACGCCATATGTCCCGGTTCTGCGCAGCCACCATGCAGTTATGCACCCCAAGCAATGTCCGGGCATCATGCGCAACACCGTCTCGCCAACGCAGTTTGGGTCTTCCTTTTCGCCTGGTTCTATGAAGTTCCTCCAGCAATGTCCTCCTTGGAATGGAACCCTCATCCATCCTCGCTAGGTGTCCAGCCCGTCTTAGCCTTCCAAACCGAACAATTCTTACTATATTCGGTTCCCTAAAGAGAGCATATAGTTCTTGGTTGGTTCGTCGACGCTACTCTTGTCCCTGCATAATTCCACCATATATAGATCGTAGAATCTTCCTCTCGTGGATAAGTAAACTTTCCGAATGGGCCCCTACGGGGAGTCTATTAGTCGTCATCATTGTGTTGCCATGTGTGATAAAAATCATAATAGCGTAAAGCTGAAGGCTTCACCACGTATTTTGGTAGGTGTATGAAGGCTCGTCACACCCTCGATCTACCATCCAGACCGAAGCCAGAACCCCCATCTTTCGTCAGTCACCTACCCAACCTTGAGTCTGTGAGTTAGGCTTAACAGGGCCCACCCGGATAGTAAAATCCTTCGAGAAGGTGAGAGTGGAGTTGAGAAGGAGAGGCAATGTGACCTGTGGTCATAACATCGCATCACTTCCCCTCGGGCCCCAACATTAAAAACACTTTGGAATATTGTCCCACAAATAATTTCTATTTTCTTATGACGTATCAGTTTATGACTTATCATAATCTTTTTTGTTGAGATAAATATGTTTTGATTAACAAATATGTCTACAATTTTCGGAATTAAGTTTTTTTTTTCACTCAAAAATTTAACATTTTTACTACACTAGCTCCTTTAGTATTGCTCGAAACGAAAATTTTCCGTGAGAATCCTAATCAGAAATTTAATAGAATTTCTTTTTCATAATTAACATTTGTCGCTAGAACCTTCCGTTTAGGTGCTGTATTGGTTTGAATGATAAAAGTCACATTGTAACGTTTTTTTTCACCACTCAAAATATGGAACTTTCTTTTTCACGCTCAAACGTAACACACTCTAGCCTCTTTGGTGTTTCTTGGATCGGAAACTTTCTCGGTCCAGTCCTTTTAATCTAATTTAATTTTTAAGAAACAGGGATTTCCCCACAACCTTTGTAACTGTCTGTTCAAAATTCCACTAGGTTAGTTGTGTACTAGTATTGCTAGTCTATTCTATATCCACTAGTAACATTGTAAGTAGCTTCATACTCCTCTATATTCTGTAATCTACTATATATTTGTCAAATACCACTCACTCATTTAACACGAAAACTCAGAACCCACCGAACGGATTGGAATGAAATTCGATATGTAGCTTCCTCTGGGGCCCTAGGTGCGCTCTAAGAAAGGAATTTTAAAAAATCGGCTTGGATCGCGGCTAATTCGCGAAAAATGCGATTAAAATTTTTATTGGGTGAATAATAATTATAGATGAATAGTCATATGGTATTTGGAAATAATCTAAGTTAAAAAAATAGGTTAGATGCTTAAGTCGCACACTTTGACCACAAATTAAGTTCCTTATAGTTGTAAACAAACAAAAATACGATCGATGTCGAAATCCTATTGTATGGTATTTTCTGTGAACTCATGGTGTCTGCAGAGGTGTACCCTTACAAGTTTGAGTTGTTTCGGGACGAGAAGCTATTAAAATACTTATGT
The DNA here is from genome assembly GCA_003667255.2 of Euschistus heros. Classification (NCBI taxonomy): domain Eukaryota; kingdom Metazoa; phylum Arthropoda; class Insecta; order Hemiptera; family Pentatomidae; genus Euschistus; species Euschistus heros. The sequence continues at coordinate 329,528 of RCWM02000360.1, forward strand.
TCTCTGATGATGACATGTAAGGCCAGTTCGATGTTCATATTCCTTACGAGCAACCAACCAACCTTGCTTCACCCCAACTACTCTTCCATCAGCTTTTCAGTCGCAAGATAATTGTTCTGAACTATAATTGGCCCTTTTCAAATCGGCTTTTCTCAACCAGGCCCAAGTTGTATTTCAAAAAAGTTGAGACTATATTCACTTAAAGTATGCCATAAGAAAATCTAGTAGTCTGGTATCAGATCTGGGTAAGATTGTAGTCCTGCCTCAAAGCTTCGCTGAAAGACGATCAAAATAATATAAAATTAACTTTTGCAAATTGTCAAATTTACTTATTGAAATTATTTCAAGAATGTAATTCTTTGGAATTATTTAAGTAATAATAATTATCAACGTTAAGCTTAACTTTTACTAATTTAAATTGTTCTAAATCCTAATGATATTAAACCGTAGCGGAGCATGGTACTTTCGGCTAGTTATATATATTTTTTTATTCTAACACATGTTGTTATATACGTGTACTGTAGCTAACTTTATGTTTTGAAATAACTTGTATAACTTACATATTTTTATTGTAACCTCTTTTTTCACTGTAAGGCATGATTATGAGAACAATATAGTCTCGAAGCGTTGCCAAAATAGTTGTTTTTTATTTATTGACTGAACCTCAAGAACCTTACTAAACATTTAATAGTAACAATCAAGAAATTTATCCATATATATATATATATATATATATATATATATATATATATATATATATATATATATATATATATATACAATATTTAGAAGCATCTATAGGATCCTTTGGGAATGTAAAGTCACAAAATTAATACGATAATTTTCAACTAGGTTCTATTCGTCAGTTGGGTCATTCCATGTCAAATCAACCAATGGTTTGTACCTTGGCCTCTTTGATTTCTATGATTTTTTGTATAGCAGCTATACAAGACTATTAAAAATGTAAAATATTTCATTTTTCTGACTTTTGGTTTTTGAGTTATAAGCTTTTAAAAACTCAAAAAACTGCCGTTTTCGGTCTTCTCTCAGTATATTCAAAATTACGCCATTAAAAACCTATTGCTCCCAGAGAGCTCAAATTTGCGGCATTCTTTTCTATTTGAAATTCCCTTTAATATGATATATCACTTGATATATTTTCGGTTCATTTTGAATTTTCTCGAAACATCCAAAAACGGTTTTCGTAATTCCCTAAATACGTATCCTTCAATTTTTTCGAAAAAAATATATGTAATTTATACTATTACTGACTACATGTGGAGAAAATTTCAGGATGGGACAGAAATGGGTTCTTGATAAAAATAAACATTTTACATATTACAGCTTGTATTGTAAAACGTGGTTTCCTAAAAAAAAAAGTCATCACTGATTTATCGTATCGTAAGGTAAGATTAGCGGCATTCTTTTACATTATTAACATTGAATATAATATTTACAACAAAATACAAAAGTCCGACTTTATTAAAATAAACTACAGCATTGTCAGTTTAATACAGATAATTCCTTCAATATAACATAATATTACTCCTAATACCATTGCCATTTAATTATATTTAAAAAAAAGATTTTAAAACATTTTTATATGTTTAAATAAAATTAATATTTTTTAATCAGAACCACTGTCTGAATCGTAATTATCCGAGACATCCGAAATATTCACGCGAATGGATTCATTATCGTCGTCCGAAATAGATTGTTTTTTTTTTCTCCGTTTTTTTCCTAGTGGGCCTTTTAATATTGTCGATATGAGTTTTAATTGGTCTCTTATCTTTTACTAGTACATTTACTTTTTTTAAATTTGTCTCTACCTCTTATTTTTGCTTGGGTATTTTTTAAATATTCACATCTCCTAATTGTCGTTGAATATCCAAAGGGTCTTCTCTATTTTTATTTAATTTTTCAGTCCTGTTTCTTTTTCGTCATTATTTTGGATCTAATTAATTTATGTAATAACTGTTGGTCCTTGTGATATTTTAATACGTATTGTTCCGTCAGGTCGGTGTTTTCGTCTGACTCTAATCTGGAGGTCCGAAAGTAATTTCATGGGCGTTAATTTTATTTATTTTAAGTTATTATTGTACGCTATTACCGCTAATCTTAATTTCTGCTGCATAGAAAACATTTATCTTTTTCTTTTCCTCTAATTCTCAATAATCGTTTAGGGTAGAGTGGACTCTGTTCAATAATCCCAAAGAGTTTGAGTTCAGCTAGCCACTCACTAGTATAATGCAAAATAATATTATTTTAGTCATGTAGTTAGTCCAGTGCATTATAAAATTAAAATATCTATCATTAACTTAAATTCTGTCTGACTATAAAACTGATAAATGATATTTTTTTCTAATGTTTGAATGAATATTAACCAAATTATTCTGATAAGTCTATTTTAAATTTTTGATGTGTGCTAAACCATTTAAATCATATAATATCTGTAACGCTAACTTCATTTTTAAATGCATAAAATGTTTATACAATTATATTCAACTTCTTAAAAACAAAAATAAGCAAGAAATAAAGGTCGAGACGTAATGTAAACTTTAAACTTTAAACTTAAAACTGTGAAATTGTGTTTTATTCTTTTAGCTTTATATATATATTTCGATTCTAGTGATTAACAGGACATTAAATAATATGATCATACCTCGTTTGTTTAGTTGAATTGTTAGAATAACAAAGTAAAATAATAATTTTAATTTTACAGATTCTTTTTTTAGTTTCGTCGATACGATGTACTTGTTTAAAACCAGCAAGCATAATAGAAGCTTAAAAATAGAACGAATACAACCGTTTAATCTAAACGTATTTAGTAACGCATATATGAAAGTTAACATTATTATCGGAGTAGTATAATCACGATAAATACATTCTTTAAAAGTCTAATTAACATTAACATACCAAATATTTATTATCAACTAAATCATTATTATTAAATTATTAATTAATTATTATATTAAAATTAAAATAATGATTTTTGAATTTGTTAGAAATCCATTGCTCTTTTCAGAATTACGTATCTATTAATATTAATTATAAACGAAACATCGTAATGAGAAGCAACATAAACTAAATTTTGCAATCTAAATGAAAATAAGAAAGTTATAATTTTACAGAAATAGTTAAAAAACGTAGTTACTTAATAATTATGATAATATTAATAAATTTAAGTACAGGCAAAAACTGTTATGAATATAAAGAATACAATAGTTAAGAGAGTTATCAGATTGAAAAAAATCGTTTTAATTCTATTGTTTAAATCTCTATGCTTTAAAACATAAAATTGAAAACTAATAATCGGTAGGATATTATGAATATTAATAAAAATTGTATTAATGTTGAATTCGAAGTTACCAGAATCAACAAATTATCCGATTTAAATATTTTTACTTAGTTTTTTCCTATATTTTTTTTTTTTTTTTTTTTTTTTTTTTTTCACACTCACTTTGTATATTATAAGGTTCTATACATTTTTTTCTGTTATTTCTTACTTCAATATTTAGGGAAAAGCCATTCATAATACTTATTACCCTCTTTGAGGCAGATTGTAATACTTTCTCAGTACAATATTGATCACAGAAAGAAAAAAAAGATATATATATATATATATATATATATATATATATATATATATACCTTATTATATATATATTTTTTATAATTAATTAGTAGGTAACTATTAATATTGTAATATTTTATTTACATATTTTAGTTTACACTGAATATATCGTTACCGTTTATATTCCGCTAAATTTACCAACTTTACTCCATCTTGACAAGAGATTAATAATATTAAATCGTCCAACTGCTAAGCCCAAGCGTTTGGAGATTACAACCACCATATCCTCGAAGCATGGATATGTGGGTTGAGATAAGGATGATACGGTCGAGAGTCGGATGCGTAGGATAGGAACGTAGGCACTCCCGGAATTTAACTGAAAGCTCTTGGAATAATTTAGCTTATAACTAAGTTGGGAGGCTAATTTGAGCAGGTCTTGTCATGTGCTACTTAGAAACCCTCTCTCGCTTATGTGCGGTTCTATTATTTTGGGACTAACGATTTCATTACGTTTTCTGATAATTGAGACATATTGACTGACGGTTTATATAAAACTGTTAAACATTAAAATTATAAATACGTATTATTATTATTTTTAGGGTTGTGAGGCTTAGAATTGACGATTCTCGATTTCACCAATTCTTGAGAAAAGAATCGATGATTAAAAGTTGATTCCTTGGAACCAATTGTTTCCGCTATCGTTTGCGATAGGTTTGTGAGACCTAATTATGTAATTATTAAAATTGGTTCTTTATCCTCCCGAAAAAAATAATGTTAAACCGTGTCAACAATTTATGTTGGCTTTTGTCTGGTCCACGTTACCTATGCATGTGTGTGGTAATCAATTGATATATAAAATGAGTTATACTGAAGAAACTGCGATGGCGGCTGTTGCAGTTATTATAATCGCAGTAGCTGGAGACCAGCAAGATAGTTGTCACCCACGGAGGTTTTGGGTACGGCCTAACCTTGATCGAGGGAGAAAAAGTATAATAAACAGGAATTTATGATGGATTTATTGTTAGAAGAGGGTGACGAGTTAAATCTCGAATATAGATGTGACGGAGGCTTCAAAAACATTTTTAGACCGAATAATTCAGAATTTGAGAATTTATTAATCACGTTCACTTCGAAAATGATTAAAAAAGAAACATCATTCGGACTAGCTATTCCAGTAAGCCAGCGGCGTGCAGTTACACTTTTTTGCAACCGGAGATTCTTACACTTCATTGGGCTACTACCTCTTAAAGAATTCAAAACAAGCAATCACCTAAAAATTATGGAATTAGATTTAACGTTTCAAAATAATTTTTGTAACTCGTTTTCAGTATTACTATGATTTTGTATTCTTAAATTATCAATTACACCATCAAATTGAATAGATGGAGGTGACTGGGGGGGCTGAAAAGGGTGATAATACATAAGGTGTTCAAGATTGAGTTGACGAGTTTGGAATTTGGTAATTTTGATTTAAAGATGTATGCATGCAAAACATGGAGCTAACTCGTTGACTGCGGATGACGTGAACGCTCACGTCACTCCTCGTATCTAACCTAGGGTGGGTGAATCAGCAAAAACATATAATGTCACCCGCCATTGGCTAGAAACATTTTTCTATCGGGCCCGCAGTAAACGTGTTAACTACCATCCCCATTTCAGCCTCCAATATCGTTTTTTAATTATAATCTGTTAAACAAAAATTTTACTTGTGCTGAACTGATAATTCTCAATTTGATGGCTTCTAGTTCTCCGAAAAAATCATGTTCATCTTTTTCTCTTTTTTTACATTGCATTGATCTTAACAGGCTTATCGCCTAATTTAAGGTAGGATCATTGTCAGCAGATATTGAACTTCCTTTACGTTTTTTAAGCGGATGTTTGAAGGAAGTAGATGTTTCATTATCCGGCGTACTTTTAATTACACCGTTGTCTTCGTCGTTTGTTGTTTCGGTCTGACTCAGGTTTTCATTTCCGTTATTTTCAGCCTGTTTTCCTTCGTCCTCTATATCTTGTGAACCCTGGAGAGTATGTTATGTAAACACTATTCTTCAAATATATTTTCTAGTATTTTTTTTATTTATTTATTTTTTTTATTAATCTTAAAAACATATCTGGCACAAGATTATGTTATGCATATTGTTTGCTATAGTGGATGCAAATTACAATACTATATATGCGAACTTTAGGTGCCAGGGAAGAAGTGGGGATAGTGGAGTTTTCAATAGTGTCTTTTTAAAAAATACAACACGAAAACACGATACACCTTCCCTCCTAAAACCGTTTAACGCAATCAAGCTTTCCGGTGTCATGTGTCTTTGTAGGGGACGAAGCTTTTAAAATAACATCTAACGTTATGAGGCCATTCTCCGGATTGCATAAGCAACGAGCAAAGTAAAGAATATTTAATTACCAATTAAGTAGGGCTCAAAGAGTTTCCGAAAATTCATTTAGTGTTATGTCTTCCAGTTTTCGTGACTTTGGCAGCAGAGTATTTACATAACTATTTGAAGAAAAGCGGATCAAGAAATTTTTACTGCTCCATTGCAATGTAAAACAAACTATCTGACAGGAAAGATGTTATTACAGGCTTATGGAGGCGGGATCCTTCAACTAGCCAATTGCATCGAGCCCAACGTTTTTGAAAACGAAGTATCGTACGATATGTACAGCAAGAAAAATATTAATCGAATGGCAAATTACGTGAACAAGTGACTTAGATTAGTTTTGATAGCCTTGAAGATGATCAGGCAGGAATGAGGTACGCCTGATGGTATAGAATGATCAATACAATTAGGATTGATGAATTAATTGCCACTTCTATTGGAATTATTTTATTCGAAAACTTTTTCCAAATATTAAACGTTCATCACCAGTTTAAAAATAAAAAATTCAAAACATCAGCACCTTGTGATATAGTTTATATATATTAAAGTTTTGAAAATGTAAGAACATATAAAAGATAAGATTAAAAGAACATATAATGAGACCCATCAAAATAACCATGAATTCAATAAAGGCTCGGAAGTGAAACTATTACAAGTACAAAATAGCCTAGAAAAAAAAAATCGTACAACACCAATCCAAATTTTTTTTTTAAATGGCCAGATACATATTTCCAATAGTCCAATTTTATATTTATTCCAGCATAAACGGAAAACCAGTCATATGGAAAATATAATGGTTTAACCTACCTGACCCTTTCCACTTCTCCCTTCCACTCTTGATAACTTTCACAAGTCCGTTTGCCACCTAAGGCAAATAATATATTTGATTTCTTGTCACATTTTTAAAAACATTCATATATATATATATATATATATATATATATATATATATATATATATATATATATATATACATATAAGTATTCACATAATGAAGTTCTCTTTTTATTTTCTTTACTGTTTTTTTTTCTTATTCTTTAAACAGATTTAGAGTAATAAATATACGAAATCAGAATAGAATTTAGCTTGGTTTTAAATATTTGTAAACTTTCCATTAACAAATGAACCATGTCAACCAGTTTTGTTTCTTTAAAAGAGCTTTACAAAGAGGAGGCTTTCTTCTGTCTTATACAGAGAAGATCCTGTGAATGGTGGTCAAGCAGAGGTCTAAGAGATCCCAAAGAGACTTGTGGTGATTAGTAGCTTACTGTCGTGAACAATGGCTGAGGTGGATTTAAGGGATACTCTGCCTCTGTGGTTCCTTGACGCTAACTCAGCTAACAGTTGTCTTCAATCGGAATAATACCACTCTCCACTGTATGACACTAATTGGTACGATAAGAATCAAATATTTTATTTGAAATTCAGTGCACCGTGCATATCCTGTATAAAATCATTTCTGAAATATAAAATCATTAATGATATAATGAAGTAACTATCCATAATAGACCCAAGCTCATCTATGTAGGTGCGTAAATAAAAAAGTCAATACCTTCTGAAATTATAAATGGGTCATTCTCCAAAAAATTGCCGCTTTTGTCAAACTAATTGTCACTTGTACATGACTTAGTGACAGATGGTAACGTTATCTTGCCTTTGATTTTTTTTTCTTACTCTACATCTTTTGCAATTTTGTAGGAAATTTCTTCTCTTGAGTATATTTCTGAAGCAGAAAAATGTAAAAATGTTTTCAAAACTGCTAAAACTGCTAAGTAGTGTTACTGTCAACTAGCAAGTGCGAAGAATTCTAGGACATTCCTACTAAGATGCATGACGTGATTATGAGAACGATATAGTCTCGAAAAGTCGCCAAAATAGTTCTTTTTATTTATTGACTGAACCTCAAGAACCTTACTAAACATTTAATAGAAACAGTCAAGACATTTATCCATATTAATATATTGAGTAAATACTGGAAAATATATATAGTGGAAGAATGGGATTTTATGAAGAAATCAAGACAACCCACGGTCCTGATGCAATCACAGTGATAAAGGAACTTCAGAAATCCAACAGAAAACTGTCAAGTGCGAAGAATACATTCCTACTAAGATACAGGGCATAGTTATGAAAACAATGTTGTCTCAAAACGTCGCCAAAATGGTTTTTATTCATTGACTGAACCTCAAGAACCTTACTAAACATTTAATAGTAACAGTCATATATATATAATTTATATATTATATATATATATATATATATATATATATATATATATATATATATATATATATATATATATATTTTATATATTTTTTTTTTTTTTTTTTTTTTGTATGCTCAGAAACATACAATTTTAAATTAAATCACAAGGTGTTTTTTGCAAGATATGTAGATAAATATAGAAATAAATATTGCGATATCTATTTATGGTTAAATATGTACTTTAAATGTTTCATTTAAGGAGATTAATATAAGTTATTATATTAAAAAGGCATAACCCCCATCTGCTTTATTCATTTAACTACATGTTTCAGAGCTTGTCATGTTGCTCCATCTTCAGGTTCTAACACTGTGATATTCTCACTAGAAGAGATGACCAGTGAGAATATCACAGTGTTAGAACCTGAAGATGGAGCAACATGACAAGCTCTGAAACATGTAGTTAAATGAATAAAGAAAATGGGGAGTTATGCCTTTTTAGTATAATAAGTTAAATATGTATAACAAGCATAATAAAAAACTCAAACTGATTCTAAGTGCCTCAAAATATATACAATTTGGCAATATAACAACGAATTCCCCAGTTCACTATCATTGTCATGCTTATATTATGCCGAAGAAATTAAATTAAAAAATAAATTTTCGTAATCGCAGGCACTATCCAAAATCTATATAAACTAAAAACTTGTTACAGTGATGAAAAAATTTAGGGAAAGCTTGTATGTTAAATCCAAATCCATAAACTTGCAGCTAAATGAGATAAATTGATCATGGGATACGCACCAGATATGTTATGAAAGAATTAAGTTCAAAATATTTTTATATTTTATATAAACATGTATAAAAAAAACAAATATGTGTATATTTAATACGTGCTTCGTGTGCTGATCGCAAATGGAAAATAAAATTCTATTTCTTTTTATTGCTAGAAAAAAAAAACAAAGAATATACCTACATACATGTATAATATTCTCCTATAAAAGCAGGTGTTTTAGTAATTGCTTTTTCCGATAGCTACCATCTCTGTAAAAGCTACTGTGTTATTTGAAAACTTCCAAACCTTTCTCGCTGAAGTCAAGTTATCTCTTTTGTGGTTCAAAAATAAGTATACTTGTTTATTGTTCTAAACATAAAGTTGTTATATATTATTAAAACTTTTGAACAAAACAATGACAATCATCATTGAGATAATGTAATGGTTTTTGTACTTAATTATACTTATTTTACATATTTTATATTTTATCATTATAATTCTTAATATCTTAATGATTATTAATTCTACCTATCGACCGAAAATAAGGCGAATCATATATCATATATCATATATATAATTATATTTGCTTAAAATGTTTATGTAAAACATTTTTTTTATTTTATAATGAACTGGAACCAGTAAGGTGTCATGTATTTTTCCTCTTTTTCACGGAAAACATAATTTTTTTTATAAATTAATATAATGTTAGCACACTAAAAACGATGGTTACAGAGAATAAGTTGGTAAGATAAAAAATGAAGGTAAGATAAAAAAATTATTGCACTGTGATTATTTTCTAAGCCTCCTTCACCCAATGAATAAGTGGGTAGACATTGGGCCTATTTCTTTCTATCTAATACCAAAAGCTTTACCGAACAGTCATCCCGTCTCTAATAATTAATTTTTCATATCTCTGATTACTGAGGACGAGGGTAATGCTATATAAAAATATAAATAGTTATGAAGAAACAATTTATAAACTTTACATACTTAGATTTTATAAATTTACGAAAAATGCAGAAATTTACCTTTTACATTTTGATAACAGTTTTTATTTATTTATTTATTTTTTTTACTATCTTTTCTTGATCCATGATGTATTTAAGGCGCTATGTATGTAGGTATAGAACGGTCGTATGGTTGCTCAACACTCACAAATATAATTATTATGAAATAATCTAGAAATGAAATCATCTCACCATCCGACATATAATATTTTAATATTTTTAATGAATCCTATAACTTTTGAACAATGATAGAAGCAAAGTCTTAAGATAAAAAAAGTTGGTCTTCCCTAGTCACCTTAGCTCTGATTTCAAGTGTTATTAAAATAATGAGGTCCTGTCATTAGTCGGAAAATCTTTTTGGATTTCTAATTATTTTCACTCGTCAAATACAGGATAGACGTCCCTCTACGTCCCTTTGAAATTAAGATATTTGATTAGAATAATAAATTTGTTTGTATGTAATGTATACTGTTCAAAATATCAAAGAATAGTTAAAAATAAAAATAAAAATAATTATTGCCATATCGCATAACAATAGTAATGATAACCGCTTAATGTTCAATAAGCTTTAAAATTTTAATGTTCATCTTGCTTCTATTCCCATTTTCGATGTTAACAGCTGGCCAGGAATCGGAGCTAGGTTAAGGGGATACTTTTTCCGTAATTTCTACTGTAAAAAGATGACCAGTTTAGATATATTTTATTTAAAAGTTACTCAAATAATTTTTTATATGATAAATTATTAATAAATAATATTTAAATACCACACTATCTAATCACCACTATTTTGTTTTTTCACTCTCTTCTTGTTCCATCTATACACATCTATAGCACCTTGTTATTAGTGCATCGTTTCAATTCTTATTCGTTTTATAACCCCTAAAATTATGCAAAGAACTTAATTTTTGTTTTCAATATTAGGAGCTACATATTTACAAATTTAAAATTCAAATCAATTATTCTGTGTGTGTGTGAGAGAGAGAGAGAGAGAGAGAGAGAGAGAGAGAGAGGAGAGAGAGAGAGAGAGAGAGAGAGAGAGAGAGAGAGAGAGAGAGAGAGAGAGAGAGAGAGAGAGAGAGAGAGAGAGAGAGAGAGAGAGAGAGAGAGAGAGAGAGAGAGAGAGAGAGAGAGAGAGAGAGAGAGAGAGAGAGAGAGAGAGAGAGAGAGAGCGAGAGAGAGAGAGAGAGAGAGAGAGAGAGAGAGAGAGAGAGACAGACAGACAGACAGACAGAGGAAGTCCTAGATGGAGTTGGCCGTAAGCCTAATAATAAAAAACACGACATTTTTTTCACGCAGTAACTTCAATGAGTATTAACCCTTTTGTAGGTTTTTTTTTTTTTTTTTTTTTATTCTTAATTTTATTTCTGTCAAACTACGATTTTATATCTGGTCTAAGACCAGTAATTTTGTATCTGTTCGCAGTGTTGTTTCTACGTCTCAATCGCATGCCGTCAGTGAATATTCTCATAATACGCTTAAGAGTTCTAATATTTTTTGCAATTCTTGAGTAAATATAGTCGCATTAAATATATAATTAATATATGTTGCCTTTTTGTTGTGAGTTACGTATCATTGTATGTTTAATTCTGAAGCTTTTCGAATAATCCAAAGCTATTCTGTTGATTCTTTAGGTTAGCCCTTTACCAAAATATATTAAACACGCAAGAGCTCATTCCCTGTTAATTATCCTCGAACAGAGAGGCCATAGCGATAACAACATACACATTGCCCATGAGCACACATCGTCTATTGTTAAGGTGAGTGTAAGTAAACACTTTTGGAGTTAATGTATACTTGAGTCAATGTTTGCCCTAGCTGTATTGGGTTGGCTTCCAGAACTGGCTGCGAAAGCAAAGATTTAATCTGCCCATCACTTAGCATAACAATAACGTGCAGTTAACAAAAGTTGGAATTGGCTTTGAACTTTATATACTTCATTTACTTGATTTACTTCAAGCTTTTAGAGAGTTTCGAAGCAGGCGCTTCTCAGCGTCCATTAGTGACATCAGATACTTCCGGCTATTTTTCTACTTTAAAAGCTTTGTTTCCCTTAACTTGGATCTAGTTATCTTTAATTACAGCAATTTCCTCTTTTCTATTAACTTTTATTTGATAATGTACTCAGAGATCTTTGAAGATCCTAACAGTTATATATTACTCTCAAACCGGGTCTTTACAGTATGCGTAACTTTGAACTTTCATTGAAACAGGTTTCGTGAATTTTTTTACGTATTATATGTGCTGGTAAATCCTCATAAACTTATCATATTAAATCTTAATTGATGCCGAAATTAACATTGTGCTTGGTAGCTATTACGAAAATTTGCTTCAAAATGGCAAACTTTTTGCCTTAGCACGGCTTGTTGAGTAGTGCTAAGTTGAGTAGTGCCATTTCTTTTTCGTTTTGGATCCTTACAACTGAAACGCTTATCACTTTTCATATCATATGTTCATATATTCATATCACATATTCAGTTAGTTATAATTTTATAAATACAGTGACGAACAAACTGGTAAACACACTGGTTACATTATTTTGCTTATTAATACAATTTTTGATGCGCAAAAAGAGAAAAAAAAAATTATCAAACAAAATTTAACGCTTTTTAAATGAAACTCATGTTTTCACTGGTTGTAATCCGAGAGATTTAAGCTTGGTTTACGTCCTATATTATTACAGGTTAAAAGTCAAGACGTTAGTGTGCATCTTTTCTCTCTTTTCCCTTTCAATTTTTTCTCTTTATTTATATATATAGTCTAATTGCATTAGTGCCTCCGATCCGTAACGACTTATCAAGCAAAATGAAAACTAATTCTCAAAATATTTAATAAATCATTTCGCTTTTTCGTTCCAGCTCCTCAACATGAAAAGTCACTTGTCCTTGCGGTGTAGGTAAATCATTGGTGCCAATGATTAAAGAAAAAAACACTGTCATCAGCTCTCAAAGGGCGTCCGAACAATTATAAAACAATTCAATTAATTAATTATGAAAACCCGGGCTATGAATGAAACCTTTTCAATTCTTCCTCGTGTTCTATGCTTTTGAAGGATGACGTCAGTTCACATTTGCTTAGCTTGAATTCAAGTTGGAACCAAGGGGAGCATGAAGTGTCTAGAGGGACTTTAAAACAGGGTCTTATAAAACTGGCCTTTACGGCTTAACTATGAGCTAATGAATAAACAGCTTAGGATCCGAATATAAATGCACTTTGAGCCGGGTTCGGCGGCAACTCTAGCATGTCTATGTGAGGGCAAGGATACCATAGAATAGGTTTATCGTTTAAGTAGTTACTGAAACCCGTTTAGACTTACGCATCACAGATACATTGTTTATCCGAAATGATTCACATTTAGAAATTACAAACTTTGCGACTTACTGACGCGATCTCCATTGTAAATAAGAGTAGCCAGCTTTAAGACCTATACCACAACAACTGTTCTGGACCACATCTAAATAAAATACAAAATATTTTACAGCAAACTTTATAACCACCAAATGCCTAAAATGATTATTCCTGACAATACGGACCGAAGAATAAACAGAAGCTGTATGAGGGACCACTTGAAGTAATTAAGAGCCTAAAATGTCAACTGGAGGTACCGTTATGTACTAGTATCCCTCATGTTTTGTAAGTCTTATTTATTTTTATTTTTTATTTTTTTTGGACGTTCGTTGATTCTTTTCAGTTTGAAGGCAAGTGTAAAACAATTATTAAAGTAGGTTTTACTTCATGTGAACCTGAGCTATATGTTGCTGTTGTTTGTATATAAAGGCAAAAACTGCTGATGGTTATTACTGCCCTTATATTTGAATTTGACGTATACCATATTAACTTTTAAACTGTAGCAACAATTAATTTTGAAATGCCTTACAGAGCTGACGTGGTATACCGTATAATCATACCTCACCTGTGCTGAGGACACTCCTCGAAGATGGGTCTCACGTGAGAGCAACTTTACAGAGTTGACACCGAGGGGGACATCTCTTTGCCATAAGGTAGTCTTGGGTTAAACGGCAATGTCTAAATCTTAGGCGTGTGATTATCACCTCTCTTCTACACTGTCAAGAGGATGAGACCCAGCCACCTACTGGTTATTTGATCTCTTTGATTTATTATTTTCATGTGCCAACCATGCCACTGCCATTCACCTAAAATCTGCATATGAAGTGCGACAGGTCTGGCAAGGAACAGAAAGTGGGCGTTATCGTTTCTATTTGGTGGGCTTCTGTTACTGATTTATTTACTTCTTTTTTTTTTCGGGTATGCTTGAATGCCTGGCGACCCAAGAAAGAAATTTTTTCTTATTTTTTGTAATTTTTTTTAAGGAATCAATTTGAAATTTCAGAAAATTCGGATTAATATTCAATACAGTAAAAACTCGATAATTCGTCATGAGTGGGGGAGAGGGGGTGACGAAATAACGGAAATAACGTATTACAGAATTTTGCTGGTAAAGTAACAAAAAAGCATTTTAAACTAAGTAACTGTAATTTGTAATTTATTGAATGTAAAAACGATCAGATGAACATTATAAACACTGGAATTGAGTGACAATGACAAAAAACACAAAAACCTTGGAACACAAACATTTTCAAAAAATGAAGTTATATACAAAAACGTACATATATGTTTAGAATGGAAAATAAAACAGACATACATACCATATTAATTCAATCAATACATACGTATCTAAACCCTGACGAATTACAGAATAAGAGGAATTATCGAGTGACGGAATAATGAGTTTCCAGTGTAATATACAACCAGAATCTAACCTCTGACCGCTTCTGATAGAGAATGCATCAAACTATGAGTATTTACAACTATACTAATCTCTACCAACTATAAAAAAATAATTTTTAGAGAAAAAGACAAAATCGACTTCAAGATTAAACCTACATACACAAACTTAACTAAAAAATAAAAAATAATATTTTGATTGCTTCAAAACAAAAACCATTGAATGAAAATCAATGAAATTATTGAAATGAAGGTGTTAAAAGAGGTAGAAAGAGAATTCAAATGGATCGTATGATATAATATAAAGGTAGCAAGAAAATAATTGGGACGGTGGTCATAGAAAATTATTATCATCGTTTTGTAGCATTGTGAAATACGGTTATTCCTGTGGCACCGAAAATAAGTCTTAAAACCATTTTCTAAATCCATAAGTATTGCAGCTAGTTCAGCAGAGAAAAAAAGCAACCATTAGTAAAGATCTTGCTCTTTTAAAATTATTTTATTCCTCGATAGTTAAACTTATGTTCAACAAATTGTAATAACTTTTCAATGTATATATACGTAATTCGATAAATTGTTTTACTAAAATGTTTTTTATAATTATTTGGTTAAAAAGAAAAAACAGATCTCATTATAGCATCATTGCAGGAGGGAAAGACAATATAACGTTATAAAGTGGTGACCTGGGTTTATGACGTTTCCTCTAAACCACAACTGACAGTTGTCTAGACTGAGGTTGGCAAAACCAGAAGAGGTTTTTGCCCTAAATCAGTGGATATCACAAACTGGACTACAACACTAACCGACAAAAAGCTTCGGTTTTGCAACCACCTCTAGGCCCTTTGATCCCTAGGGGAGGAATAGACCCCCGGGATGTACAGATTATTTGAAATTCCACTATGGAATCCTCAGTCCAAAGTGTGTTCAACTTTAAAAAAAAAAAAAAAAAAAAAAAAGCATAATTGGTAAGTACTGTAGGAGTGCTATCACTAAAATGTGAATATTTTGAAGAAGTTTCGATTACAACTAAATTATTACAATGTGGATAAAACAATGCAAAGATATTTCATAATACAAAATATTTATATATATAGAAACCTTTTGATAAAAACAGGATTGATAATTTATTTGCCCCTTCTATTTGAAGTGTGAAGGCTATGTTTAACACGGCGTTGGTCGCTAGCTGAGCATTTCCCTCACCCTTCTAAAAAATATTTAATAAGTTCGTCATAATTTAACTTTCATCGCTGTCCCTCAGTATAGCTGCATTTAGGACATTTGCCAATGAGAATACTTGGTTTCTAAGTAAAACGGATGCAGGTGGCCAGGATATTGGGAGATTTTCACTGAAAATTGCCATGTTCACACTCTTCAGTATCAGCTCATCTCTCATGTAGTGTATTCGCGACATCTTACTGAGCGAGTTCTCTAATTTCTTTCGATTGATTAGTGATTATTTTAGTTCAAAATAAGTCGTGGATCTAACATGGTTGACTTGTTGGATACAAAGCCAGTTGTGAAACCGTCGTGAATTGTATTTATATTATTTTTTGATCCTTTACTTGGAATCTGGAATTTTTACTATTTTAGATTCTTGCTCGTGGCTGCTCGAGGCAATAAAAAATAGGTCTGGTATAGGGGTGCTGAAGAAATATAAAAAAAAAATTGTAAAAAGTGTAATTTTCCAATACACAATGAACATACCAAATATATTTGTAATAATTGTACAGAAATAGAAGAAAATGATCTAGCTGATGAAAAACACATTATGATGTAAATAGTAAAATATTTATTTTTTTTTTTATACAATAAATCTTTGTAAATTTAAAAAAAATATATTATATATTCTTATATAATCTTATATATCGTAATCTTATATATATTTATGCTCCCTATTACAATTGATTGATACTTTATGATGACATTTATTTACCATTTATAACTAAATATTTGGCAACATAAAACTGCATTTTTTATGAAGTGAGGGAAATGTTCGCCTAGCTCGACTAATGGTGTACCAGATCGGCTAGCGACCAACGTCGGGTTAAAAAAACATTTATCTGTTATTCTTGACATATACAAGTAAAAGTCATTAAATTTCACTACAATATCTAACATACATAACTAAATACATACATTGTAGAAGTATGGTTTATATTCTTCCAAATGTTTCTCAAAACATAGTCGGATATTGACATTAATATTGATACAAATGGCATAGGAAACGAGCTGACCCGTGGGGCTGGGCCTCAGCGATTGTGCAGGGCATTAAATTTTCTCGCTTCTTATGGAGCACATATTTTATTTAATGGTAATTTCCCGAGCTTGGTTGAAGTAATCGGCTTCTCTGGTATTAATAGGACTTTAAACGAGAACTGCCCTGTTCCGTTATGTATAGTACCAGTGTTATAAAGGGCAATATGAGACGGAGAAAATTCCACCTTTATCTTTTTAAATTTTGTAAAACAATATTCTCTGCGTCCATGTTTGCTATTTAATGTTATACAGTAAAGTAAAATATATGAGACTGCGTTACTATATTATCATAGGATGCGATACTTGTAATTATAATACTTAACAAAAGTTGGGCTTAAATTGTTTTATTAAAACAAAGATTCATTACGATATAGCTTCTCAAATACTATTCTGTAATACTTCAAATAATTTTCACAGGAGCAGTAATGATTGAGCTGATCATAATCTTGGAAATGATACCACCTACGAAAATATAAGATTAACATGATTTTATGGTGGGCGATTAGTAGGATCGTGAACGTTAGTAGTAGTAGTATTACATTATTAGTGTTAGTATATATACTATATTGTACAGCATATACAGTGGGAGGTGCTGATGCTTTTGGAGTTATGCAAGCACAGTCTTTTTATTAGACACAGCAGGTTATACCTATGCTTTAATTTAAGAACAATACCATAAAAACAGGTTATTTAAGAAAAATGAAACACTGGAGTAGGAAATCTTGGGTGCTGAACTCCCACATGCCTGACATGTCAATTTTATACAGTTTTTTTATCACATTCGCTTAGTTTCCAGATTTCAACGACAGGAGTGGATAAAAGGAATATAGTGAAGAAAAAAATAAGTTTAGGGGGTATTATATTGTAAAAAAAGATACTTCTAAAGGTTGTAGTACAACCTCTTCAGTGTAAATGTATTTTATCGTATCAAAATTATTTCCGTGATAGCTTGATGATTTTATAAATTTAAAAACTATAGATAAGGAGGCTAAGAATTATACCCTGAAGCATTAACTCACAAGCCTTAGTTCGAGTTGGACTGTAGGTAAACATATTTCTGCTTAATGAACTAAGAAATAAGTTCTGAATCGGTTTATTATTAAAATAATAATCAACTCATTTTCAGATCATTAGTTACATTATATTATGAATTGATTACACCATTACCTATGAAAATGAAACCTAATTTAAAATAATATTTAAAAAAATTAAAATTTCGGAAAGCAATACTTTTGATTTTAACACATTTAACCTTATAGCCACAAAATTATTTGGCGGGAGTACGAACATACATGAGCCGATTGATAATTAACAAGCTGTGCTAATATGGGTACTCTCACTCTATGGCATTTTCGGAAATGAAGGAGCAGTTAGTGTAAAAAACTTCGCTTGAAGGAACCACAATTATTGGAAATACTACTGCTTCTGAATTGAAAAGGTATTGCTGAAAAATGTTGCTGCGACTAAAATAAAGTCGAACCATTAGTCTGGAAAGAACGAGAAATTAAAGAAGGATACCTTTCCTTGGAAAAACTCCTTCAGAATCTAGACTAGAGGAAGCAACTTTGACAAGACTCAATGTTGGATATACACCTTTCTCCCTTGTAGGTAACCATGAGAGGATGAAACCACATTAGACATTACATTGAAGAACGTGGTAACAATCCGCACACAATACACCAACCTCGAAAAATGAATATAATGTAACCACTAATTCTAGAGTTTTGAAAATTGTATAAGAAAATTAAATGTGTGTATTGAGCCGCTAGTTGCTCACATATGTAGATTCGGTTTGTTATTAAATAAATAAACAAAAAAGTAATAATAACTTAGGAAATTATGTAATACATGAGAGAAAGAATCATAAAGTAAATTTAACAATCAAATACAAAAAAACAAAAAATGTAATTATGGAATAAAAAAAGAAATTAAAATTTGGAATACGATTTGACCTTATGAAAAAGAACATTAAAGTACACCAAAATTAAAATGTAATATATACATATATAATAAATTAAATAAGAAGCTCTAAATGTATGATGAGCATATGTGGCTATAGCGCTCCTACTCAGCCTCCACTGGATATTACCAGTGATGCAGCTGAGAGAGAAGCGCTGGGATCTCTTAAGGTCTGCCCTTGACTCCCAATAAGTGGGAGAATAAGCTCGATTCGGGGTTCCCCAGGTCGAGTGTGTCTGTATTGTACATAAGAATGTATCTTATTTTTTTAATTTTAATTTTTTTTACTTGATTTTTATTATTTAATTTTATTTTTGATGGTTGAATTATTAGTTTTACTTTTATAATTATTATTATTTTTTTATCTTTGTCTTCTATTATCATAATTTTGTGTTTATGAGTACTTCTATATATTGTATGAATGAATACATGTTTAGCAATGTCACCTATTGCCCTTAATTGAGGCAAATTGTACATATATTTCAATTAAAAAAAAAAATATGTATGAAAGTTCTTGAAAATGAGAAAGGTTTGTATAAATATTATATCCATACTGGATTGGACTTTTAAAATCACATTCATACCTTATATCCCTTAGAGACAAGTGTATATCAATGTTTCTCTAGAGGGAAGAAATTAATTCGTACAAGTTGCCTCACACTTGACAAATGCTTTTTTCTTTGTACAAAGTTATGTCAGATAATATCAACTTTCGTTTATAAATGGAGGTGTTGGATAAAGACAGAAAACACTTCATACTTAAACCGAGAGATACTTCTCTATAAACCCAGTTTCGGGGAACTCCCTAAGCTGGCAGCTGTATCCAAGCCACCGGTCTGTCTTCCCTGAACACTCCTGACAGGCAGGGCTGTCTTCCCAAATATCTTCCATTCACTCCCTGCTCTATTTTGACATTTCTTTGGATGTGACACGTCTTATTCTCCGTGGATATACCAAACCACCATTCATATTCACTGTAACGTCGCACAGTGGCCCAAATAACAAATCTAGCTGATCGAAAATTGAACTTATTATGTTCATTTCCCAACTGACAATGAATACATTTCACTAACATTTCCTGTCTCAGTTTTGCTCACTCTTATAACTAAAGAACTTAGGATAATTTTAACCAATAATTAAAATTTGATTTATTTATCAATAAGCATTTTGTATAGTAGAAGCATTGAAAAAATTAAAAATAAATTCATAATACATCCAAATAAACTACAATTCGAATTTAATCTCCCAATGTTATAAGAATAATTTGATTGTTAGGGTGTACAGTTCTAGAGTACTTACTATTAATAGCAAAAAAACCTGTATTTGGAAATTTTAAAAATTTGAATTGAAATGGTATATTAGCAGTAATCATCAGGAAGGTTGAAGATTACGTTATAGTATAAGTCCAGTTTTTAATTTTAATGGTTAAGTTGACAATTCAGATGAACTGAGAATATTTGCTGTAGCATTAATGACGTATCCGAAGATTTTTCATTTTCACTAGCTTTTTTGAACAACAATTTCATTGAAAATGGGTAAACTTTATACTTGAATAATCAATTCAAGCTCTAACTCCCTCGGTGGTATTTACATACTTCCTTGGAATCCATATATCTTTTTTTTTTTTTTTTTTCATTAATTTTATCATTCTAAATTAGTTAAACAGATTGGTTCAGTTTACGTGGTTATCGCTTGCCTTTTTTTTATAGTAGTATAGATTAAAGATTTTTAAATGACAAACCCGATGGTGAAACGAGATTTCAGCTTACTTATTTCTTTTTGTAGTCAACATAAGAAAAAAAACAACCAAAAACAAGATAATATGAAATCCGTATTTCATAGAACTGTAAGGTTATTTTTAGGTTGTTATAATTCCGATGGGAAATTCCATCACACCGAAGCTTTTTTTGAAGCTTCTTTTTCAGAAAACTTGGTTACGTAAAAGCTTGTTATTAAACATTTTATTTCTCTTAGAAGATTTTTTTTTTTCAAATTGAAAACAATTTTTGGTGTAAATAAATAGGGAAGTTATTCTAACATTTATTTTTACTGTAAAGAAACTTTTTCCTTTGACAACTGTTTTAATTATATTCGTGTAAGAAATCAGATACGAATATTCGGTTCTTGATATTGTTTACGCTTCTATATAAAACATAAGATGTTTGAGATAAAACCCTCAAATCAATAACTATATATTGAAATTGTATATTAATGAAGTTTCAATTATTAAAAAAAAAAAAATCAAAGGGGGTAGATTCGTCTACATACGTTTTTCGAACAGTCAAAATTCTTAATCTACATTATTATATTTCCTATTCATGATAACCTTTATCATAAGGATTTGGCCTTTAGTACAGGCTTCGTAGTGTATTTTTTTCTCATTATAATTTTGAACTTACTATAAAAGTTTTATAAATATTAATTATGGTAGGCCTATCTGTATATTGTTGGATGTTCCTACCATTTTTGGCCATTTATTTCATTAATATTAAACATGGCTGTTTTGTCCAAACTTACCTATTCCTTTTTCTTTTACTCCATTCTTTTGTGGACTACAGCAACACTAAAAATTCAGCTATGACCCTTACTGATAGCAGACAAGAGTAGATGAATATATAACAAGAGTAGTTTTGTTTCGTTATCGTGTAGTCTACCTGTGTAGTGATATTTCTGTATACCGTATAGTTCACAAGATAGTATACAATAACTACTACTCATGTGAAAATAAAGGATAATTTACTATACCTACAGTAAAACCCATAAGCTAGTTTTCTAACCCTTGTGTACGCTGCTTTAGTAAAATAAATATACAAACTTATTTGAAAAAAATTCTTAAATTCCAATTGAATAGATCAAACTGATTTGAACATAAATATCTAACCATAGATTTCATCCGACAAAGTGTGAAAGACGAAACCTCAATTTAAATCGATATATTCCCTTAACCGTGCCCATAAGTGGTGATTTATCTTATATCGTATTAGTTTTTTTTTTGTTTTTTTTATTATTGTTTTTATCAGTATCTGTTATACTCGAATAAAAAATTTAATTCTAAACTTCTCGAATGAATATTAAGTATAATACATCTCATTTAAGAAACGTGAGCGAACTTTTATTTTCGCTTAAATATCTAAAGAGCATTGTGTAAAATTAAAGAAGGGTTTAAGCCTAAATTACTGCTGAGATAGAGGCTCTTCGTAGCCCCTTCCCGTAGCCATAACATTAACATAGATTATGCTCTTGAGATATCGCCGAAGAAAGGGTTTTATGTAAGAATAATTGTAAGATTAAAACGAGAACAACCATTACATTCAAATAATTTTGCATTAAAAAGTAGAGGAGAAGTTGTTCTATAAGTAGCTATTAACTAGGGCTTTTCACACTGGGAAGGATAAAATATTAGGGCTTTAGAAATATTTTTTTTAAATACCATCCCAAGTGTGTTTCCTACTTGTTTTTCTTTTTTCACGGTATATCGTTTTATGTATGATTTTTTTCAAATAAACAAACATACAAATATGCATTAGCAACGTGTCGGCAGCAAAACATTTTGATTTCTGATTCCCGTACTGGTTCGATATTTCGAAAATTGTAAGATACTTAAATATTTATAGATCATTTATTATCCACAATATATAATATATATACTAACAGTAATTTAATTAAATACTCAATTTCTCCCTGACTGGGAAAAACAATAGATTGTTCTATCAATAGTCTACTGCATTTCCCGATATACATTTTAGAAATAAAAGGATCAAATTACATAAATTAATAGTCATTAATTATTTTAAACAAACAAAGTTGAGAGACAATAGCACTTTTAAACCAATATATATCCTAGACGGTAGGTCCTAGCGAAAAAAATAAAAACAAAAATATTCTACATTATATTTCATATAAGGAAACATTCGGAAAAATTCTCGATCTGAGCAACATCGTGTAAAATGAGTCTGAAAAACAATTTATACTAAAAAAGTATAGATCCCCAGCCAAAAAACATATCAATTTTAGAAATTATTTTACACAATTTTATTTAATAAGATAATTTAATATTTCAAACATTCTTGGTT